>QJPP01003847.1:0-186893 GCA_003996215.1 Jaltomata sinuosa | reverse complement strand
GACTCATCTGGTACATACCGACGCAGCATCGAAACATGAAATACAGGATGTGTAGCTGAAAATATCGGAGGCAAGGCTAGCTGATAGGCAACGCTACCGACCCTCTGAAGAATCTCAAACGGCCCAATGTACCTGGGGCTAAGCTTGCCCCGCCTACCAAATCTCATTACGCCCTTCATGGGTGATACACAAAGAAACACCAAGTCACCGACACTAAACTCCAAGGCACGAAGCCTACGATCTGCATAACTCTTCTGCCTGCTCTGAGCTGCCCGAAGTCTGTCCTGAATCACTCGGACTCGGTCTAAGGAATCTCGAAGCAAATTTGTGCTCTGTGGCCCAGCACTAAAACCATCAAACCAACCTACCGGCGATCTGCAACGCCTGCCATACAAAGCCTCAAAAGGTGCCATGCCGATACTCGAATGGAAGCTATTATTATAAGCAAACTCTGCCAAGGGAACAAACTGATCCCAAGAACCTCCAAAGTCAAGAATACAGGCCCGAAGCATGTCCTCCAGGACCTGAATGGTCCTCTCGGACTGGCCATCCGTCTGAGGGTGGAAAGCGGTACTAAGATGAACCTCTGTACCCAAATCTCGCTGAATAGCCCTCCAGAACTGAGATGTGAACTGAGTGCCACGGTCTGAAATAATAGAAGCTGGGACCCCGTGCAATCGAACAATCTCACGAAGGTAGATCTGAGATAACCTCTCTGCGCCATAAGAAGTCTGAACTGGCAAGAAATGTGCTGACTTAGTTAGCCTATCAACAATCACCCATATGGAATCAAACCCATGAGAAGTACGAGGCAAACCAACAACGAAGTCCATAGTAATCCCTTCCCACTTCCACTCAGGAATGGGAAGTCGCTGCATCAAACCACCAGGTCTCATGTTCTTAAACTTAACCTGCTGACAGTCAAGCACCGAGATATGAATCCGCTATAATCCCGCTTCATACCACTCCACCAGTAAAGCTGTCTCAAGTCTCTATACATCTTTGCTGTGCCAGGGTGAATGGAGTATCTAGTACAATGTGCCTCACGAAGTATCAACTGAATCAAATCACTAACCCTCAGAACACAAAGGCGACTATCATACCTCAAAACCCCATATGAATCTAGAGTAGCCCGACTGGTCTCACCCTGAACAACCCGATCACGAAGGTCACACAACTGCTGATCCTCAAACTGACGGCTCTGAATCTGATCAACCAAAGTAGAACGAACCTCAATACTGGCAAGAACTCTGCTAGGATCCGATAAGTCAAGCCTAACCAAACGGTTAGCCAAGGACTGAATGTCCAAGGCCAACGGCCGCTCTGAAACTGAAAGAGAAGCTAGGCTACCCATACTCACTGTCTTCTGACTCAAGGCATCCGCTACCACGTTTGCCTTGCCCGGATGATACAGAATAGTGAAGTCATAGTCCTTCAGTAACTCAACCCATCTCCTCTGTCTCGAGTTCAACTCCCGCTGACTCGTGATATACTGAAGACTACGGTGATCGGTGAATATATCACAGTGAACTCCATATAGATAATGCCTCCAGATCTTAAGCGCGAAAACTACCGCCGCCAACTCTAAGTCATGAGTGGGGTAGTTGCGCTCGTGAACCTTCAGCTGCCTCGACGCTAATGCTATTACTCGACCCTGCTGCATCAACACACAACCAAGACCAACCCCAGAAGCATCACAATACACGGAGAAGCTCTGACTCTCAACCGGCAAAGTCAAAACTGGAGCTGAAGTCAATAAGGCCTTAAGCCTCTGGAAGCTATCCTCACACTGATCTGACCACTGAAATGGGACATCCTTCCTAGTCAGCATAGTCAAGGGTGCTGCTATGGAAGAAAATCCCTCAACGAACCGTCTGTAGTAACCTGCTAAACCAATAAAGCTGCGAACCTCAGTAACAGTAGTAGGTCTAGGCCACTCACAAACCGCTGAAATCTTTCCCGGATCAACCCTAATCCCATCCTTAGACACCACGTGCCCTAGGAATGCAACTGACTCAAGCCAAAACTCGCACTTTGAGAACTTGGCATAAAGCCGATGATCTCTCAAAGTCTGGAGTATAACCCTCAAGTGCTGCTCATGCTCATCTCTACTATGCGAGTATACCAAGATGTCGTCTATAAAAACTATCACAAATGAGTCCAAATACGGGCCAAGAACCCTGTGCATCAAGTTCATAAAGGCTGCGGGGGCATTAGTCAACCCAAAAGACATCACTAGGAACTCATAATGGCCATAACGTGTCCTGAATGCTGTCTTAGGGATGTCCTCCGCCCTAATCCTCAACTGGTGGTAGCCAGACCTCAAATCAATCTTCGAAAACACGACTGAACCCTGAAGCTGGTCGAACAAATCATCAATCCTCGGCAACGGATACCTATTCTTCACTGTCACCCTATTCAGCTGCCGATAATCAATACACATGCGCATCGACCCATCCTTCTTCTTCACGAAGAGAACAGGAGCACCCCAAGGTGACACACTAGGTCTAATAAACCCCTTAGCTAACAGATCCTGGAGCTGCTCCTTAAGCTCCCTCAACTCAGCAGGAGCCATACGGTAAGGAGAAATAGAAATGGGCCTAGTACCCGGCTCTAGCTCAATAGCAAAATCAATATCTCTCTCAGGTGGAAGGCCTGGCAGGTCGGTAGGAAACACATCGAGGAAGTCTCTAACCACAGGAACAAACTCAGGAGAAGTAGGGTCAGCACTAACATCTCGGACATATGCTAGATAAGCTAAACACCCACGGGAAATCAACTTCCTAGCTCGAAGACAAGAGATGATCCCAGATGGTGCATGGCTAACAGAACCCTGCCACACAACCGGGGATACACCGGGCACAGCTATGGTAATGGTCTTGGCATAACAATCCAAAACCACACGGTGAGGGGATAACCAGTCCATGCCCAGTATCACATCAAAATCTAGCATATCAAGAATCATCAAATCACCCCAAGTCTCTGAATCACCAACAGATAACATACAGGATCTCACAATCCGATCCACTACTAAAGAATCTCCTACTGGGGTCGAAACAGAAACAGGAACAGATAATGGCTCACTAGCCAACCCCAAACAAGGCACAAAGTAGGCAGATACATATGAACAAGTGGATCCAGGATCAAATAACGCCATAGCAGGCTGATGGCACACAGAAATCGTACCTGTAATCACAGCATCTGAGGCCTCTGCCTCTGGTCTCCTAGGGATCGCGTAAAACTTACGACGACCTCCACCTGCCCGACCGCCATCCCTACCACCTGCTCTGCCTCGTGGAGCACCACCTCTACCACCCCCTCTAGCCGGGGGCTGAACTACCCGTAAAGGCTCGGCCAACTGAACTGTACCCTGCTGAGGGCAATCTCTAGCAAAGTGACCTATCGCACCACAAGTAAAACAAGCCCCTGACGGCCTACTCAGTCGAGATGAACCAACAGATCCCGTATGACCACCGCGACCTGATGCCCCAGAAACTATACCCCTCGAAGACTGGCCGCCATAGCCCTGATGGCTGCTCTGACCCTGCTCGAACTGGGTACTACCAAAAGTCTTAAGGGAAGCCTGAACCGGTCGGCTGGACTGACCCTGGTACTGTTGTGGCTGATAACTCCGGCTCCACTAGCCAGGACCTCTACCACAATATCTGGGACCACTATAGACACCCTAATGCCGAGGCCTCTTATCACTGGACCCCTGATCATGTCGCTGTAAGTCCTCCACAGTGCGAGCATAGTCTACAATGGCCTGGAATGAACGACCACTGGCAATCAATATCTCAGCTGGCTGCCTGATCTCTGGCCTCAAACCCCATACAAATCTACGAATCCTATTAGCCTCGGTGGGAATGATCATAGCTCCGAACGGTGCTAGCTGGTGAAAACGGGTCTCATACTCTGAGATAGTCGTAGATCCCTGCATAAGGTGAGTAAACTGCTCCCTGCGACGCTCATGATCACTCTGTGGTAGGAACTTGGCCATAAAGGCCTCATAAAACTCAGACCAGGTCAAAGGAGGTGACGACGGTGGTCTACAAGCAACCTGAGCCCTCCACCATAACTTCGCTGGGCCCTTCAACTGGTAGGTAGTATAACCAACCCCATGAGTCTCTAACAAACCCAGATGATGCAACATCTCCTCACAGGTAGTAATAAAGTCATGTGGATCCTGTCCAGAAGTACGAGCAAATCTCGGAGGTGCTAACCTCAAAAACCTACCCAACGCCTTCTGCTCTGACTCTGTCATAGCTGGGCGAGGAGCAAGAGGCTGTGCAACAGATGGGACCGGAATGACCTCTGCACGGGGTGCCATAGTAGCAGGCTGCGCTCCTGAGCTCTGTGCACCTAGGGCTGCCCCCTGAGCGGATGTCTGCGCTACCTCAGAAGGCTGCTCTCCAATCACACCCAAAAGCTGTAATAGTAATCCTCGAATATCTGGAGACGGAGCTGTGGCTGGAGCTGGCACAGAAGTGGGCACTGGAGCTGGTACTGGAGCTGGCGCTGGAGCTGGCACTGGAGCTGGTGGTACCTGGGCTGCCCCCTGAACCTCATGCTGCTCGGGCTCTATCTCCACGCTAGCAGCTCTAGCAGGTGCCACTGATCGAGGGCGTCCTCGACCCCTAGCTGGAGTGGGAGACTCATCCTCGCGTGCTGCCGATGATCTCGTACGAACCATCTGCGGAAGAATAAGTAGAACAAATGAGATCTCTACAACTTCAAGGGCTATACGCACGACACAGAGGCAATGAAAGAGTCAAATTTCCTAAAATGTCACTGTAGCCTCCCAAAGATTGAGTACGGACGTCTCCGCCCCGATCCGCAGGACTCTACTAGACATTGGCTCCTATACCGATGACACCGGTGAACCTAAACCTCTGATACCAAGTTGTCACGACCCGATTTCTCGGTCATGATGGCGCCTACAACCCCCCAGTAGGCGAACCAATTCCCGTAGCCCAGAACAGTTAGTAATGGGCTACTATCTAGCAAAAAGGGAACAAGACGAATAAAATAGATAACAGGGATATAAATATATACATATGCGGAAACTAAACCAAACCCCAAGACCTGGTATCATAGTACAGAGCCAAATCTACATACATGGAGTGAAAACTATCCAAAAGAATATATACAGATGTCTCTGAATGGTAATAGAGTACATAAAGCAAAAGATAAACTAAAGCTAAGTTCCGATCGCCAAGAGCTCACCCTCAGCCTGAAGTAGTCTCTAACAGATCTCCAAGCACGAATTACAGCGGTCTAACGGCGATAGCCCACGCTAGGATCTGCACCCAAAGATGCAGGGGGGAGGGGTGAGCACCAAATGCGAAGCATAAGGTACCCAGTAGGTATCATAGGCCGACTGGGCACATATAAGATAAAAGCGTAGTAATAGACAGAATGGAAGCAAGTAGTCACAGAAATCAACGAAAGATACACAGGAACTAGCCTAGAGGGAAATCAACAGAACCACATATGAGGCTAGTAAGAAGAATATACACATCATAGACACAGGTGAAAGTAAGAACAACGCACCTGGGGTCCTTGCAACAAAAGTGTATACAAAATAAGTTTACGAAATGGACGGTATACCGGTAACCTCAAGTGTAAAAAGAAGAGAGAAAGAGTAATAATAGGCATGCTCAGAGACATGAATCAAACTCAACTAATCATACCAATGTCATACTTATCCATAATACAGGACAATTCTATAAGTAAAAAGCGAAAGTCTACCTACAGTCTCCCGGCCGCCCATACAACCGAGGAACACAAACAAGTGAAAACAAACCCTCCGGCATCCCATACTACCGGAGCGTACAATCAGCAAACAGCAAACAAGGGTGGAGCCTCAAACAATGAATTATATGATGCATGAAGATCTCAAGTGCCATGGTATCTCTGTATGTACCTCCTCCGGCGCCGATCCGGCCCAGCAGGTAGGTTCCATGGAAGGACTTCTGCCCGTATACCTCTACTCCACCGTATACCCCTTCTTCCGGCACACGCCCGTAGCCCCTGGCCCGGATAGCAAGGTCCATGGAGGCCCGTCCCAGACCCCCATCACTAAACACTCGGAGTATTCAAGATCCAATGTATCAAGATAGAGACAGTCGATGATCAAGATAGACACTCTATAGTTCGATTATCAAGATAGAGACCCAGTCTCGGATATGCATGCCCAGACCCTGTCCAGGACTAAAAATAGTAGGAAAATATCTCAAAAACCCCTCCAAGGGTGCCCGGGCGTAGCCGGGTATAAACAGTAAAAAGTCATCTCAGGTGCTCGGTCCGACCGAGGCTAAAAATCATCTCAAGTAACAAGAAAACTCAACTAGCATCCCGGCCCTGCCGAGTCTAGCGATAATCGTAAAACTGATGATTTTAAACATAATTTTACTTTCTTGCCGAAAAATCTCCACAAGTGAAATCAACCATTTCCAAATCATTTCCATAAAAAATGGGCCCCCCGGGCCATGGAAGGTTTAGAAAACAGTGCCAGTAGGCCCAAAGCCAAAACCACAGTAAAACACGGATAAAACCTCTTTATATGCATGGAAATGGTATGATCACACACAATAGCTGCCCCGCTGCTCACAATCAACCTATCGACCCTGCACAGGCCCACAGCTACTCAGCAAGCATAACCAGCCTAGAAGGATAATTCTATGCCCGGGACTCGCGGACATTCCCAAAATCCCACCTTCTATGTTCCAAAGTCAACAAGGCCTCACAGGACCACAAGGGTAAATAAAATATATCGTCAAGTACTACAAGCAACGGAGAAACAAAAGTAGGCGGACATGAATAAAGCGGTCGAGGTCTGTGGTGCCAACCTAATAATCCAACCCAAGGATGCCCATTAATACAATTTTATTCTATATATGCGGAGTCTAGGGAAAATAAACCGTAACCTACCTGTCGTCCGATGACAAGCTTGAACCTCTCCGAAAAATCCCCAACACGAAATCAAACTCAAACTCGGGCTTGAATAACTTGACGTAGACAATTGATTTCCTTCCCGAAATTAAACACAATGTCAAAATATATCTAGTTCCACCTAATTCTCTCTGTATACGTATGTAGAAGGTGGCCTTGCTGTGCAGCATCTCCTTCTAATGTGTAGAAAATGAAAAGGGACTTAAAAATGCTTAGAAATGTATAGGTACTAAGTTGGCAGCATAGTG
This sequence comes from Jaltomata sinuosa, assembly GCA_003996215.1. NCBI lineage: Eukaryota > Viridiplantae > Streptophyta > Magnoliopsida > Solanales > Solanaceae > Jaltomata > Jaltomata sinuosa. The sequence goes on along the minus strand of QJPP01003847.1, from coordinate 179,691 downwards.
ATAGGATTAGTGGCTATCTAGGTGTCAAAGTTTAGTGCACATAAATATGGTGCACCTCTCCACCACTTCCACGTGGAAGTGGTGGTGCCACCATAATAATATATATCTCGTTATATATATATTCGGGTATTTCGTAAATTCGTGGTAAGATAAATATAATATTTTAAATATACCATAATTATTAGAAAATTATTTCGAATAAAATCTACTATATTATAATAATAAATTTCAACATAGCTAAATTTACTATCTCCGTTAAAATAATACAATGTATAAAAACTTTATAAAATAAATATATATACAATTATAACGTGTCAAAAATATTTTCCATAAACCTTTAAAATATTTTGAAAAGGCAATACTAATATAGTTTTTACCAAATTCAACTTTTAAATAAAATATTTTCAAATACACGCACGATGCTAATAAAATTCTTAAGTTTAGGCTCGTAATTCGCCAACGCACGATTTTGATACTCAAGAATTCTCTCGGGATCCTCCCTTATGTTTTATCACTGTTTCAGAACTGAAATGGCATTTTAAAATGTGAAGTCGAGGCTTAAATCGCGTTTAACCCGACCCGGTTCGCGACCCGGTTCGTAACCCGTTTTCTGCCAGACAGTCCGCGGTAAAACAGTCATAACTTTTTACTCCGGGATCAGTTGGACGTGAGGCTTTGTGCGTTGGAAACTAGACTCGTAGACCTTCGATTTGGTATTTTGGGGGACTTCTAACTCTTTATATATTGGGAGAAAAGCCCTGATACATTTGACCCAAAGTTCAGAAAATTTGTTAAAGGTCTTACGATATCTTTTGTCGATTTGCTTGACTTCAAAACTTAAACGTGGAAATGACCGGAAGGGTCATTACATTATTGTAACCCAATTTATGTTATGTGTGTATAATTACTGTCTCATTAGTATTACTTGCACAATACGTATTCAGGAAAAAAAGAGAATGATTGTTAGATAATATCCTAAGGGTTAATCACATGCAATGAGTCTATTTTGAAAGCTTATTGGTTGTACAAGTATTGTATGCTATCATTGTGGTTGTGATTATTGTGATATCTATATTTCATTTGTTGGCTTGAGTACTACGCCTGGTACAGGTTTTATTATTCATTGGTTGGCTCGGGTATCACGCCAATACATTACATAGAAAAGACATTGTTCCCTACAGGTCATGACTAGTGGGCAACCATAAGATCCTTAGCATGTGTGTACAAGTTTACTTGATATTCATATGTGTTAGTTCCTTCAGTGAACTAGGCTTATCTATTTATTGATGTTCATAGGTGTTGGTTCCTTGAGAGGACCAAAATTCATTGTTACTTGACATATATATTGGTCTTTGAGTGGCCGGGTTGGTGTGTTTAAGTGCTAAGGTGGTTTCTTATGTAAACCAGGATTGCATGTTAAATGCCATAGATGATGTCTTAGAGATCCTTGGGTGGTCTGGGTTACTTACAAGATATGACATAGTTATATGTGGTATGTTTACTAGCATAGTTGGACATAACATATATGGTTGTTGAGTCAGATTGTTGACTGAGAGTCTTATTGGTAGTCACATTGACTTGGCTTATTACATGTTTGTCTGTTATTGTAATATATTCACATTTCATATTTTGGGAGTTAGCCGATGATCTTATCAATACACTATTATTTCTTGTGTACTGATAGTTCATGTGCTCTTATTTTATTGAGTACAAGGCATATTCTGACAGCCGCTATGAGACCTCGGCTGTGAGTTAGGCGATTTCTGAATTCAAAGGTGAGTTGCATCTTCTAGACTACCATGAATTCTTCAGTTATTCCTAGTATATTTTTCAGACCTAGACTTTATGTTTGTTTGGGGTTACATCCCTTATTTCAGACAGCTAGTATAGAGTTTTGGTACAATGACTTTCAGATTCTAGGTAGTAATTTCTACAAGATGTTTTGTTTTTCGTTTGAAAGTATGAATTACTGGTTTACTTAATGAATATTGTTTAGTTGTCTAATCCTTTTGGTTAAGTGTTGGGTTGGTTTTTGGTTCTCCCATCGAGGGTTTAGTGTGGGTGTCAATCACGACAGTTTAGGTTATGACAAAAATGGTATCAGAGTCCTAGGTTCATTGATCTCGTCGTACCAAAATGGGTTTAGTAGAGTCTTGCAGAACGGTACAGAGATGTCTGTACTTTTCTTTGAGAGGCAATATATAACATCCCAAGATATCTAAGCTAACATTTTCACATCATTTCATCCATTTCTTGATAAAAAGGATTAGTCTCTACTTCACGCTCCCTAAACTTGAATTTTTGCAATATTTAGAAAGTTACTTGCCTTAAAGTAAGACAGTATTTTAGGAAGTTGTTTCAAGGTATTTACGTAAACTACTAAAGCTATATTTATCTCCAAAAAAAATATTAAATACATGAGATATTTAAATATTGGGGCAGCCAACTTTTTGTTTTTGGGCAGCCACCTTTTCAATTGTTATATTTCCATGTTTGTGTGTAAAATATTATACCTCCTCTCAAATTTTGGTTCCTTAAGGCTGAGGAACCCCCCATAAATCTCTCTCAATCTTATTCCCTCACAAAATTTCCTAGAACAACTTCTTTTTTCACCTAGAACATAAGACAAGCCCTCTTTTGTGGTAAGTGTGCAAAACTTGTATTTAGAACTTTATGGCTGTTAGGAATATTATCATATCTTGTTGCGTAGAGATCCGTTTTGAGTGATAAAATATGTTTTAAAAATTTAACACACAGATCTACAACTCTTATGCATATCTCAAAATCTGGTTTTGCTGTTAAAGGTTTGAAAAAGAGAACGCAATAGAGGGGAGGTTCTGCCCAGCTTTTCCAATTTAGAAACTATCCATGTAAAGTTGTTAGTATTTTGAGCATATCTTTTTGTACAAAATATATTTTGTGATGGTTTTTGACTCTTTATGACTCTAAGACATGTACTACAACTGTTGTGAAGACTACAAAGCTTAGTTTTATCATTTACCTATTCGAAATTGAGTAACAACATAAGGTAGTTAGGCTGTCCAGATTACTATTTTGGGGATTTGGTGTGATTTGCACAAACTAGGCCCACTTTTGATATCTATCTGTCACGACCTAACTACCGGGCCGTGCGGGCACCTACTCTAATCCACCTAGATAGGAGAACTCTTACCACCCGAACCAACAGGCAAAGCATAAAAGAATATAAATCATGAAATAAAACCCTTTTTAATAAATGGAACTTCCTTTACGAAATTTCAGGAAATAAACGACTTATAGAACTTGCGAAAAATCATTTACAATATGAGACAGCCCTCCCTTGACCCTAGTCTAAGTGGGTACAAGAGCTACTACAAGAGTGATACCAAAATAAAAGAGGACACAACTCCCACCATCGAAACAAGGAGTACGAGCTGCTGGAGATCAACATCGTCATGTGCCTATGAAACATCACTAACCCTGTAACCAGACTATACCTAAAAAAAAGTATAGCAAGAGTAGAATCAGTACAAACACACGTACTGGTAGGAATCATCGGTCGACCCGAATTCACTCATACCATCATATAAGAAATCAAGGGAATACGCAATTAATTACAATGCTCAACCCTTCAATATTCACCTTACCAAAATCCGATGTCAACCCAACCCTGCCTATCCCTTAGACTTCCCAAGTCACCTTGACACCTAGACTTCCCAAATCACCTTGACACCTAGACTTCCCAAATCACCTTGACACCTAGACCTCCCAAGTCACCTAGACTTCCCAAGTCACCTTGTCACCTAGACTTCCCAAGTCACCTTGACACCTAGAATTCCCAAGTCACCTTGACACCTAGACTTCCCAAGTCACGTTGACACCTAGACTTCTCAAGTCACCTTGACACCTAGACTTCCTAAGTCACCTTGTCCATTATAGACATCTATGCCCATACCCAGACTACCAGTTCCTTACCCAAGTCAACCACTATGACTCAACAACCCAGAGTAAACCCCACTACTTAGTGACGTAGACCGCACCCGTCGTACCGCCACCTACTAGTACAAAATTGTTCCCATGACCCCAGGGCCATAGTCGGTAAGTGACAACAACCAATGCTATAACCAGACCGCAATTATCTCCCTTAGCTTATCAAACGTATGCAACAAGTCTAATCGACATTGACAATTTCCGTGACAACAAACATATATCCTTTTTTAAACATAACCCGGACCCAACAAGGATCCCTAGGACAATAACATATGACCCTGGTTCAAAGAAGAATCACCTTGTCACTTAAGCACACTAACCCGGCCCTTCAAGGACCAACTATACGCAAAATAATAATAAATTCCGGTCCTCTCAGGAACCCAATATATATATAGAACAAATGGTACACCCGCACTGGGTAAAGCAGTACAATATATAATAACAACCAGTAGTATAACTCCATACACTCAGTCTACCTTTTGACTTGCCAACCACAGGGGACAGGCTCAACAATTATTCAACAATAATAATAAATATGACATTTACCCTTTTTCATTTCCCGGACCAATCAAGGATACCTAGACCAACACCTAAGTGTTAACATGCGATGCTCGGTCTACCCCAAGACCATCCCCCATATTTAAGTGTAACAACCCGGCTTCTCAAAGACCAATGTAATCAATCACAAATTTAACACTCTACCCGGTCCACTCATGGAACCATCAAAAGAAGTACCACCAAAACAATAAACATTCTCGTACCAGGCGTGGTACCCGAGCCAACCAAATAGTAACATGTAACAGGCGTGGTACCCGAGCCAACCAGATAGTAACCTATACCAGGCGTGGTACCTGAGCCAACCATTAGTATCCCGTACCAGGCGTGGTACCTGAGTCAACCAAATATCAAACAAGTCCAATCAATCACAACCAATGAACACACATACTTGTAAAACCAACAAGCAAACAAAAGAGGATCATTTCACAAGACTGATTACCGGACAACTAGATATTCACAAAACATTCCCTAAACATAAAACTCATACACTACTACGAAATAGTACGTGAACACATAATGCATATTAGAAATCAACAACCATCACCTACCCCCATTTCGGGTACAATAACTTAACCTTGAAATCCCGTCCGAAGACTAACTCCAATTCACCCCTTAACACATACTAGTAGGTACATCCAATCCTGACCCTCCTTCTAGTACCGAAATACAACATGGGGAGAGACCTCCTCTAACCTTGATGATTCAACCAATTACGATATTCTAGTTTCTTATAACAACATTTCAGAGAATCCCCTCTTTAACCCGTGGTTTAATTTTCCAAGTTCCCGGTTCTCCGAACCTTCCCGACACCCTAGTCCTCAGAATTTATCATCACACAACACTTTATTAATCATAACAACCCAAAATGTCACAACAAATTATCACAACTCAATTAATTCTAGATTAACTAATCCAACTACAACAATTCTCTTCCAGATTTAGTGCCTGTGGGCCTAAACATGGATTCTCCTTTTCAATTATACAATAAGTATAAAAATGTAAATATGTCAATCTACTCGATAAGAAAACCTAGCCTACCATGACGCCAAGCAGCTGCACGATGCAATTTCTGGCTCTGTGAAGGCGTTCTTTGATGGATTACCGGCCTGAAATCCATGGTTTCACATCCTTTTAGCCAGAATCTCCCCTCCTTATGGCTCCCAAGTCTTGGAGCAGCCAAGGAGGGTTATTGGAGTAACCCTCATCTATTTTGGTGCTGAATGGGAGAGAATGAAAATATAAAACTCATTTTTGAGTTTTTTGATCCCATTGCTCCGCTATAGCGGTACCCGCTCAACTATAGCGGTTTCGACGTAGCGGAACCATCCGCTATAGTTGTGCTAACTAGCGTTAGCTTCCGCTATAACGGTAATTTCTCTGCTATAGCGAAGGTCACTATGGCAGAGTGGTAGCAGTTGACATGGGACAAAATGTCGTAAAGTCCCCCAAAAATGCCAATTTTACAACACACTCAATTTCTCGATGTTCCGGAATGACCCCTTCATATCAACCTCGATACTGGAGTTCTACTTACCCGAATTCACTTCCGAAAAGTCTCCTGGACTCCTTTATCCTTAGCTACAAGGAAAACTAGCTCAAATCAGGATATATTTCCTAATCCTTACTCAGATTACCCTAGACTACACCTTGCTCCAAAATCGGCCGAGACTAGCCTAGCCCAGAATTTTCAACTCCCAAACCCGAAAGTTTTCTGACTCGAAAATTGGCATGAAAAGTTTACCCGTAACAATGAACCTGGTCGTTACAAAGAATAACAATTTACCCATCGTTCATCCCTGAATGATCTCTAAGGCAGAAAAGAGAAGAAGGAGCCTGCCCCCCTGAACCTTAACGCTCTACCATGACAGCATAAATATAACCTTACGCAAACCACCAAAACTTTCCAATCCCTTGGTTTACCCATCTCAATAAAAATTCAACTCACTCTCGCTCTATCAAGGAATTCCTTCCTTCGAGCTGCACAAGACTAACTAGATTACCCCTTCTCGAGTGCCCGAGAAATCTGGGGCCTTGTTGAAATACCGGAGCAAAAGAAACTCAACTAACAAACAAAAACTATTTTTTCCATGCCAAGGGGACTAGATCCCACCATGGCGACCCCTTTCCCGCTATACCCCCGGAGTTCTTCTAACCCGAACTCTATTCCGAAAGCTTTCTACGGGGTACTATGCCCCTCACATATCATAGTATCACCTTACTCATGTCAACACTGTGCCCTGAGATGCCACATATCTCTAAACCACGCAACAACAAAAAATTTGTTGAAACTCATCTTAGCTTGAGGTTTTTGTCAACTCTCTTCTTAGAGGGAATTCTACCCGGGCACTTACACCCTAACCAAGGCTATGGCGAGCACACCCCCACCACTCAATGAGCAGTAACACTGGTATTATCATGACCAACGAGAGGAATGACAATGTTATATAATCTATTTAATAACCCCACTCCCTCAACCAACCCTACCACTAAGGATCATCAATAACAAACCATCCACTAATCACCCTCATAACATAAGCCTATGAGCAGTGTCTTATACTACTCAGTCAATTATTGGTCATTTGCCAAATTCTACAAGGGTGACTATTCCCACCAATGGTCAATCATAATTCTACCAATACCCCAGGCTATCATATCCACCCCTTCTTATCGCGCATGGATGCTAAATAATTTCTACAATAGCTCACAGCTCAAATAGCCATTTAAAATGACCCGGGAATGGAAGACAAATCAGGGGAAAAATATGACAAGGATTATGCCCTACCCATCCCGCTATAGCGACTTGCACACCGCTATGGTAACCCCCAAAAGTAGTAGCCCAAAAAATTTACCATTCTCTGAAAAATTCTCTCATTCCCTTTCCCTGTTCTCAATGCTAGCACTGAAAATACATTACGGTCTTAAAACATAACCTCAAGACCAACCTCAACTATGCATAGTTTAGAATTTATCACCCCATTATAAAATCAGACAAAAACACACCAGAGCCACGCACAATAACACATTCCCGCAATCGTACACTACTAGTCCCACTTTTTCCTTTCTATGATTTCTAACCAATCCTGACTGTCCTAAAACCGGAGCTTCCCCACAGTCATTAAATCCTTTTTGTTCCCTTACCATATATACCAATGGTAAGTCTATACCCGAATGTAATGCAAATCATTCCAATTGGGGCATACTGCAATTTATCACTAAAGCAAATCACAAATTTTAAAATCAGAATAAATTTACTGAAGTCACAATCATGATTTATCACAAAAATCTCCTTACCGAAATTCCCCCTATCAAGCAATAATAGCCCTTTTTCCCCATGGTTCTCAACTAATCCCGACTGTCCTAAAACTGAAGTTTCTCAACAGTCATAAGCCTTGTTCCCTTACCATTTTTACCAATGGTAAGTCCATTTCCGAATTGTAATGCCATTTTACTGATCAATTCAAGTACACATAGAAAGTTATTATCAACCCAAGCATACAAAATTAAGTTATGACTTTTCCCTGACCACAATATTCACAACAATTCAAACAATTGCACACCACACATTTGCATTCATTCAAACAATATCAATACACATAGGCACAATCTCAAGTCTAAAGCTTCAACACTTAACCAAATCAATTTCATTACCTTTTATTCGCTTCATGGATGACCGTTAGCCGATTCATCCATCCTTTAGATAGCCTCTACGGCCAGATACCAATTGGAACCTTCTCGGTTCCAATTTCCCTTGTTTGTCTTACCACAACCGAAGTCCAATGACATCCTTCACTTTGTTGAGATACCAATTGGAATTGAGGGATACCAATTAGACTAAACCCATATAAGAAAGTGAATGAACCGTACGAAAATGAATGAAAAAAGAGAGATGTTTCCTAGAATGCTTCATAGCTTCCCAGAGATTAGATGTGGATGTCAACACACCAATCCACAGGACTCTATTCGATATTTTGCTTTTGTACTGAGAGATCGATAACCTGGGCTCTGATACCATTTATCACGATCGAACTACCAGGTCGTGCGGGATCTACTCTAATCCACCTAGATAGGAGACCCCTTACAACCCGAACCAACAGGCAAAGCGGAAAAGAACATTAATCATGAATTAAAACCCTTTTTAATACATGAAACTTCCTTCATAAAACTACAGGAAAAAAATGAATCATAAAACTTGTGGAAAATCATTTATAATATGAGACAGCCCTCCATAGAATCTAGTCTAAGACGGTACAAGAGCTACTACAAGAGTAATACCAAAATAAAAGAGGACACAACTCCCACCATAGAAGCAAAGAGTAGGAGCTGCTGGAGATCAACATCGTCATGTGCCTATGAAATATCACCAACCCTGCAACTAGACTATACCCAAAAAAGGTAAAGCAAGAGTAGAATCAGTACAAACACACGTACTGGTAGGCATCATCAGTCGACCCGAATCAACTCATACCATTATATAAGAAATCAAGGGAATGCATAATTAATTACAATGCTCAACCCTTCAACATTCACCTTACCAAAATCAGATGTCAAACCAAGCATGCCATTCCCTTAGACTTACCAAGTCACCGTGACACCTAGACTTCCCAAGTCACCTTGTCACCTAGACTTCCCAAGTCACCTTGTCACCTAGACTTCCCAAGTCACCTTGTCACCTAGACTTCCCAAGTCACCTTGACACCTAGACTCCCAAGTCACCCCAAGCTTCACCTTGACACCTAGACTTCCCAAGTCACCTTGACACCTAGACTTCCCAAGTCACCTTGTCACACCTCAGACTTCCCAAGTCACCTTGTCACCTAGACTTCCCAAGTCACCTTGTCACCTAGACTTCCCAAGTCACCTTGTCACCTAGGATTCCCAAGTCACCTTGTCACCTAGGCTTCCCAAGTCACCTTGTCACCTAGGCTTCCCAAGTCACCTTGACACCTAGGCTTCCCAAGTCACCTTGACACCTAGGCTTCCTAAGTCACCTTGTCACCTAGGCTTCCCAAGTCACCTTGTCACCTAGGCTTCCCAAGTCACCTTGACACCTAGGCTTCCCAAGTCACCTTGACACCTAGACTTCCCAAGTCACCTTGACACCTAGACTTCCCAAGTCACCTTGTCACCTAGACTTCCCAAGTCACCTTGTCACCTAGACTTCCCAAGTCACCTTGTCACCTAGACTTCCCAAGTCACCTTGACACCTAGACTTCCCAAGTCACCTTGACACCTAGACTTCCCAAGTCACCTTGACACCTAGACTTCCCAAGTCACCTTGACACCTAGACTTCCCAAGTCACCTTGTCACCTAGACTTCCCAAGTCACCTTGTCACCTAGACTTCCCAAGTCACCTTGTCACCTAGACTTCCAAAGTCACCTTGTCACCTAGACTTCCCAAGTCACCTTGACACCTAGACTTCCCAAGTTACCTTGACACCTAGACTTCCCAAGTCACCTTGACACCTAGACTTACCAAGTCACCGTGACACCTAGACTTCCCAAGTTACCTTGTCTATTATCAACATCTATGTCCATACCTAGACTACCATTTCCTTACCCAAGTCAACCACTATGACTCAATAACCTATAGTAAACCCCACTACTTAGTGACATAGACTACACCTATCGTACCGCCACCTACTAGTACAAAACTGTTCCCATGGACCCCAGGGTCATAGTCGGTAAGTGACAACAACCAATGCTATAACCAGACCCAATGTCTCTCCCTTAGCTTATCAAACGTACGTAATAAGTCTAACCGACAATGACAATTCCCAGTGACAACAAACATATATCCTTTTTAAACATAACCTGGACCCACAAGGATCACTAGGACAATAACATACGACCCTGGTTCACAGAAGAACCACCTTATCACTTAAGCACACTAACCCAACCCTTCAAGGACCAACTATATGCAAAATAATAATAAATCCCGGTCCTCTCAGGAACCCAATATATATAAAGAACAAATGGTACACCCGTACTGAGTAAATCAATACAACATATCATAACAACCAGTAGTATAACTCTAGACTCTCAGTCTACCTTTTGACTTGCCAACCACAGGGGACAGGTTCAACAATCATTCAACAATAATAATAAACATGACATTTACCCTTTTTCATTACCCGGACCAATCAAAGATCCCTAGACCAACACCTAAGTGTTTACATGCGATGCCCGGTCTACCCCAAGACCATCCCCCATATTTAAGTGTAACAACCCAGCCTCTCAAGAACCAATGTAATCAAGCACAGATTTAACACTCAACCTGGTCCACTCATGGAACATTCGAAAGAAATACCACCAAAATAATAAATAATCTCGTACTTGGCGTGGTACCTAAGCAAACCAAATAGTAACCTATACCAGGCATGGTACTCGAGCCAACCAGATAGTAACTTGTACCAGGCATGGTACCCAAGCCAATCATTAGTATCCCGTACCAGGCGTAGTACCCAAGCCAACCAAATGTCAAACAAGTCCAATCAATCACAACCAATGAACACACATACTTGTAAAACCAATAAGCAAACAAAAACAGTTCATTTCACAAGACTGATTACCAAATAACTAGACATTCACAAAACATTCCCTAAACATGCAACTCATACACTACTACGAAAAAGTATGTGAACACATAATGTATATTAGAAATCAACAACCATCACCTACCCCCATTCCGGGTATAATAACTTAACCTTGAAATCACGTACGAAGACTAACCCCAATTCACCCCTTAACACATACTAGTAGGTACATCCAATACTGACCCTCCTACTAGTACCAAAATACAACATGGGGAGAGACCTCCCATAACCTTGGTGATTCAACCAATTATGATATTCTAGTTTCTTATAACAACATTTCAGAGAATCCCTTCTTTAACCCGTGGTTTAATTTTCCAAGTTCCCAGTTCCCCAAATCTTTTCGACACCCTAGTCCTTAAATTTTATCATCACACAACACCCAATTAATCATAACAACCTAAAATGTCACAATAAATTATCACAACTCAATCAATTCAAGATTAACTAATCCAACCACAACAATTCTCCTCATGACTTCATGCCCGAAGGCCTAAACATAGATTCTCCTTTTCAATTATATAATAAGTATAAAAATATAAATCAGTCAATCTACTCAATAAGAAAACCTAGCCTACCTGGACGCCAAGCAGCTGCACGATGCAATTTCTTGCTCTGTAAAGGCGTTCTTTGATGGATAACAGGGCCAAAATCCATGGTCTATTTTGGGGCTTAATGGGAGAGAATGAAAATATAAAATCCATTTTTGATTTTTCTGATCCCATCTCTCTGCTATAGTGGTCTCCACTCTACTATAGCAGTGCTGACCAGCGTTGACTGTCGCTATAGCGGTAACTTCTCTGCTTTAGGAGAGGTCGCTATGGCAGAGTGGTAGCGGTTGACATGGGACAGAATGTCATAAAGTCCCCCAAAATGCCCATTTTACAATACACTCAATTTTTTGATGTTCCAGAATGACCCCTTCACGTCAACCTTGATACCAGGAGTTTTACTTACCCGAATTCACTTTTCAAAAGTCACTCGGACTCCTTTATTCCTTAGCTATAAGAAAAACTAGCTCAAATCATGATATATTTCCTAATCCTTACCCAGATTACCCTAGATTACACCTCTCTCCAAAATCAGCCGAGACTAGCCTAGCCTAGAATTTTCAACTCCCAAACCCGGAAGTTTTCTGACTCGAAATTTGGCACGAAACGTTTACCCGTAATAACGAACCTGGTCGTTACACTATATTGTTCATTTTCACCTGTTGAAGTTGCTAAATATTAAATGGATATTTGATTGTGTATTCAAGGTGTTTATACTCTTGTACAAGCTAAAGAAATTTGTTTGAAGAAGTTGATGCACTTGTTGGTCTACGATTTGAACTCGTCAAGTTGTGATAGGACTATTTATATGCTAAAAAGCCAAGGTTTGTGTATAAAATTCAACTTGTGATCTAATTTCTTGCTGGAGTTTTGTTTGATTTCTCGTGACCTTATATCGTCATATTGATATTTTTTGAATTATTGTAAGATATTTGTTAGTTCGCCCACTTGTACGGATTGCTCGATCATTCTGTATTCTTATTAGGACTTTGTCCTTCTTATGGTAGTGACTGTCACTGTATCAGCATGCCTCTTGATTCGTATCTTTGTCCATCTTGACTTTGGATTTGTGGTTCGTCATAATTATGGAAAATTATCCATTTAAGTGCAAACTAGAAAGCCATTTTTAATATGGTTCTTGATTCTCTTGATTATTGGGTTTCGACCCTACTTGATACAGGGCTTTGGTCCTTCTTGCCATTTGATTGTGCTCAGTGTGATGGCATAACATACATATTGGGCGAAGTTTGTTATTTGACATCTTGTGAAATAGTTCTATGAACTTTCTTGACACTTGAGCTTTGAATGCCAAATTTGATACTTGTAATATACTTGTTTATTTGATTTTTATTTATATGTTATATTAAGTTGCCAATAATGTAGAAGGGAATAGGGGAAATCTATGGCTCCAATCCCAAACTTTATACACCACTAAGCATTATGCTTAGCGATAGTTGTTTTCTATCGTAGGTGACACTCAGAAGAATAATTCAAGATGTCCATTTGAAGTAGACTTTTTGGAGCTTTTAGAAGATCACATTTGCATATAGGCATCTATATTTTATATTCATTTTGGGACTTTTACATGATCCATATGTTTCACTTGTATATGTAAATTTTGGGGGCTTATTTTATCGCAGTACTATAAATTATAAACTTTATTTTATTATCGCGTTGGCTGTTTTGAGGTGTATAAACTTTGGTCATGTAATGTATTAAAGTCACATTTTGGTTTGTCATTCGTGAAATAGAAGAAACTAATGTTTTCTTTGCATTTTAAAGTTCGAAGATGATGTACAAATGATCCTACAATTGTGTTTTAAAAAAAGTATATAATGACTTTCCATAAACTACATGCTCAATTATAATTTGAAAGGTCCGCCATCGTGTATTGAAACTCCTGTATTGTCTTTACTTGAAATTATATGAATTATTAGATGTCAAAATATTATACCCTTAACTATTTTTGAACAATCCTAATTCTGCTATATAAAGAATAATGATTAATATGTTTTAAATGAAGTCCCTTTTAGACGCCATAGGTATATATTTGTTTTTATTGTGGAAGTGGCATCCTCCCAAGAGGGTCACTACAAGTGTTGCTATTAGAGCCTTAGGTTTGTGGTTCTAGGACTTTCGTTTGTAACCTGTTAGTACATTTGTTCTTTTTAGGACTTCATAGAAAATACTCTTTCTTGCGTATCTGGATAATATACTGTTGGATCGAGGTAGATTTCGAAGATTGACAAAGTTGTGGAATACATGTAGGGAACAAGTATCTGTAACTTGTTCCACTCAAGCAGAATCTAATTAGCATCAAGAGAAGGTGAACAATGCGGGGAAGGGAGCAAAGCGTGTGGAGAAAGAGTATTTATAAGGAGAGTCCAGCTTGCACAAAGTTTCCTTTCATAAGGAAGAATCCTACAAGGAAGAGAATTCCCAATATGGAAGGAAATCAACCGAAATAAGAAGAAGACTCTCAGTATAAATACAAGAGAGGTTTCAAAATAAACCTCACGTACTTACAAAGAGAGATACAAGTAGAACACAATCAAATTGAGTGAGTTCATATTTGAGAGAGTTCTGAGTGAAGATCCAAGTGCAGCCAATACAAAAAACCAGATTGAAGAACATGTTCCTTAAGTCTATGCTTTATAGTTCCTGAGTCAAGTTAATTGTATTGTTTTTCATCGAGTTGTAAACATTCATTCTTAGTGCTAGTGAGCTATAAACTGGCATAGGAGTTAGTCTTCAAGTTGGGATAACTCGAGGACTTGGGCACATAAACCTGGGGAGGTTTGTGTGGTGTTTAGGAATTAGAGTTTATAATTTCTTAGGTTATAGAGTTTGTAATCTTTTGTTGAGGCTCATTGTTTTAGTGAAATTAGGTTAAATCCTATAGAGTTATAGGTCGTGGTTGTTTCCCTTCGTGAGCTGAGAGTTTTCCACGTAAACATTGCGTGTTCTCTTTACTGCTTTACATTCAAGTATTCGACAAAGTAACAAATTACTTAACCTGTTTCTTAGGCAAATTAGGGGGTCAGCATTCTAACAATTAGTATCCGAGCAGGTTATCTTAACAGGGCCAAAATCCATGGTCTATTTTGGGGCTTAATAGGAGAGAATGAAAATATAAAACCCATTTTTGAGTTTTCTGATCCCATCTCTTTGCTATAGTGGTCCCCACTCTGCTATAGCAGTGCTGGCCAGCGTTGACTTTTGCTATAGCGGTAATTTCTCTGCTATAGGTGAGGTCGCTACGGCGGAGTGGTAGCGGTTGACATGGGACATAATGTCATAAAGTCCCCCAAAATTTCCATTTTACAACACACTCAATTTTTCGATGTTCCGGAATGACCCCTTCACGTCAACCTTGATACCAGGAGTTTTACTTACCCGAATTCACTTTTGAAAAGTCTCCCGGACTCCTTTATGCCTTAGATATAAGGAAAACTAGCTCAAATCATGATATGTTTCCTAATCCTTACCCAGATTACCCTAGATTGCACCTCTCTCCAAAATCAGCCGAGACTAGCCTAGCCTAGAATTTTCAACTCCCAAACCTGGAAGTTTTCTGACTCGAAAATTGGCACGAAAAGTTTACCCGTAATAACGAACCTGTTTGTTACACTATATTGTTCATTTTCACCTGCTGAAGTTGCTGAATATTAAATGGATATTTGATTGTGTGTTCAACGTGTTTATACTCTTTTACAAGCTAAAAAAAATTGTTTGAAGAAGTTGATGCACTTGTTGGTCTATGATTTGAACTCGTCAAGTTGTGATAGGACTATTTATGTGCTAAAAAGCCAAGGTTTGTGTATAAAATTCAACTTGTAATCTAATTTCTTGCTGGAGTTTTGTTTGATTTCTCGTTACCTTATATCGTCATATTGATATTTTTTGAATTATTGTAAGATATTTGTTAGTTCTCCCACTTGTATGGATTGCTCGATCATTCTGTATTCTTATTAGGACTTTGTCCTTCTTATGGTAGTGACTATGTCACTATATCAGCATGCCTCTTGATTCGTATCTTTGGCCATCTTGACTTTGGATTTGTGGTTCGTCTTAATTATGGAAAACTATCCATGTAAGTGCAAACTAGAAAGCCATTTTTAATATGGTTCTTGATTCCCTTGATTATTGGGTTTCGACCCTACTTGATACATGGCTTTGGTCCTTCTTGACATTTGATTATGCTCAGTGTGATGGTATAACATACATATTGGGCGAAGTTTATTATTTGATATCTTGTGAAATAGTTCTATGAACTTTCTTGACACTTGAGTTTTGAATATCAAATTTGATACTTGTAATATACTTGTTTATTTGATTTTCATTTATATGTTATATTAAGTTGCCAATAATTTAGAAGGGAATAGGGGAAATCTATGGCTCCAATCCCAAACTTTATACACCACTAAGCATTATGCTTAGCGATAGTTGTTTTCTATCGTAGGTGACACTCAGAACAATAATTCAAGATGCCCATTTGAAATAGACTTTTTGGAGCTTTTAGAAGATCACATTTGCATATAGGCATCTATATTTTATATTAATTTTGGGACTTGTACATGATCCATATGTTGCACTTGTATAAGTAAATTTTGGGGGCTTATTTTATCGCAGTACTATAAATTATAAACTTTATTTTGGTATTGTGTTGGCTATTTTGAGGTGTATAAACTTTGGTCATGTAATGTATTAAAGTCACATTTTGGTTTGTAATTTGCGAAATAGAAGAAACTAATGTTTTCTTTGCATTTTAAAGTTCGAAGATGATGTACAAATGATCCTACAATTGTGTTTTAAAAAAAGTATATAATGACTTTCCATAAGCTACATGCTCAACTATAATTTGAAAGGTCCGCCATCGTGTATTGAAACTCTTGTATTGTCTTTTCTTGAAATTAAATGAATTATTAGATGTCAAAATATTATACCCTTAACTCTTTTTGAACAATCCTAATTCCACTATATAAAGAATAATGATTAATGTTTTAAATGAAGTCCCTTTTAGATGCCATAGGTATATATTTGTTTTTATTGTGAAAGTGGCATCCTCCCAAGAGGGTCGCTACAAGTGTTGCTATTAGAGCCTTAGGTTTTTGGTTCTAGGACTTTTGTTTGTAACCTATTAGTACATTTGTTCTTTTTAGGACTTCATAGAAAATACTCTTTCTTGCGTATCTGGATAATATACTGTTGCATCGAGGTAGATTTCGAAGATTGACAAAGCTGTGGAATACATATAGGGAACAAGTATCTGTAACTTATTCCTCTCAAGAAGAATCTAATTAGCATCAGGAGAAGGTGAATGATGCGGGGAAGGGAGCAAAGCGTGTGGAGAAAGCGTGTTTATAAGGAGAGTCCAGCTTGCACAAAGTTTCCTTTTATAAGGAAGAATCCTACAAGGAAAGAAATCAAGAAGATTGACTTGACAAATCCTACAAGGAAGAGGATTCCCAATATGGAAGGAACTCAACCGAAATAAGAAGAGGACTCTCAGTATAAATACAAGAGAGGTTTCACAATAAACCTCACGCACTTACAAAGAGAGATACAAGTAGAACACAATCAAATTGAGTGAGTTCATATTTGAGAGAGTTCTGAGTGATGATCCAAGTGCAGCCAATATAAAAAACTAGATTGAAGAACATGTTCCTTAAGTCTATGCTTTCTAGTTCCCGAGTCAAGTTAATTGTATTGTTTTTCATCGAGTTGTAAACATTCATTCTTAGTGCTAGTGAGCTATAAACTGGCATAGGTGTTAGTCTTCAAGTTGGGATAACTCGAGGACTTGGGCACATAAACCTGGGGAGGTTTGTGTGGTGTTTAGGAATTAGAGTTTATAATTTCTTAGGTTATAGAGTTTGTAATCTTTTGTTGAGGCTCGTTGTTTTAGTGAAATTGGGTTAAATCCTATAGAGGTATAGGTCGTGGTTGTTTCCCTTCATGAGCTGAGAGTTTTTCACGTAAACATTGTGTGTTCTCTTTACTGCTTTACATTCAAGTATTCGACAAAGGAACAAATTGCTTAACCTATTTCTTAGGCAAATTAGGGGGTCAACATTCTAACAATTAGTATCCGAGCTGGTTATCTTAATAGGGCCAAAATCCATGGTCTATTTTGGGGCTTAATGGGAGAGAATGAAAATATAAAACTCATTTTTGAGTTTTCTGATCCTATCTCTCTGCTATAGTGGTCCCCACTCTGCTATAGCAGTGCTGGCCAGCGTTGACTTTCGCTATATCGGTAATTTCTCTGCTATAGGGGAGGTCTCTACGGCGGAGTGGTAGCGGTTGACATGGGACATAATGTCATAAAGTACCCCAAAATTTCCATTTTACAACACACTCAATTTTTTAATGTTCCGGAATGATCCCTTCACGTCAACCTTGATACCAGGAGTTTTACTTACCCGAATTTACTTTTGAAAAGTCTCCCGGACTCCTTTATGCCTTAGTTATATGGAAAACTATCTCAAATCATGATATGTTTCCTAATCCTTACCCAGATTACCCTAGATTACACCTCTCTCCAAAATCAGCCGAGACTAGCCTAGCCTAGAATTTTCAACTCCCAAACCCGGAAGTTTTCTGACTCAAAAATTGGCACGAAAAATTTACCCGTAATAACGAACCTGGTCGTTATACTATATTGTTCATTTTCACCTACTGAAGCTGCTGAATATTAAATGGATATTTGATTGTGTATTCAAGGTGTTTATACTCTTGTACAAGCTAAAGAAATTTGTTTGAAGAAGTTGATGCACTTGTTGGTCTATGATTTGAACTCGTCAAGTTGTGATAGGACTATTTATGTGCTAAAAAGCCAAGGTTTGTGTATAAAATTCAACTTGTAATCTAATTTCTTGCTGGATTTTTGTTTGATTTCTCGTGACCTTATATCGTCATATTGATATTTTTTGAATTATTGTAAGATATTTGTTAGTTCTCCCACTTGTACGGATTGTTCGATCATTCTGTATTCTTATTAGGACTTTGTCCTTCTTATGGTAGTGACTATGTCACTGTATCAACATGCCTCTTGATTCGTATCTTTGGCCATCTTGACTTTGGATTTGTGGTTCGTCTTAATTATGGAAAACTATCCATTTAAGTGCAAACTAGAAAGCCATTTTTAATATGGTTCTTGATTCCCTTGATTATTGGGTTTCGACCCTACTTGATACAGGCTTTTCTCCTACTTGACATTTGATTATGCTCAGTGTGATGGCATAACATACAGATTGGCGAAGTTTGTTATTTGACATCTTGTGAAATAGTTCTATGAACTTTCTTGACACTTGAGCTTTGAATGCCAAATTTGATACTTGTAATATACTTGTTTATTTGATTTTCATTTATATGTTATATTAAGTTGCAAATAATTTAGAAGGGAATAGGGGAAATCTATGGCTCCAATCCTAAACTTTATACACCACTAAGCATTATGCTTAGCGATAGTTGTTTTCTATCGTAGGTGACACTCAGAAGAATAATTCCAGATGACCATTTGAAGTAGACTTTTTGGAGCTTTTAGAAGATCACATTTGCATCTAGGCATCTATATTTTATAGTAATTTTGGGACTTGTACATGATCCATATGTTGCACTTGTATATGTAAATTTTAGGGGCTTATTTTATCGCAGTACTATAAATTATAAACTTTATTTTATTATCGCGTTGGCTGTTTTGAGGTGTATAAACTTTGGTCATGTAATGTATTAAAGTCACATTTTGGTTTGTAATTTGTGAAATAGAAGAAACTAATGTTTTCTTTGCATTTTAAAGTTCGAAGATGATGTACAAATGATCCTACAATTGTGTTTTAAAAAAAGTATATAATGACTTTCCATAAGCTACATGCTCAATTATAATTTGAAAGGTCCGCCATCGTGTATTGAAACTTCTGTATTGTCTTTACTTGAAATTATATGAATTATTAGATGTCAAAATATTATACCCTTAACTGTTTTTGAACAATCCTAATTCTGCTATATAAAGAATAATGATTAATATGTTTTAAATGAAGTCCCTTTTAGACGCCATAGGTATATATTTGTTTTTATTGTGGAAGTGGCATCCTCCCAAGAGGGTCGCTAAAAGTGTTTCTATTAGAGCCTTAGGTTTGTGGTTCTAGGACTTTCGTTTGTAACCTGTTAGTACATTTGTTCTTTTTAGGACTTCATAGAAAATACTCTTTCTTGCGTATCTGGATAATATACTGTTGGATCGAGGTAGATTTCGAAGATTGACAAAGTTGTAGAATACATGTAGGGAACAAGTATCTGTAACTTGTTCCTCTCAAGCAGAATCTAATTAGCATCAAGAGAAGGTGAACGATGCGGGGAAGGGAGCAAAGCGTGTGAAGAAAGCGTGTTTATAAGGAGAGTCCAGCTTGCACAAAGTTTCCTTTCATAAGGAAAAATCCTACAAGGAAAGAAATCAAGAAGATTGACTTGACAAATCCTACAAGGAAGAGGATTCCCAATATGGAAGAAAATCAGCCGAAATACTAACGGTTGGCTCGGGTACCACGCCTGGTATGGGTATACTAACGGTTGGCTCGGGTACTGATAAACGCTCAAATCGTGCTCTCCATTAGGAAGTCACGACGATCGCGTAGTCAAAATAAAATTTATAATTCCCAACGAGTGTCGGGTTCATACCCAAGGGAACAATGTAGTCACGATCGAGCTAATAAAGAATCTAAGCAACTTAGTGAAGTTCAAATAACGAAAAGGGGAAAAGATATCTAATAGGAAGAGGATTCCCAATATGGAAAATTCACCCTTAAATGGGAAATTCCGCCTATATCTAGCCTCCAATCTAGATGGATTTCCAAGTTCCCACTATTGAATCTTCCCGAATTTAAGGAAATTCTCTCTTGAGCAATAACCCAAATCAGAAAACTAAGTCAATGTTTGCAACCATTGACTATAAATTCAAGCAATAGAGGATTCAATAGACCCAAATAATCAAACAAGAACAAAATCTATATATGAATTCAATAACCCACAAAGTATTATCTCTACTACAAACCCAAAATCTCAAGTCAACAATACACCAAATAAATAGCAATTAAGAACAAGAGTTGAAGAATGGAATCCAAAGATTTTACAATGAAGAGCATTCAAATCTTCACTCCTATGGTGTTGGTTAATTAACCTTACTCCCAAGCTTGCTCAAAAGTTATGAAAATAGCTAAAGATATCTCCCAAAATGGCTGAGGAGTCTTTGTATCAATTGGGGTTTCAACAAGGGTGAAATGTCATTTCTACCTATTTTTCATGTTCAGGTACAATGAAGCACTATCGCGCTACTGCAGCGCTATCGCGCTCAAGGAGCCCACACTGGTCAGTGACATCACGTTGCATTGGCGTGATTGCGCCCTTGTCTTTGAATGACGTTGACCACTTATTTCTGCAGCGCTATCGCGCCATCACACTTAAGCCAGTCCTCCACCTTCAGTGCCATTGGCACTCATGCAGCGCGATTGCGCTGAGTTGCCCAGAATCTCAGAATTTCCTCCAATTTGACTTTGTTTACATCTGATTTCGCACTGATCACTTCTAAATCAGATAATCCTGCAACATAGAAGTAATCCGCGTCAATTGTACTATTTTTCCACTTATTATGAGTAAAAGCATAAGTTTAAGAGTTAAATAAGTAGGTAGAATACCAACTTATCAAACCCCCAAACTTGAACTATTGCTTGTCCTCAAGCAAATTAAAAATTCTAACTCAAGAGGCATACAACACAAGTGCAAAAGACAATACAACAAGCCAAGGAAACCCATTTAAAACACCATGCATGACTTCGGTTGGTACTAATGATTAGTCAATCACATGAAAGCTTAACCTAGGCATTCCCCTTTATTCAAAACACAATTCAAGGATGCAATGAACTATGGGGGCAACCAAGTGATAATAACCAGTCCTCAAGATGTGATTCTAACCACTAGCTTACAAAACATGCTCCTTGACTCATTTTTCGGAGTTTGTCAACGTCACCAACTATCCTAATTTGCATGCCCTCACAAGAACGAACGTCCCAAAAACACATTATGTACAAAAACCATCACAAGGGACAAATACAAACACTCACACTCACAAGGAGGAAGCAGAAGACGATGAGGAACCAATTTTTGATGAACGCTCAAATCGTGGCTCTCTAACTAGGAGGTCACGGCGATCGCGTAGTCAAAACACATTTATAAACCCAACGGATGTCGGGATCGTACCCAAGGGACCTAATTTAACTAATTAGAGATTGTGTGAAGCGATTTCAAAGAGAGAGTAATTGTTCAACAAAACCAAAACAATAAAATGGGGGAATTGGGAAAGTTGTCACTACTAACTCAATTCAAATAAAAACAATAAAATTGAGATGGGTGTGACAATAAGAACTAGATGACTAGGGCTGCATTTCCGATAGGGCATTCGCTATAGGATAGGGTAGTCAGTAATTCACTTAAATCCTCACTTATTGACATGGGTAGCGTTGGTCATAAGTATGGAATGCTATCTCTTGATCAACATCCGCATATCTGATGATTTTGGTTAGAACATCATTCAGTGTGCTAAATAACCAACCAACATTTGCTTGGGAAGGTCGTCCTATTTCTAGCTCGGACCCTTAAATGGGAGATTTCGCGATTGGAGCTATGTCTAGCCTCCAATATAAGTGGATTCCTAAGTACCCACTAGCAATTTCACATCTACAACTACAAAATTCTCTCTCGAGCAATTATATAGCCAAGTAAGGTAAATTCATGTTTGCAACCACAAATTATTAGATTAATACATGGTGAAATTACTAGATCCATATCAGATAAGCAATTATAAAAGAGAATTAGCAACACCCATACCCATTAGCTAAGCACCCATCATTAATACACCCCTAAACAAGAAAAATTAGCCACTCATAGAAGGGGGAGAAGATATACCAGCTGGGTAAATCAAATTCCCATCCATTATAGTTGATTCTCAAGTTCTAGAGTCAAATTGAAAACCCTCTCTCAATGGAGATGGAGAAAAGTGTTTACAAGCCAAAAATATCTCCAAGTTTTATATCTGAAATTCTATGCTAAAAATTGTATATACAAAATAAGCCTAAAGTTACCTTTTATATGCTCCAAAATCTTCACATAAATTTAGGACAAATTACCCTCCGGGTGGTGTGCGATGCGACATGTAGTTTGCACGTCGCAGTGTGCACGTCGCACACTTGCTTCAGATTGGCCAGTGACTTCAGCCGCATAGGTAAGTTTTGTGCGAAGGTGGTGCATTTCGCACCACGGGATGTGCACATTGCATGGCGACCACATTCCTTAGAAGAATCTTCAGTCATCTTTGCAGCTTCATATCGAGGAGGTACGAACAGCACCTTGGCTTGTGCATGTCGCATGGCCACCGCACCTCCTGGCAGATTCTCCAGCTTTACACAACTCTTCATATTTAGCTCCTTTTTGGCTCTTTTTGGGTCCATATCCTTGTTTTTCCTCTTCTATCCAAAGTACCTGCATAGACATCAATAAAGGTCATAAGAACCTCTAAATTGATTCAAAATGTAGCAATAATTCATGGATATAGGCTCAATAAGTTGGTAGATTACCGACTTATCAAACCCCCAAACTTGAACTATTGCTTATCCTCAAGCAAGATACTCACACGGCAAGGAATTAATAATGCTAAGGCTCAATTAAGACACAAAAACTACTCTACACTAAAAATTTAAGAAAAATAAACAAACAAAAGACTCAACTACTATGCTTATCTCAATTTGGACCCCCACATGCTCAAGGTAATTGCTCATTTCAAAACTTTCTTCAAAAGGACATCATATCTTTTAAAAACTCAAGGGAATTTGCCATTCAAAACAAGACATTTTAGCTTCTCAAGTCATTGGCATGGACCGTCAAGGTTTCCCTCGAGATTCGCCATACAACTTGTCTTATTCATTTCCCTCAATTGAAATAGAGACTATATGCTTCCATTCGATGCATGATTCCACTCACCACAAGAGAGAATCCCACTGAAAATTATTCAATTCTTAACCACGGGATTATAAGAGAACCAAGAAAACTCTCACTCTCGCAAGGAAGTTCAAGTGCATGCACATCGAACCATAGGCTTGCCCTTCAAGTAGATCGCCACTAATGTAGGGTAGCCAAGCTCGGAATCACCAAGGACTTGCAGGTTACGATGTTGGCTAGGGCTAAAGTGAGGATATCATTTGGTTCAAGTGACTACACCTCCCTAATGCTCTTTATTTTCATTTCAAACACCGCTCAAATTTTTTAAATTTTCAACTTCACCTTATTTCTCCCTCACACAACCCAAGATTTTCCCTTTTTAACCTTATGATCATTCACACCTTATATCACCTTCACTTGGTAGCACCTATTTTTGATTCTCAGTTTGCTCATTAGATTGATCTTTTGGAGCACTTTTCAATTAACGAATCAAGGTGCTACCTTGCACTTGAAGTGCATTTCTTTTTTTCTCCTCATTTGATCACATGAACCTCCCCAAACTTAGGCATGTGCCTATGTTATATTTTGTTTCCCCCCCCCCCCCAAACTTAGGCTTTTAGCCTACATTTCATTTTTAAGCAATTAGGGAGGATGGGTGCCAAGATAGAGGTTCCAAAAAGGTCTAGGTGTTACAAAGGTGTCAAAGAATGGTCACAAGCTCAAAGGGGTTCACTAGGATTTGATGTCATTGGGAGGTCATTTTAGTGAAGTGGCTATCAAAAAGGGCCTAAGGTCATTTTCCAAGCTTGGTTGCACCTAGAATTTTGCCTTAAATCACATTCGGGGCAAGTTCTAGACGACACTTATGCACAAGAATCAAGCTAAAGCCTCACCGCACAAGGCATCATCCCACAAGACTTCATCCATTAGTCCCAGAATCAATTGGGGTAAATGACTTTTGACAAGCTATTCCGAGTTCATTACACCTCGTTTGTGAGTCAATCAAGTCAAAGCGAGAGTGTGCAGGTCATGACAAGAAAACACTTTTTTCCTCAAAAAAAAAAGATTTCCCTTCTTCCTTTCCTTTTCAACCAAACAATTTACCAAGAAAATTTTTCGGTGGGCCCATTATAAGACAAGCACTTACGGACTCAATTCTAAACTAAACTTGGTATTTTTCCTTAAGAAAGTCGCATCTCAATCTATTATAGGAAAACACCAACCCGGTTTGACATACACAAAAAAAAAATCAAAACTTTTGCTCCTTGGGAAAGAACCGTAGTATTAAGAAAACCCTCGGAGTTTATTTTTACACTACTATCAACAAGGAGATACATAATTTTTTTTTTCGTGCTCATGAATCAATCAAGAACAAGCCTCGGCGTAGGCATTTAGTGCATTTACAAGGCATGGGTAGTGGAACAATGGGGCATATAAGACCAACCTGGCATACCATCAATAAAAACATCAAGCCCGGTGAGGGAAAAATTAAGCTCAAAGTCAACAATATGATCTAAAAAAAAGAAAAAATAATGGCATCACAATCAATTATCCAAAATGTGCCCGACAAGGGCCACCAAATAAAACTAAGCAGAATAGTTAACTAGGCCCGACAAGGGAAATAAATTATCTCAAACCCACTCAATGGCACCAAAAAGAAAGTAAAGAAAGCCACCCTCTCCCATGAAAGAAGCATTGTCCTCAATGCTTATAGTGCAACGGGAAAAGGGTGGAACTCCCTCTAGGATCTAGTCCTCCTCCTCATCACCATCAGAAGCTGTTTTTTCTTCAATACTTCCCACTTGGGCCAGCACCACCCTTTCGAGAGGTTGCCGAAATTGTGGAGTCACGAATAACTCTCTGAAACTCGGGGTTCTCATCATTATCTAGCTCTTGCTCAGCATGACCGGGCAGCTCTTCTTCCACATAAGAGGCAAACAAGTTGTCCAACGGGCTGGGAATCCTCCTGGGTGGAGGCAATGTGGTCAAATCAGCCTCCACCATCGGATCTTTGCCGTTAGACTTGTTAATATCTTTTTGGAGTTTGGAAATTTCCCCTTCCATAACATCAACCTGCTTGCATAGCGTTTTCAGACTATCAACCACCCACTTCACTGCACTCTTAACCGCCCTATTGATCATTCTGGGTAGTTTTGTGGCTAAGTCTGCCAGTCATTTCTTATGACTATGAATTTGGTCGACCATATCTTGAAGAACACTCTTTGTCATAGAGGGTGCGGGGGCTTGTGGGCGTGCCTCCAAAGTATCCTGAGAGATGGGAGAATTGCCTGCTCTAACACCAATTTTGTCACTGTCAATCTTACTCAGCTACTCTGTCATTTGCCTCTTGAACCTAGGGGAATCCTTGTATGTCTTCTTATCAAGATTGATGGCCCCTATGGCATGAGTGAATTTGTCACAAGGGAGAATAGGAACATCCGCTTTAGCACACAACTTGGTGATCAGGACCGGGAAAGAGAAGGAGTAATTTTTGTGACAAGATTTCCTCTGGATTACCATTGCAGCCACCTCTCTAAAGTTTATATGCTCCCCTTTCATGATAGCCTCAATTAGAATGGCACCCTCTTGAGTTATTTTTTGTTCATTCTGAGAGGGGAGAATACAGTTGCGTACTAGATCATACCAAAGTTGTACCTCAAATACCAATGATCTCCTCGGTATATCGTCTCCCATGGTGGACCACACAGGGGTGCCTAGAGCAATGGTGCAAGCAGTCTCTTGATATGGATTGAACTCAGCAGTCATTCTAGCTATTAGGTCTGGTGCAGGGTCAATTGGGTGTCCCCAATATATAGCATTGATTACTACAGGGGTGACGGATACTTTCTTGCCTCTGACAGTGACATCATCAAGATTGGGAAACTTGTCTTTGGGGCCTTTATAGCCTTTAGAATCCTGTATGGCTTGGTAAGCCGTAAAGAATTCGCGGACTATTTCTTCATAATATCCCCCGGGTACATCTTAAAATGGCTGCCACCCTCTAGTAGCTAATTGGTGGTGCATATTTGGTAACTCATCACCAACTTCCCCTAGATTAAAGCTCTGCTCCACATTGAATCCTCTATCTTTGTCCAGTTTGTAGAGAGCTCTCATGCCCTCTATTTCGAAGTGGAGCCTTGCTTTATCTGCAGCTGATCTTTGCCTTGCTTGGTTTCCTGGGTTTATCCTGCCAGAAGACATAGTCTGCATCCAAAGATTGTAAGCCAAAAACAAAAACAAAATCTACTAAGGGTGGAATGCAACAGAGTAGAAATCAAAGTAGGTGTATGTTGTCTTGTGCAGACCACATGCGAAATGCACAAGGAAGAGTGCGTGTCGTATGTGCTGCCGCACAAGCCAACAGAACCTTCAGGAAATTTTTCTACTGAGGTGCGACACTGGTGAGATCTGCACCATCATAAGTGTGTGTCGCACCATGTTTCGCCCCTTAAATCAGTGTTCTGCACTTGCTTTTCAACTTGGTGCGACGCCTTGGGCCACCCGCATAACAAGATCTATTCATCGTATGCAAAACGCGCAAAGACACAATTGGAATTTTTGGTTCCTTGTGTTCTCGTGAGTTACGCATATGATCCATGGAGCCAGATGTGCGTCAGCACTTAGCACCACACACAACTAATTCATAATAATAAAGGGGGCAAATGGGATTCATGACCATAACTTTCGGGTACTCAGACTTCCCCGGATTTCCATTAACACATAACCAACAAGAAAGGACTCAACAACTTCCCTTAAGATGGACGTTACCCCATCTATCATCGGGAACATCAATTCCTCATTGCAACAATGAGCACCAACAAGCATATCAATAATTAACCTCCTCCTCACACAAGATCATACACCCCACTAGATTTTCAATAAGGATCATGGGCATACGATCAACAACATTCAGCCTCAATTATCAATTATCAAACAAAACCTCATGACTAAGGACGACTTGCCCTTAAGAAAGACGTCACCCAATCTATCATCGGGCCAAATCAAGCACTAGTCATAAGTGAGTTACTCAGACTTCACCCCATCATAGATATTAAGGCTAAACATTACAACCAATCAACATGCATAGTTAAGATTTACAATCTACCAAGTTGACATTAAAAGATTTCATCATTATAACTCAAAATTGGGGACCCAAAATTTTCGGATCTCACCCATTATCAACATGGCTAATCTACTAAGCATGCTTCACAGTATGAGTTCCCAACAATCATAAAAATAACTATTTAACATCGGGGAACTTACCACAAGTGAAGATTATGAAGGGAAGAACAAAAATCAAAGCTTTTTGAATTCCAATAATGGTAACCCACAAGACCTCCCGGAGAATGACGGCGGTGACTTAGAGAAGTGGTGGAGAAGATTGAGTTAGATGAGGGGAAGGATTTGTGGGTGTTTGAGGGGCTTGGAGAGAATTTTGGTGGAGGATTTTGAGAGTTGTGGAGAAAGATGGTGGAAAAAGAAGAGAGGGAGGCGGTTTTAAAAGAAAAAGAAGAAGAAGAGTCGGTTGGGTCATCCCCGGGTCGGGTTGGTCAACGGGTTAGGTCAATAAAAAATTCAAATTTATCTCATGTGCGTCACGTCATGTGATTCACACCAGGCAAGGTGCAGACTGCGTGGCGTATCGCACATGCCATTTTTTCTCTCTTGGGCTTACCCAGGCATCTGTTTTCTGGTGCGATGGAGGTGCGACATGCACTTGATCTTATGCGGCCCGCACAGCCCCGCGTATGTCACTTCCATTTTTAACTTTTCCTCCAGGCCTTCTATTTTTGTGTGCAGTTGGCTATGCGACATGTATAATTGCTTGTGCGGTCCGCACCGTCCACTACATGACACATTTTTGCCTTATTTTCCTTTGTCCATGTTTCCATTCCATGCATTATTTACAAAACATCAAAAACAACAAGCAGTAACCAAAAAAACAAAGAAAGAAACTTGGGTTGCCTCCCAAACAATGCTTGATTTAACGTTGCGACATGACGATATTACCTCAATCTTCATTCATTTTTGGGGTTGTTGATGGTGTTACTAGGCAGCGTTCCCTTTATATGTGGGTTCATTTGGCTCTATAGGTGGGTCATTTGGGCCTCAAGATGTTTGATTGAGGCGCTATGAGAGCTCACCATTTGGTGAAGTGTAGAGACCTCACTATTTAGCTCACTCACTCCCGAGTTTGTAGTGTCCACCTTCTTAAGAACCAAGGACAACATGTCCTCTAACTTGGATTGTCCAAGATTTCTTGTGCCCGATTGGTATTGAGAATCAGATTTGTTTGGGGGGATGTAAGGATTTGAGCTCCGGTGATTAAAGCGATCACCATCCTTATCTCTTTCACGCCAATTGCCATCCCTTGCTTTGTCTCTAATCCAACCTTGATTCTCCTCTCATGGGCAATAATACCCTGGGAAAGAACCCTCCGACACATAGCATAGCTTACCATCAACCTCAGTCATAAACTCAACATTATTCACCTCAATCTCCGGTGTACTCACTGTATTAACCTTCTTAACACCAGATCATATCACATGCTTGGCCATTAAGTCAATTTGTGTCATCATTTTAGCCAAAGCTTCATCTAGCTCCTCTTGTTTTCTCCTTGTTTCATTTGTCAAGATTGTTGAGGGCATTCCTGAAGTTGACACCTCTGCCTCTCTCATATTCCAAGCTTGATTCGTCTTGGTCATTCATACTAATAGATCCGAGGCAATGTGAAACTCAAGGTCCATGAAGGTGCCACCTCTGAGATTATCAGCCACCGATTTGTTCATAGATTTCAATGACCGGTAGAAGCTTCTTTTTGAATCAAAGCCAAATAGAAGATTTTTGACACTTCTTTTTGACAACTCATGGTTTGGGCATAATAGAAGCTTCTTTTTTAATCGAATCCAAACTTCATGAAGAGGCTCATCCGGGAACTGTCTAAAGTTGGTAATCTCATCTCTTAACTTCATAATTTGAGATAAAGGAAAGAATCTCGAAGTAAATGCCTCAACCAGCTCGGCCCAAGATGTGATGGATCCATCCGACAATTCTTCCAACTACGCCGTGGCCTCCCCTGTCAAAGAGAAAGGAAATAGGCGCAATCAGATGGACTTTTGGGAGATATTTTGGATCATGTATGGTTGCCAAATCTCCATGAAGTTCCAAATATGCCGGTTGGCGTTCTCATGGGCAGCTCCACTAAATAGACCCTTCATTTGAATCAAATGGAGCATGGTGCTTGTCACATGGAAGACAACATTTCCCACCGTGGGGGTAGGCGAATTGCACCTACACCTTCATGTATCATTGGCTTAGCAGTGTTGGCGTTATCAAAGCCACCAATGCTCTCATTGTCCTCGGCTTCTTCCATAGACGACCTGCTCAATCAACACTCAAAACAACAAAAAGTAAAACAAAACAAGAACTCTCAAGTTGACTTCACAACAACAATCAAAAACTAGCTAATACTCAAGTCTCCAGCAACGATGCCATTTTTTATGAATGCTCAAATCGTGGTTCTCCAACTAGGAGGTCACGGCGATCGCGTAGTCAAAACACATTTATAAACCCAATGGATATCGGGGTCGTACCCAAGGGACCTTATTTAACTAATTAGAGATTGTGTGAAGCAATTTCAAAGAGAGAGTAATTGTTCAACAAAACCAAAACAATAAAATGGGAGAATTCGGAAAGTTGTCACTACTAACTCAATTCAAATAAAAACTATAAAATTGAGATGGGTGTACCAATAAGAACTAGATGACTAGGGGTGCATTTCATATGGGGCATTTGCTATAGGATAGGGTAGTCACTAATTCACTTAAATTCTCACCTATTGACACGGGTAGCATTGGTCATAAGTGTGGAATGCTATCTCTCAATCAACATCCATATATCCGATGATTTCGATTAGAACATCATTCGGTGTGCTAAATAACCAACCAACATTTGCTTGGGGAGGTCATCCTATTTCTAGCTCGGACACTTAAATGGGAGATTCCGCGATTGGAGTTATATCTAGCCTCCAATCTATGTGGATTCCCAAGTACCCACTAGCAATTTCATATCCATAACTACAAAAGGCAATTATATAGCCAAGTAATGTAAATTCATGTTTGCAACCACAAATTATTAGATTAAAACATGGTGAAGTTACTAGACCCATATCAGATAAGCAATTATAAAAGTGAATTAGCAACACCCACACCCATTAGCTAAGCACCCATCATTAATACACCCCTAGACAAGAGAAATTAGCCACTCATAGAAGGAGGGAGGAGATATACCAGCTGGGTAAATCAAATTCCCATCCATTGTAGTTGATTCTCAAGTTCTAGAGTTAAATTAGGTACACAATTTGTTAACCAAAAAATTGGATTGAAAACCCTCTCAATGGAGATGGAGAAAAGTGCTTACAAGACAAAAATATCTCCAAGTTTTCTATCTGAAATTCTCTGCTAAAAATTGTATATACAAAATAAGCCAAAAGTTGCCTTTTATATGCTCCAAAATCTTCACATAAATTTAGGACAAAATTGCCCTCCGAGTGGTGTGCGATGCGACAATGCGGTTCGCACTTCGCAGTGTGTGCGTCGCACACCTACTTCAGATTGGCCATTGACTTCAGCCGCATAGGTAATCTTTGTGAGAAGGTGGTGCATTTTGCACCACAGGATGTGCGCGTTGCATAGCGACCGCACTCCTTAGAAGAATCTTCAGTCATCTTTGCATCTTCATGCTGAGGAGGTGTGAACCGCACCTTGGCTTATGCGTGTCGCATGGCTACCTCACCTCCTGGAAGATTCTCCAGCTTTACACAACTCTTTACACTTAGCTCCTTTTTTTCTCTTTTTGGGTCCATATCCTTGATTTTCCTCTTCTATCCAAAGTACCTGCATAGACATCAATAAAGGCCATAAGAACATCTAAATCAATTCAGAACGTAGCAATAATTCATGGATATAAGCTCAATAAGTTGGTAAATTACCGACTTATCAGGTACCACGCCTGGTACAGGAATCTCATAATGGTTGGCTTAGGTACCACGCCTGGTATGGGTTTATTTATTTGCATTGTGCATTTATTTTGGTTCCATGAGTGGACCAGTTGTGTTTATGATTTATGATATTGTATATGGTCTATGAGAGAGATATTGTTAGAGGGATTCTGGGGTGGGTCTGGACTATGTAAAAAGGGACGTTAATTATACTTATATTGTCATCATTTAGCGTGTCAATGGCGGTCAGGAATTACTTGTGGTTAATAAGCTAAAGGTCAGTCTTAGTGTAGACCGGGGTATCCTGTTGAACACTTAGGTGTGGTTAGGGGATCCTTGGAGGGCCTGGGTTATGTGATTAAAGGGATTTAGATGTAACTCTAAGGTTGTCATGAAAGTGTCAATGGTAGCTAGGTGAACTTGGTATGGTTGATAAATTGAGAGGAAGACTAAAGTCTTGGGCTGTAGTTACTGATTGTTATAAACAGGTTGGAAGGTTGTCCTAGAGGTCCGTAAGGAGTCCGTACACTGGTAGTAATACTACGGGTATAAGTGGTTTGGATGGGGAGTTAGTCGGGTTAAGTCTGAATGTCTAGTCAAGGCAGTTGACTTGGGTAAGGGAAGGGTAGTTCAGGCATGGACATGGATATTGGTAAAGGTCAGTGAGACTTGGGAAGTCTAGTGGTAAGTGAGACTTGGGAATTCCTAGATGTCAGGGGAAAGACTAGAGTGGTGGAGTTGGCAACGAAAAGTTAGAAAGGTTGGTTCCGAAGGGGGGAGGGGATTGATGAACACGATTGTGAAAAGGGGTAAAGCATTTAATTGATGTATTTTATCTTGATTTCTATATGATGATAGGAGTGTATTTGGGTCAATCGATGATGCCTACCAGTACGTGTGTTTGTATTGATTATACTCTTGCTATACCTTTTTGGGTATAGTCTGGTTGCAGGGTTGGTGATGTTTCACAGGTTCAGGATTGCGGTGATCTTCCAGCAGCTCCTACTTCTTTTCTATGGTGGGAGTTGTGTCCTTTTTTAGTTATGTATCTCTTGTAGCAGCTCTTGTACCGGCTTATACTAAGTTCTAGGGAGGGATATCCCATATTGTAATTGATCTTCCACAAGTTCTATAAGTTGTTTATTTTCTGAAGTTTTGTAAAGGAAGTTCCATGTATTAAAAAGGGCTTTATTTCATGATTTATGTTCTTTTTCATTTTGCATATTGGTTCGGGTGGTAAGGATTTTCCTATCTAGGTGGATTAGAGTAGGTCCCCGCACGGCCTTGTACTTGGGTCATGACAAATGGTATTAGAGCCTAAGTTATCGGTCTCTAAGTTGACGTTCACATATAATCCTAGGGAAGCTATGAAGCATTCTAGGAAATATCTCTCTTCTTTCATTCCTTTTCGTGTGGTTCGGTTACTTGCGTGTATGAGTTGAGTCCAATTGGTATCTTTCGATTCCAATTGTATCTCAACAAGGTGAAGGATGTTATTGGACCCTGGATACGATAAACTGGCAAGAAGGATTGGAACTGCGAAGGTTCCAATTGGTATCTGGCCTGAGAGGTTGTGGTAAGGCATGGGTGATCTGCTAAGGATAATCCATGGGACAGATAGGGAATAATTGATGCGATTTGATTTTATTGTAGCTTGAAACTGAAATGTTTGGGTATTACAATTTTGGTGTGGCTTATTTGATTTGTATATGATTGGTTGCCTTGTTGTGAGATTGTGGGTCAAAAGGTATTTATAATTGATTCTTAGTATGATTGAGTGTGATTAAGTGTTGGGTGTGTGGAGTTAGAATTTTGTATAATTTCGGAAAAGGGGCTCATCATTGGTCAAGATGGTGAGGGAAAATGATTTACGACTGTGGGGAAACTCTAGTTTTAGGACAGTCAGGGTTTTGTTGGCAACCATGGGAACAAGGGGGTTATTCATGCTTGATAGAGGGGACGTATTGTTGAGAACAATTTGCTTGTGTAATTCATTCTTGATTTGTGAGAATCTGATGCTAAGTTTCAGTCTGTGCATTCCCAAGAATAATCTTGAGGTTGGTTTAAGACCATGGCGGGATAAACAGGGTTAAACAATGATAACTGGGAAGGAAAACGAGCACACTTTGCTGAAAAGTCCAATTTATGGACTGTTACCATCAGGATCGCCATAGTGGGCGGCACCGCTACGGCGATCCCACTATAGCGGTATTTTCTTTGCTATAATGATTCCACTGTAGCGGAGTGGAAACCGCTATAGCGGAGTAACACGGGATAGAATGCCTGCCTTGTTTTCCCCTATTTTTCATTCAATCTCGGGGATTCAAAATGCAATAGTAAGCTATGAATTGCAAGGAAAAACAAAAAGATTAGCTAAAGAACTAATCTAGTATTACATAGAAAGGGAAATAGTATCTGAAACTAGCACCCACATTCTTCAAAGCAAAGGAAAAAAAGGGGAAAGAGAACATTGTCTTAATTAGCCCCAAACGGGGGCAAAACCCAAAAAGCTGTAAATGTCTAAAAGAAAAGAGGGAGGGGAGGTCCTAAGCCTTATCATCGCTCAAGAAGGAGAATTCCTTCCTGTCCTCGAGCTCAAGAGTGGGAATATCTTGGCCGGGGCAACGCAAGAGAATATGACCTTGACGGTCTTCCATATCCGGGCAAACATGCGGTCCTTGGAGTGCCTTTTCTTCTTCTCCTCCTCTAACTCCCTGTGGAGTGCTGCAAATTCCTGAGCAGAATGGGGTGGGGTTGTACCTCCAGCGGCGGTGCCCTCTGTGAACCTTCGGACCACGGCCAAGGTCTCCTTTAGCTGGGTGCTAGTGATCGGGGGCTGAGGCTAGAAAGGGGCAGGAGTGTCATCATCATAATCATTGTTGGCATCCTCGACTGGCTGACTGCTTCCTGCTTAATCCACCTTTCTTTTCTTCTTAGAAGAGACTACCTTCACCTGTAGAGGGTTAAAGGTGTCGTCCATAGCCACCTCCAAGTTAGTATGGTCCTCAGGCACCCCAACCCGCCTGCACAATTCAGACACCAAGCCAGGAAGATAGGTCCCTTTCTATGACCCCAATAGAATTTCTTCCACTCGGAGATGATTTGTTCCCCCACATTCATGATAATGCCCTGCATAGCACAAGCAATCACCAGCGCTTGGGCATAGGACATATCAATCTTGTTGGCCAACGGGCGGATTCTCCGAGATACCAAGTTTAACCACCTCCTACTATCAGCAGAGAAGTAAGCACTAGTGATGCCCTCGGGACTGGGCCAGTAGACCTGATCTCTGAACTCTGCATCTACCAAGGTATCTCTTAATCATGTCATGTCCCAAAGTCTATACTTGGCCTCGTATGCAACATTGGATATGTGAGGCACTCCTAGCACCTAATTGTTAATCTTAGCTTCCACAGGGACATCCACCCCTCGGATTTGGATAATGGGGTTGGGATCATCCTAAAGGACAATAGGAATTATGGCATAGAACTCCCGTACCCAGCCTATCCAAGCTGGAGGGGGAGCCACTGCCAATGATCCCCAGTTGAACTCTTGGAGTCTGCGATGGAAGGCAACTGCCTCTCCATCCATCCCTTCTATCTTGCACCCTCTCTTATAGAAAAAGCCCAGTCTCTGGTAATCTATGAACCTATCCCGGCGAGATTCCTTGGGGAAACGCTCATAGGGATACACGGGTAATTGTCCTTCAGCCATTGGAAATATAACCTGTAATGTAGCAAGAAAACTGGTTTAGAACTCGATAAGGCATAAGGGATTAAAAAAAGGGGGGGAAATTCTAAGTGTCAGCTTGGGGAGCTACTGGTTCACAGCCTTTCGCTATAGCGGACGATCGTCCACCATAGCGAAACTGCCATAGCGGAAAAATATCTATCGTAGCAGGACCATAACAGCGGAGCCCAACCGCTATAGCGATATTCATCATACTAGAAGTTTCAAGGGGTGGAACAATTGCTCCCCTTGACCCAAAACTCCATTTTTAACAATCCAAGTTCAGATCAGTGCTTCTAAAATATTCTATTACAGTTTTCCATAAAAAATTAGGCATTATACCTCTTAAATTCCATCCAAACCGCAAGTTTATTCAAGAACAACCCTTCACCTCCCACACCATTTTTGGCCCATTTTCGACCAAAAATTGCATAATCCTTATGCCCAGAATGCTGGGGAGGCATTGTAAATGTAAGAGAAGCATTCATGCTTTGGAAATTCAATAGACAATCAAACCCAAGTTCAAGTTCAAAAACCAACTACAATGTATACCCCAAGTCACTATTTTCTACCACAATGCTATCTATAATCATGCGGGGAAGTAAAGTAGCAAGTAAGAACGATTGTTACCTGAAGTTTTTGATGTCGGGAGCGTGATGATCAGGAGGGAGAAGGGAGATTTAGGTTGAAAATAGGAGAGAATAGGGGGAAAACCCATTTCTCCCCTATTTCAGTATGTTGCCAACCGCTATAGCGGTTGGTGTTTTACCATAACAGTACCGTTATAGCGGACGTCAATCACTTTTGAGACAGGAAAAGTTTCTCTCGGGTCTTTTCAAATTCCTCCACTTTGATGTAATACGAGTCCCCGAATTTCTTGGGTGCTCAGAAGGAGGGTCCCATGAAATTTTTGGGGTAGTTTAGAAATTCCTCGTCAGATCGGGATAACATTATTTTTCCTTATAGTCGGTGTGACTAATTAGGGGGAAGTTCAATATTTTCATAGCTTCATAATTACGCGGTCACTTAAGACAGTAAAGGTCCCGAACAAGTTCCCTTTGTCTTCCTATATTCGGGATTATTCGGGGACAAATGATGGGTAAATTGGTATCTGCTGTAACGACTGGATCCATTGTCATTTTAGAAATCATGATATCGAACCAATTCGGAAATAAGCTTAAATATTTTGGTATTAAGTGGGGTGACGTGATGGAAATTTTAGATTTTTGGAAATTGTTCGGTCTGACGTCACTCTGCTATAGCAGTATTTATTCTGCTATAGAGATATCGCCATAGCGGAAGGTCAACCGCTATAGCGGAAGGACAAGAGGCAGTAGCCTCAGAATGGGTTTTTGATAAAAGAACTTTCCTCCTCAGTTAGAAAGCATACGAGGGTTTCTCCAAAAACCCTCCTATGATGCTCCAAGGCTTGGGATATAGATTCGGGCCTGCAGAATCATCAGCGAACGCCTTCACAGAGCCATAAAGGGCATGGAACAGCTGTTCAGCATCCAGGTAGGCTAGGTTTTCTTGACAGAGTAGATTTGACCTCTTCCATTTCCTATTTATTGTGTAGAATGAAAGGGAGAATCCATGTTTAGGCCTTCGGGCATGGAGTTTGGAGAAAGATTGTTGGGTTGTCTGGTTGAACTGGAAATAGTAGATTTGAGATAATGCATTGTGATATTTTGGGTGTATACTTATTTTTGTATGGTTTTACTGATAAAATACAGGGACAGAACGTCGGGAAGGTTCGGGGAACCGGGAAGGGTTAGTAATTAACTAATGTGCAAGGAATGGAAGTTTTGGGAAATAAATTGGTATAAGTAGAATATCGTAATGGCTGTGTTTCCAAGGCTAGGGGAGGTTTTCCCATGCTGTATCTCGGTCCTAGGAGGAGGGTCAGGAATAAAAGTATCTAATGGGATGTTTAAAAGGATGATTTGTGGTTAGTCTTCGGATGGAATTTAATGGTTCATTATGTACCCGGAATAGGGTAGGTGATGGTTATTGATTCTTGTATGCATTGTATGTATGTGTACTTTTGTCTAGGTATTGTATAAGATGCATGCTTAGAGGATGATTTAGGAATGTCTAAGGGTCCTGTTATCGGTATTGTGAATGAACCAGGTGTTATTGCTTGTTGGTTTACAAGTGTTGATTGTTCATTATTTGTGACTATGGATTTCTGTGTGACATTCAATTGGCTCGGGTACCACGCCTGGTACAGGTTTACTAATGGTTGGCTCGGGTACCACGCCTGGTATGGGTATACTCATGGTTGGCTCGGGTACCACCCCTGGTACGGGAATCTCATAATGGTTGCCTCGGGTACCACACCTAGTATGGCTTTATTTAGTTGCATTGTGCATTGATTTTGGTTCCATGAGTGGATCGGCTGTGTTTATGATTTATGATATTGCATATGGTCCATGAAAGGCCGGGATATTACACTGATTTATATTTGGTCTTGGTGTAGACTGGTTTTGTCATGCTAACATTTAGATGTAGTTAGGGGGATCCCGGGGTGGGTCTAGACTATGTAAAAAGGGAGGTTAATTATACTTATATTATCGTTATTTAGCGTGTAAATGGTGGTCAGGGATTACTTATGGTTAATAAGCTAAGTAGACTGGGGTAGCCTGTTGAACACTTAGGTGTGGTTAGAGGATCCTTGGAGGGTCTGGGTTATGTGATTAAAAAGGGATTTAGATGTAACTCTAAGGTTGTCATGAAATGTTTCAATGGTAGCTAGGTGAACTTGGTATGGTTGATAAATCGAGAGGAAGACTGAGAGTTTGGGGTTGTAGTTACTGGTTGTTATAAACAGGTTGGAAGGTTGTCCTAGAGGTCCGTAAGGAGTCCGGACACTGGTAAGTAATACTACGGGTATAAGTGGTTTAATTGGGTAGTTAGTCGGGTTAAGTCTGAATGTCTAGTCAAGGCAGTTGACTTGGGTAAGGGAAGGGTAGTCCAGGCATGGACAAAGATATTGGTAAAGGTCAGTGAGACTTGGGATGTCTAGTGGTAAGTGAGACTTGGGAAGTCCTAGATGTCAGGGGTAAGACTAGAGTGGTGGAGTTGGAAGCAAAAGATTAGGAAGGTT
The DNA here is from genome assembly GCA_003996215.1 of Jaltomata sinuosa. Taxonomy (NCBI): domain Eukaryota; kingdom Viridiplantae; phylum Streptophyta; class Magnoliopsida; order Solanales; family Solanaceae; genus Jaltomata; species Jaltomata sinuosa. The sequence continues at coordinate 141,200 of QJPP01003847.1, read as the reverse complement.
GGTTCCGAAGGGGGGGGGATTGATGAAGACGATTGTGAAAATGGGTGAAGCATTTAACTGATGTATTTTATCTTGATTTCTATATGATAGTAGGAGTGAATTTTGGTCAATCGATTATGCCTACCAGTACGTGTGTTTATACTGATTCTACTCTTGCTATACCTTTTTGGGTATAGTTTAGTTGCAGGGTTAGTGATGTTCCACAGGTTCAGGATGGCGGTGATCTTCCAGCAGCTCCTACTTCTTTTCTATGGTAGGAGTTGTGTCCTTTTTCAGTTATGTATCCTCTTGTAGTAGCTCTTGTACCGGCTTAGATTAGGTTCTAGGGAGGGTTGTCCCATATTGTAATTGATTTTCAGCAAGTTCTATAAGTTATTTATTTCCTGAAGTTTTGTAAAGGAAGTTCCATGTATTAAAAAGGGCTTTATTTCATGATTTATGTTCATTTTCGTTTTGCCTATTGGTTCGGGTACTAAGGGTTCTCCTATCTAGGTGGATTAGAGTAGGTGGCCGTACAGCCCAATAGTTAGGTCGTGACAACATCCTTGCTAGAACTATTCCTTCGTTAGTGGTCGAGCTCTAAACATGGCCTAGACTTGCTTATAGGTCGCATATACTATATGTTTGCTTGTCTTTCTTTGATCTATGTTACTTGTAGGTTTGTCACCAATGAGATTGTATTGGCTACTACAGATACATCGAGCTTTGTATGCTCAAGCTATTCAGAGCATTCCGGGTAGCCAGCTATTCAGAGCCTTCAGGCTAATCAATTACTCAGAGCCTTCGGACAAGGCAGTCATTCAGAGCCTTCGAGCTAGATAATTAGATGGATTCGATGGGCCCCCAAGTGGCCTTAAGCCCACTTTATAGCATCTTCACTTATGAGCAATCTATATTTCCATAGAGGGAAGAGTACAAAATTTGTGGGGTAGATATACATACTAAGCTTACAGGCTAGACAGACTCAAAGAGGCTACGGAATAATCAGTATAAGCGACCCACATGGTCTAGTTGGGGGCAAATAGGGGTAATTAGATTGAAGTGTAATGTTAAAGGACATTTCAGTTTTTAAAGGATACAATTTATCGCCTTTTTGTTGTTATAAAATGCTTCATATATCAATCTTGACCCATCCCATCTCTATTTAGAATATTAACAAATTAAATATTCTCTAAATGTACTCTAGCTAGAGATATTAATAATTAATACCATATAATATTAAATACGATAAATATATATTTTAAGATACTCAAAAAGATATTATTATGGATGATTCATTATAAATTATTAATATGGCATAAAAAATATTTATGTAATGTCTATTTAAATTTATATATCAAAAGATTATAAAAGTATTAATTAGTTGAGGGGTGAAAAAGTCGTTCAAGTTTTGAGGGATATTTTAGTAATTCAACATAATCCTTAGAGGCTTCCCACTTTTATAATATATATATATATACATATCAAATAAATAACTTAATTTTAAAAACTACATTTACGCATAATAAAATATATTTTTTATATATAAGTGTTTAATACTTCTTTTAAATGACGAATGTATTTTTTAATAAACAATTCGTTTAAATTTCATGATTAGTCATTGGAGGTATATTTACCAGTAGCGTAAAATATGTATAATTATATACAATGTAATAATTTCTGAATCACTTACAATAATTTGTGCAGATTATTTCAGTAATATATAATGATAGCACATTTAAATATTATTTTTCAAAATTACAATTCCTTACTATTTTCGTATGATTGTATGATTTTCATTTTGGGTGGAAGATTGACTTACCTATCGGTGTTATAGTGTAGGTATTATCATGATCGTGGATTTTGAATCGTGACTGTTGATGGCAATGACAATGATGAAATTCAACTCTAGCATGAATCCTCTTTTAGGATTCCTCAGAATCGAATCAATGAATCACCTAGTTATAAGGTTGCTCATTGAATGAACTAACAACTTTGTGACTCATTGAATCAGTTCTGAAGAATCTATGAGAAAGATTCATGCTGAAATTGAATTCTACCATCGTCATTGTTATCAACGTCCTCTTTAGTGTTTTGAATGCCCTTCATCACTGCCGCACCAGGTTGAGTTGAGAATGACTGAGTGAGAAAGACTATTATAGCATTACTTTTATAGGTGGGGCAAGGGCCTAGGGTTTTAAAAGTTGGTATAAACTTTGTTAAAATCTGATTTACTCCCAACTTTAATAAAAATATCAAAATTGTGTGTTTGTAATTTGAAAAAAATGAGACTTCATTTGTTTTGGTTCAATAGAAAATGAGAATAAATGTTTTGATTTTCTATTTCACTTGAGATTATCCTTTAGATATATGAAAAAGGTAACTAAATTTTTAGTTAAATTATTATTTCATTTGGAATATTTTTAAACTTAATTTTAAATTTTCTATTTAAATTATCATTATCTTTTTTCGTGAAACTGTACTAGAAGTATGCACTTTCTTCATCAATTACTATTTGTTTGGATGAATGATGAGCTCTAATCACAATGTAATTTAAGCACTTTTCTAGTCAAATATAATGTAGTATAAATATCATCTCCACAAGGATTAAAATAAATAGTAATTCAAATAAAATTTGTTAACTATTTTTCAGGTGACTAAAACGTACTTCCTCCGTCTCATTTTCTGTGGCACACTTTTCTTTTTAGTCTATCCCAAAAAGAATGTCACATTTCTATAATTAGAATAATTTTAACTTTGAAATTCCCCTTTTACCCTTAATGAAATGATTTACAACCACACAAATGTTCAAGGATTATTTTGGACCACAAATTTTAAAAGTCTTTTTTTTTCTTCTTAAATACCGTGTCAAGTCAAAGTATGCCACATAAAATGGGATGGAGGGAGTAGTTGGTTATAGTTATGAACCTCGATTATTGAATAAGAATATAAATAAAGATAATTGACAACGAGCAAAGATTACTACCAATATGAGAAGTTAGGGTAATAGACAAGATAGGTGCAAAATGATAATCGAAATATGATCTTGTTCAATAGTCACGTCTAAAAACCTATTTATTCTCACAAGTTCGATAGTTAATTAGAGTATTTCTAAGGTTCAGATTCCTCTTCCAATTAAATCTATTTTTTAAAGAATAAACTAATTATATATATATTAATGACTAAAAATATAAATAAAGATAATTGACAACGAGCAAAGATTACTACCAATATGAGAAGTTAGGGTAATAGACAAGATAGGTGTAAAATGATAATCAAAATATGATCTTGTTCAATAGTCACGTCTAAAAACCTATCTATTCTCACAAATTCGATAGTTAATTAGAGTATTTCTAAGGTTCAGATTCCTTTTCCAATTAAATCTATTCTTTAAAGAACAAACTAATTACCTATATATATATATATATAACATGGTTATAATTTAATTTTAAGAAAAAATGTCTTTCGAATATTTTTCCTCTTGGTTCAAACAACGATTTCAACAAGGTCTTTCGCTTATTTAAAAAAAATATTAATTCATACCAAACAAGATTATGCAGATGATATTCACTAAATTATTTCTCTTTCAATTTAATAAAATAGTGAACACGTCTGCTTTTTAATTCAAACTCCATAAACGAAAGCATAAAATGAGAAACAACATCCAAAATTATTCATCAGTACATCATATCCATAAAAAATCCTATAAGAAACTACTACTTAATAGAATTAAAGAACAAGATTGAGAAAATATTACAATCGACAATTGATTCAATCTTCCGTGTTGAATCAAATCATGAAAACAAGTAGTGAATTTTGGTGTCCTATACTCTTCCAATACATTGTAGATCAAAAATTTCTTGTTAAAGCCATGCTTAAGGTGTATTTATATGTGTAGAACAAGATAAAATAATTGAATCCAAATACATTGGAAAAAATCAACCTAAATTGGCCTAATGCAAAGCGATCCTGGTAGCGTGATGTGTTGCAGAACTTTCGCTGCTCACATATTTTAAATTATTTTTGTCCCTTTTACTTTTTCTTCACATTGGGGGACAAGGGCAATAATTTTATAACACTTTGCCCGCTCAAAATATTTAAAATAACTCATACTTTTGGGGTAAGACAAAGAGTGCTTAATATGCTCGGAAAGATATTTTATGAGTTATTCTAATAGAACAATAGTCGTATATTAAGTTTTGAAGTAAATCAAGTCGTTAAACAAAAGTCGAAAAATGTTATCGCAAAGATTCAGATGTCTCAGAGATTTTCTCCTAATCTATAACGATTTAAAGGGCTCAATATCTATCAAATCAAAGGTCTGCGAGTCTATTTTAAAATGCATTAAAACTATTATCCCATACAACTTTAAAATACAGTGATATTTATATTTATCACGATCCAAACCATCGTGAGTGGCACCCATCCAACCCCTGGATGAGTAAACCAGTAGAACTCAATCCTTAGCATAGCTTAACAGCCTAAAACCAGTGTGCAAAAAGTAAACTAGCAAACAGTATAAATAAATCAACTATATTAAAATATAACCTGCGGAAAATTCCTCCCTAGAATCTGAAAGTCATCCTACCAAAAACATATACCAAAACTAGAGTACGGGGATGCAACTCCAAATGAAGGAATAGTCTAAGACCAAAAAAAGTGGGCTACAACTCAGTGGATAGAAATCAAGGCAGCTTGGTCGAACAGCTCACCCTTCATATCTCGAAGTGTCAGGCCTAAAGGTGAGGTCGTGCGTCAATCGCCGGAAGATTTCCAGTACTCACAAAAAGACAAGCAAGTGCAGTATCAGTACACAACCACCATGTACTAGTAGGATCATCAGCCAGTTCCAAATAAACAGTATATGAATAGTACAGAAAATAAGTAAGAGTATAGAAACACATAAACAAGTCAACATATATTCCTAGACTACAAGTCTCTCCATAACTTGTCCCCACATGTAAACCACTTCACAACTATGATCAACAATCCACAATAACAACAATTATATCGCGCTACATATCCCGAACCCACCCTGAATCTCCTCTAGACAACACCTAAGTGTCAAACATACAATTCGGTCTACACCAAGGCCCAACTCATAAATCAATGTAATAACCAGGTCTCTCAAAGACCAAAAATGCACAACCATAATTCATAAACACAACCTGATCCACTCAAGGAACCATTAGTAAAGATTCAACAATACAATAAAGTAAACTCGTACAAGGCGTGGTACCCGATCCAACTGTTAGTATATCCCATATCAGGCATGGTACCCGATCCAATCATTAGTATATCTTGTACCAGGCGTGGTACCCGAGCCAACCGTTAGTATATTCCATACCAGGCGTAGTACCCGAGCCAACCAAATGTCACATAAATCTACAGTCACAACAATGAACAATCAATACTTGTAAACCAACAAACAAAACACCTAGTTCATTTCACAAGACTGAAAAACATGATTTTTTGACATTCATAAACCATTCCCTTAGCAATGCAAATCATACAATTACTTAGATATGAGTACACAAACACACAATGCATACAGAAATCAATAACCATCACCTACCTCAAATAATCAAGCTCTACAGTGCCGGAGCTTTCTTATTTTCAGGATCCCTTGTTGTTTTTGGTCTAGAAACAAACACATAAACACTATAGTTAATTAACTGGTCTAAATTACCCGGATTATACAAAAATCCTAATCCCCAGGCCAAATCATGATCATTACAATACTTTCTGAGATTTTCCGCTATTAATTCACCTAATATTATCATTTATACCGATATATTTAGAGAATTAAAGCTTGGTGATCAATACCCATTAACTATAAACAACACCTAAGAACTCTAGCACCCTAGAATCCCCTTTTTTTCCCGGATTCTACAGTCCTAGGTTATCCCAAACCTTTTCCCAAGCCCGCCCCTAGCAATTCTATAGCGTAGGAAAGATATCACATAGTTTGGGGAGTAGAATCCTTACCTTTAGGATGAAAAATGGTGGAAAACTGGTAGAAATCCCCAAAATCATCCCCTCCTTCTCCCAAAATGAGTTGCACAAAAACTGAACTATTTTGGAGAAGTTTCTGCATTAAATCTTGTCACACTCTTCTATAGCGGTCCGCTCCGCTATAGCGTTACCGCCGTAGTGGAGTCATCCGCTATGGCGGAGACTGACCAACGTTGACTTCCGTTGTAGCAGTATTTTCTCAGCTATGGCAGAGGTCGCTATGGCAGAGTTTCAACCGCCATGGCAGTTGACACAGGATAGAAAGTTATAAAATCTCCAAAACTGGTCATTTTATAACACACTTATTTTTCTGACGTCACGGAACAACCCCTTCACGTCAACCTCGATTCTGGGAGTTCTACTTACCCGAATTCGATTCCAAAAAGTCCCTCGAACTCCTTTATGTCTTAGCTAAAAGGAAAACTAGCTCAAATCAAGACATCTAACCCAATCCTTACCTGGATTGCCCTAGACCATACCTCGCTCTAAATTGGTTGAGACTAGCCTAGCCCAGAATTTCAAACTCCCAAACCCAGAGTTTTTTAACTCTAAAAATTGGCACGAATGGTTTACCCATAACGATGGACCTGGTCGTTATAACAAATACCAATTTACCCATGGTTCATCCCCAAATGATCAAACTCAAAAATACGGAAGGTAAACAGCGAAAAGAGTAGTACCTTGTATCCTCAAACAAGTGAGGGTACTTGTCTCGCATGTACCTCTCAGTTTCCCAAGTAGATTCATCAACCGGATGATGTGTCCATTGAACCTTTACTATGCTGATCACTTTTCTCCTCAATTTCTGGACATCCCGATCAAGAATCAAAATTGGTTCCTCTTCATAGCGAAGATCCTTATCAAAAAGTACATCATCCCACTTGATGATGTAGTCCCCATCCCCATGGTATCGCTTTAGCATGGACAAATGGAATATTGGATGGACTCCTGACAAACTAGGCAGCAGTGCTAACTTGTAAGCCACTGCCCCCATGATCTCAAGAACTTCAAACGGTCCGATGAACCGAGGGCTGAGCTTGCCCTTCTTGCCGAAACGCATAACTTTCTTCATTGGTGACACTTTCAACAATACCTGTTCACCAACCTAAAATTCTATGTCCCGGACCTTGCAATCTGCATATTTCTTCTACCTGCTTTGGGCAGCTAGTAACTTGGTCTGAATGCCCCTTACCTTTTCTTGCGCCTCCCTTACCAAGTCTACGCCCAGTGGCTTTACATCTCCTTCCTCAAACCACCCAAATGGTGATCTACAACCTCTCTCATACAATGCCTCGAATAGTACCATGTCAATACTTGAGCGGTAGATGTTGTTGTATGAGAATTCGCACAATGGTAGGAACTGGTCCCAATGACCCCCGAAGTCAATCACACATGCTCTCAGCATGTCATCCAACATTTGGATCATCCTCTCCGACTGACCATCAGTTTGAGGATGGAAGGTTGTACTAAAAGTGAATTAAGTGCCCAACTCCTTATGCAGCTTACCTCGAAACTTGGAGGTAAACTGCGTACCCCTGTCCGAAATGATGGACAGTGGTACTCCATGCAATCTCACAATCTCCTTTACGTAGATCTTGGCCAATTGATGTGAATTGTAGTCTACTCTGACTGGAATAAAATGAGCTGACTTCATCAGCCTGTCAACAATGACCCAAATTGAGTCATACTTCCCCAAGGTCTTGGGGAGACCCACCACAAAATCCATGGCTATTCTCTCCCACTTTCACTCTGGAATGGGCATTCTCTGAAGTAGTCCTACATGTCTTTGGTGCTCATACTTTACCTGCTGGCAATTCTGACACCTGGACATAAAATCCGCTATGTCCCTTTCATCCCAGGCCACCAATAAAGTTGCCTCAATTTTTTGTACATCTTGGTTACACCCAGATGAATTGAATACCGCGAACCATGAGCCTCTGCCAACACCTTCTGAATCATGTCATCAACCCGAGGAACACAAATCCTTCCTCTGAAATTTAACACACCACCAGAATCCAACGTGGCATCTCCGGACTCTCCGGATATTGCCTTGCCCCAAAGCCTGCTCAACAGCGAATCCTGAAACTTTTTGGCCTTTATCTCCTCTATAAATGTGGATTTGACCTCAATACTGGCCAAAATCCCACCTTGTTCTGAAATACCCAAGTGCATGACCTTGGACTCCAATGCTTGAATTTCCCTTGCTAGTGATCGTTTGGACACTCCCCAAACAAGCCAAACTGCTCATGCTGACTGTTCTCCGGCTCAATGCGTGTGCCACCACATTAGCCTTACCCAGATGGTACTGAATAGTCACATCATAGTCCTTCAACAACTCCATCCACCTTCTTTGCCTCAGATTCAGGTCCTTCTGAGTGAAAACATGCTTCAGGCTGCGATGATCAGTTAACACCTCACACTTGACACCATAGAGGTAGTGTCTCCAAATGTTGAGTGCAAACACCACCGCTGCCAACTCCAAATCGTGAGTCGGATAGTTTCTCTCATGCCCCTTCAACTGTCTAGAAGAATAGGCTATCATATTCCTATTATGCATCAATACAGCACCCAAACCAGAATGTGAAGTATCACAGTAAACAGTAAAGTCCTTACCTTCAACCGGCAAAGACAAAATAGGAGTCGTGGTAAGAAGTGTCTTGAGCTTTTGAAAGATCTCCTCACACTTGTCGGACCACATAAATGGTACATCTTTCTTTTTCAGCCTGGTCAAGTGGGTAGCAATAGATGCAAAATCCTTGAAGAACCTCTGATAGTAACCTGCGAGCCCAACAAAACTCCTCACCTCAGTCACAGAGCTAGGTCTGACCCAACTCTTGACTGCCTCAATTTTCTGGGGAACTACCATCACCCCCTTTTATGACACTACATGCCCCAAGAATGCAACTGAAGTCAACCAAAATTCACACTTGGAGAACTTCACATAAAGCTTTTGACGTCTCAAAATGGCCAACACTATACAGAGATGTTTAGCATACACCTCCCTACTCTTGGAGTAGATCAAAATATCATCAATGAAAATGATAACGAACGAATCTAAGTAAGGTTTAAATACCCCATTCATCAGACTCATGAATGACGCCGGTGCATTGATCAAACCAAATGACATCACTAAGAACTCATAATGTCCATACCGAGTCCGAAAAGCAATCTTAGGAATATCCTCGGGCCTAATTTTCAACTGATGATACCCTGACCTCAAGTCAATTTTTGAAAATACAAACGCACCCTGTAACTAGTCAAACATATCATCAATACGGGGTAGAGGGTACTTATTTCGGATGGTAACCTTGTTCAACTGCCTGTAATCTATGCACATCCGCATACTACCATCCTTATTCTTTACAAACAATACCAGAGGACCCCAAGGCGAAGCACTGGGATAGATAAATTCCTTATCTAGGCGTTCCTGAAGCTGAGTCTTAAGTTCCCTTAATTCTGCCGGTGCCATTCGATATGGAGGAATGGAAATTGGGCGAGTGCCCGGCTCCAGTTCAATACTGAAATCGATATCCCTGTCCAGAGGCATACCAGACAAATCCACTGAAAACACCTCTCGAAACTCTAAAACAACCGAAACTGACTCAATAGCTGGGGACTCCACACTATCATCTTGGAGGTGAGCCAAAAAGGCTAAACACCCTCTCCCCACTAGCTTCCTAGCCCAAACAAATGATATAATCTTGACCGGCTTAGGACTGTAAACACTCTTCCTGTCTAGCCTATTCTTACCCAGAATCTCTAGAGCCACAGTCTTGGTGTTACAATTCAACACAGCATAATACGGGGATAACCAGGTCATGCCCAAAATAACATCGAAGTAAACCATATCCAGAATTACTAAGTCTACCTAAGTATGCAACCCCACAAAAATAATCAAACAATTACGATAAACATGAGTCACAATCACCGACTCTTCCACCGGGTAGAAACATGGATAGGGGAATCAAGAATATCACATATCAAGTCCAGACCCAACGCAAAACTCACAGACACATAAGAATATGTGGAACCTGGGTCAAATAGTACCGAAGCTTCTCTTCTTCAAGCATTAAGTTAAGGAGTTTGTCTTGGACAGGGCCCTTTCTCTCTAATAGTTGAAGTTCGAAATACTCTTGATCAAAAATCGAGCGACAATGCGCCACATTTATCGCCAAATTAATTTTTTTGCGAACAAGGACCCACCCAACCTCCAGATGAATGAACCAGTAGAACTCAATCCTTAGCATAGCCTAACAGCCTAAAACCAGTGTGCCAAAAGTAAAGTAGCAAACAACCTAAATAAATCAACTCTATTAAAATATAACCTGCGGAAAATCCCTCCCTAGAATCTGAAAGTCATCGTACCAAAAACATCTACCAAAACTAGAGTACGGGGATGCAACCCCAAATGAAGGAATAGTCTAAGCCTGAAACAAGTGGGCTACAACTCAGTGGATAGAAATCAAGGCAGCTTGGTCGAACAGCTCACCCTTGATATCTCGAAGTGTCAGGCCTACAGGTGAGGTCATGCGTCAACCGCCGGAAGATTTCCTGTACTCACTAAAAGACAAGCAAGTGCAGTATCAGTACAGAACTACCGTGTACTGGTAGGATCATCAGCCAGTTCTAAATAAATAGTGAATGAACAGTACAGAAGTCAAGTAAGAGTACAGAAACACATAAACAAGTCAACATATATTCCTAGACTACAAGTCTCTCCATAACTTATCCCCACATGTAAACCACTTCACAACTATGATCAACAATCCACAATAACAATAATTATACCGCGTTATATATCCCGAACCCATCCTGAATCCCCTCTAGACAACACCTAAGTGTCAAACATACAATCTGGTTTACACCAAGGACCAGCTCATAAATCAATGTAACGGGCCTCTCAAGGACCAAGAATGCACAACCACAATTCATAAACACAACCCGGTCTACTCAGGAAACCATTAGCAAAGATGCAATAATACAATAAAGTAAGCTCAAACCAGGCATGATACCCGAGCCAACCGTTAGTATATCCCGTATCAGGCATGGTACCCGAGCTAATCATTAGTATATCCCATACCAGGCGTGATATCAAAGCCAACCGTTAGTATATTTCGTACCAGGCATGGTACCCGAGCCAACCGAATGTCACATAAATCCACAGTCACAACAATGAACAATCAATACTTGTAAACCAACAAGCAAAATACCTAGTTCATTTCACAAGACTGAAAACATGATTTTTGGACATTCTTAAACCATTCCCTAAGCAATGCAAATCATACAATTACTTAGACATGAGTACACAAACACACAATTCATACAGGAATCAATAACCATCACCTACCTCGAATAATCAAGCTCTACAGTGCCGAAGCTTTCCCTTTTTCAGGATCCCTTGCTTGTTCTTGGTCTAGAAACAAACACATAAACACTATAGTTAATTAACTGGTCTAAATTATCTGGATTATACAAAAATCCTAATCCACAGGCCAACCCATGATCATTCCAACCCTTCCCGGGCTTTCCCGCTATTAATTCACCTAAGATTATCATTTATACCGATACATTTAGATAATTAAAGCTTGGTGATCAATACCCATTAACTATAAACAACACCCAAGAACTCTAGCACCCTAGAATCCCCCTTTTTCCCCGAATTCTACAATCCTAGGTTATCCCAAACCTTTCTCCAAGCCCACCCTTAGCAATTCTATAGCGTAGGAAAGATATCACGGAGTTTGGGGAGTAGAATCCTTACCTTTAGGACGAAAAACGGTGTAAAATGGGTAGAAATCACCCAAAATCGCCCCCTTCTTCTCTCAAAACGAGTTGCAGAAAAACTGAACTGTTTTGGGAAAGTTTCTGCATTAAATCTCGTCACGCTCTTCTATAGAAGTCCGCTCTGCTATAGCGGTACTGCCGTAGCGGAGTCATCCACTATGGCGGAGGCTGACCAACGTTGACTTCCACTTTTCTCCGCTTTGGCGGAGGTCACTATGGCGGTTTATACGGGACAGAAAGTCATAAAATCTCCAAAACTGATCCATTTTACAACACACTTATTTTTCCGACGTCCCGGAACAATCCCTTCACGTCAACCTTGATTCCGGGAGTTCGACTAACCCAAATTCGATTTCGAAAAGTCTCCCGAACTCCTTTATGTCTTACCTAAAAAAAAAACTAGCTCAAATCAAGATATCTAACCCAATCCTTACCCGGGTTGCCCTAGACCATACCTCGCTCCAAACCGGCCGAGACTAACCTAGCCCAGAATTTCAAACTCCCAAAACCAGAGTTTTCTAACTCTAAAAATTGGCACGAATGGTTTACCCATAATGACGGACCCGGTCGTTACAATATTTTTGTGAGACTACATAAGAAGACACGTGGGGCAGCCCCTAAATCGGTGGACGATTGTTTATATACATTTCTTCTTCATTTGGAAACCATTTCCACGTTTCCCATTCAAAAAATTAGAGAAAATTCTCAGATTACTCCATAGATCTTTATGATCTTTTCTTGGAATCTTAAGGAAAGATGTAGTCTTGTAGTATTGACAGTTAGTCAAAGGACATATAAGTGAGCCAAAAATATAATTAGAGTATTTATAATAAAATAAGTGAATGAAAGATATATTTAGATCTTTTGCAATAGTCTGGGAATACTTTTTACCATTTCACGTTGATTTTATATATGGCTTCTTACGTAATTGTACAGGCAACAAGAAATATTTCAACTAAAATGACCCTATTTATATGTAATGTATCGATATTGTATAAATAATGTATCGCAAATTATATATATATATATATAAAAAGTGCACTTGATTGAACATTGAATAATTTTTTTAGTGGTGCACCCATTTCTATAAATTCAAGATTCACCAATGCGTTCAACCAAATGAGAATAGATTTCTAGACTCCCAGCTAAACAATTCAATATTCAACCAAGTGCACTATTTAGCTTTCTTGTAGCATGGGCGCCAGCAGATAAGATACTACCAATTTTGTAACTGGTAAAGTTGATGACATGTGACCAGGAGGTCACGGGTTCAAGCCTTGAAAATAGCCTCTAGCAGAAATGCAAGGTAAGGCTGCGTACAATAGATCCTTGTGGTCGGGCCCTTCCCCGAACCCTGCGCATAGCGGGAGCTTTAGTGCACCGGGCTACCTTTTTTTTTTATACATTGTAAAACATATAATTTTACAGCAAGACTACGAGTTCACATGCCCCATAATTTAGTCTTAAATTCTCTCATGCGCGTATACATTATTTATATAATATTTATACATTGCAGTAGTTCATCTTCCTCAACGAGCTAATTTCTTTTTTTCAATCCCGATCAATTTGAATCTCCTCTAAACAGTCTCAAGTTTAAATATGAGCTCTTCTTCATATTTTGAGCCTTGTGATGTATTATTCACTCAAAACAATGAAATACCAAATTGTAGATTCAGAAAAGCTTAATAAACAAAGTTTTTAAGTAAAAATTTTGATCCAATAATCGTTTTTTCTAATTTTCTCTTTTATTTATATATTTGCTGACAGTGTGCACTAAAAAATAAAATAACACATTGGATGGTGTTGGAAATTTAGGACAATTCCATATTTTTTTTTCGTGTATAAAGCACTTTTTTTTTTTGCTTTCAAGTGTATAAGGTACTTGTAGATCAGTTACAAGTTTTGTTTTGTTTTACATGTGTCGAAATCGGATTCTCACTAACTCCTCTCCCAGCTCTCTTTCCCTTTTAGGGGTCGTTTGGTTCAGAAATTAATTGCGCACAGATTAATAGTTGAGGAATTAGTAATACAGAAATTTTAAAGCTAATACTTTCTCTTTCAATTTATTTGTCTTATTTATACAATAATATGAAAAGAAATACCGCATGACTAGAAAAGTAATACTCTTAGTTTTAAAGTGGATTTTAACTATTATTTTAAAAAATATTTTTAATTATATTGATATGAGAAAAATATAATTTATCATACTTTAATTGCATATAATTTTTGAATATTTAAATATTAACTTTAAAAATATAAAGTTAGATCTAATTCAATTTAACTTTAAAAATGCATCAATATAACTCTCGATAAGTTAAAAGTATCAAAGAATTGGGCAAAAAAATAAATAGAAATAGGCATATTGATTACTTAGAAATAAGAACTGTTTTTTTCCGTCGAATCACATGCTTAACCTTCGATAAAGCTACCGACACAAGTATTATAGGTGGTTTGGGGAAAGGAGAAGGTCGGTTGGCCTGCCTTTTCAATCAATCTATGCCGGCTCAGTAAATTGGGATGGAGAGAATAAGTAGAATTAGACGAATAGACGAAAAATAGAGCAATTAAACTTTACAAAACAACTTGTTTCCTAAACCTGGAAATATGTTTTGTTCCATGTACAAATTGAAGGCTTCAAAGTTGCCCAAAAAGACCACAACTAGCTAACCATGCCTGGATAAAATAAAAATAGAAATTTTCGAGAGAAATGATTTTCTAGTTCTTTATAACTCATTTTTTTTGGTTCAGTCATTTTTGCAAGAGATTTTCATTTTTACGATTTGAAAAGATCAATTTCTTCTATTCAAATTGTAAAAAAGCAATAAATCTCATTTCCTCGAAACTATCCTGCTACATACACCTAATGAAACTCCTATATATACACACTGCATATTAACAAATTAATGAACCCTAACTCCAAAAAGAAAAAAAGGTCACCTAATTAATTAACTGTCCTCTGGTATACTCTGTAACGCAGGCCTCCACGAGTTGTGATGCAGCTCAAATCTGTCGCTAACGTTCATCAACTGCGTCAACAGTTGATGAACGGATAACCCTTGCACGTCCGCTTTACCCATCAGCTCTGACAACTGCTTTTTCGTGATCTTAACTTTTACCTCTTTTACTACGGGCGTCGAAGAATGAATGTTTCCCTTACTCTCTCCTATGAGGAGCTGATCTTCCTCTAGTTTCATCGTTTTACGGTGACAGAAATCTTCCTCCCAGTCTTCGCCGCCCCATTGCATGGAAGACTCTTTTCTTATACAATTTCCCATATGTAAATTGAATATAAATGTGTATGAATCTCAATTTTTCTTTTTCTTTTTTTTTTTGGGTGAAGATTAGATTTGTGAAATTTATATATATTGTCAAGGAAAGAGTTCATATGCAAGCAATTAATGGACAAGGGGGTGGGGGTGTTTGACCCAATCCTTTCGTGGGTCCAACTCTACCTATTTTTGGATTAGGTCTTATTGCTTAAAGGCAATCCTACCTAATATGCTTTGTTTGTTGGAGGAATCGATTGGCTCACGTTCTTCTCCACTTAATTTTAACTTCTTTTATTCCACTATCACACCAATAAATTTATGCGGATCTAATTATAAATTGAGACGAATATATTATTACTATTATCAAATTAACTATATCAACTAATATTTATTAAGAAATTTATCTCTAACAACAACAATGATATATTGAGTGTAATTCTATAAGTATAGTTTGAGAGAGAGTAAAATATACACAGATTTTAAAATTATTTTTGTGAGAGTAGAAAGTCATTTTTTAATATATAGATCACCGACTCAAAAAAAAAAAATCTGAAACAGATTTACAAGATAAAATGACAACAATATAGCAAGATACAAAATAAATGAACTAACGGATAGAAATACCAATAAAGAAGAAATTTACATATAATTACATAATAGTAAATTAATCTGTTATTTAAATATTTTTATATATCTTACTAATCTTAGTGCAGAATTTGAATTCAATACTATCTTCATCCCAACTTATATGGTGATATTTGATCTAGTATGAAGTTAAAGGAAAAAATAAAATTTGTGATCTAAAATAAATCATAAATAATTAAAGACAAAGCCAAATACAAATAAGGAAATTCATCAAAAAATTATATTATTTTACAAAATTTGAATTACTATATATATAATAAATATTAAATTTTTTAATTTTTTTATATATTTATTTATTTATTTATATTATAAACACTTTTAAAAAATTTGATTTCGCCATCACAAATAATGATTATAAATTATCCAACTTTCCTTAAAGGCTTCACTTCTTGAGCAGATAAACATCGATCCTGATTGAGTCAATATTTGTGTTTCCCAGGAATTGTATACCAGAAGATTGACCAGCATTTTCTCCTGCCTCGTCCCTTCTTAATTGTCTACTTTTTTCTTTACCTGCCTTTTAAAAAATTATAAATAAGATATGTAATTTTAACCCTTGTATTCCTTCCTTTGAAAAAGAATAAACTTATAAACTTGTTAAGCTATTAAAAAATATTAATTCTAAGAATAAAATAAAAAAAATTACTCCCTCAATTTTTTTTAGCTGTCATATTGCGCTTCTCGAGAGTTAATTTGACTAATTTTTAAAATTTAATTAGATTAGATTAGTTTAATATTTTAAAATTAAAATTTATATATTCAAAAACTATCTGAAAAGTACTATAAGTTGCAATTTTTTTCATATCAATATGATTAAAAAATACTTGTTAAAATATTGATCAAATTTCATATTGTTTGACTCTAAAAAAGGAAACTATGATAACTAAAAAGGAACAGAGGGAATAATTAATTTTATCTTTATTTGATAAATTGGCAAGTAAATTGATCCAAATCAGAGGCTCTTATAGTGTGAAAAGGGTTTTGGGATGGAATCTGTGTTATTAAAATAGGTGTGAACGCAATTCAAGTAATTAGAATCTTGCTTTATTGAGCTTTTAGTTGCACTCCTCACGTCACGTGCGCCTCTTCTAACCTGTCGCCACTAAAATCATCCTAATTATTACTCTCCCCATTTCAATTTGTTTGATCTATTTTAATTTGATACGGAGTTTAAGAAAATAGATAACACTTTTAAATCTTGTAGTCATAAATCAAAGATATATCAAATGTACCAAAATATCATTTAATCTTGTGGTCTTAAACATGTCATATGAAAAGTTAGAATTAAAAAATTGTTAAAAAAAGGAAAGAAGCATTCTTTTTGAAATGGATTAACAAGAAAAGTAAGTCAAACAAATTAAAATGGAGAAAGTATTTTTCATTGTTGGAGCACATTTTTATCTTTCATGGTTCGGAAGTTACGTAAATTAACTTTTAGAGTAGGTATTAGGTATTAGGTATTAGGTATTAGGTATTAACACTTTTATAACTCAAATCAAATTCAAGCTTGAGTGTACATGCCATATTAAAATCCTCTCTCCGATCCGTTTTATTGTCATATTTTTCTTTAGACATTCCTTAAGAAAAGTATTAATAAAGTAAGAGGAGATGTATTATGTAATTGTATGTATTCAAATTGCAACAATTATATAATTTCCGTAGCAAACATACTTAGTATATGGTGTTTGTTGGGATATAAGTATTAAAATAGGTGTGAACGCAGTGAAGTAAGTGGAATCTTGCATTGTTTGGCTTTAATTGCAGCACTAAGGTGTGCCACCTCAAACATGACGCTGTTGGATCATATTACCCTTCTTTGTCGGCAGTCATACGCTCGCTCAACTTGGTTAAAAGGCTTTAAACCCCATAGGAGCTAGGTGAATTGTAAATCTAGAGTTAGTATTAAATTAAATTAACTTCAATCAAATTATTCAAACTTATAGTCCTTTTTAGTCAAACTTCTAAAATCAACTTATTTTGAAAAGTGTTTTTCACTAAAGCTATTTTTTTAACTTTTGAAAAATAGTTTTTGCTACTTTCCAAAAACACTTATTTATTTTCAAAAACTTGACCAAACACTTCACTTTTTAAAAATAAGCACTTTTTGAAAATAAATAAACTTGACCAAACAAGACTCACACGATATTATTTCTGGAAAATTAATATTGAAAGTTTTTCTATTTTATCCTTGTGATTTAATAAGAAACTGATTTTTTTATAAACATGCAAAGAAATAAGAATTACTATGGGTTAAAATTCGAACTTCATTACAATTTCGCATTATCTATAATTCCACCAATTCAAAACTATAATCAGAACTCAAATTCAATATTAAATCAACATTTTTCACTCACTTAAATCTAGGGTGGAGATTCTCAATTTCACCCTTAAAATCTAATGAATTAAGATAAACATCCCCTCTTTCGCTAAACTTTTGGGAGGCCAAAAATATTTATTCTAAAAAAGTACTTATTATTATTATTATTATTGTTGTCATTATTTTTAATAAAAGAGATATTTGGTTAAGCTTTTGCAAGAAAATAATTGGTGGAGCAGTAGAAGCTAAAAAAAAGTAGTCTTTGTCCAAAAATATTTTTTGAGAAAAATATATTTAATTAGAAACACTTATAAAAGTTTGATCAAACACTAATTGCTATTCATGAGTGTTTTTAAAATTTGTTAGTTAAACACAAATTAATTTCTACTAAAAGTACTTATTTTTTAATACTCTCTTAAAAATAAATTTATTTTAAAAATTTGAACAAAAAGGCTAAAAGTGTGGATACCGTGGTTGGGATTATGCGGGGATCTATATTTGAATATAGTATATGATGAGTATATGCTGCAAAACGTACTACTCCCTCCGTCTCATTTTATGTGGCACACTTTTTTTTTTAGTTGTTTAAAAAAGAATGTTATTTGTTTATAATTAGAAAAAAATTAGTTTTGAAATTCTCTTCTTACCCTTAATAAAATAATT
This sequence comes from Jaltomata sinuosa, assembly GCA_003996215.1. NCBI lineage: Eukaryota > Viridiplantae > Streptophyta > Magnoliopsida > Solanales > Solanaceae > Jaltomata > Jaltomata sinuosa. The sequence goes on along the minus strand of QJPP01003847.1, from coordinate 122,528 downwards.
TACAATCATACAAATATTCAAAGATTATTTTGAATTACAAATTTAAAAGTTTTTCTTTTTTTCTTAAATATCGTGCTAAATTAAAAAGTGTCACGTAAAATGAAACAAGAAAATACTATTTATGGACTTAAATTAGGAAGGGATAGTCCAAATTTTTGGAGGATGAGCATAACTGATAGGGGGACAAACGTGGAGCCTATCACACTTATCAACAACTTTATATGAAAGTTGGTTGGAGGGTCTAAATTGGGTGCCTCACTACTCTTTGATTAAGACGTAATCACTTACCCAGTCTCCACCAACCCAACGCTCTACTTTATTTGCACTTTTGGTGTACATAATGGATTCTACATGTTGTGGAAGGAGACTTATAATTGAATTTGATTGTATTCATCCGACAGAATTTAAATAGGATTAGAAAGGGATTTTTTTTTATTGTTCGAACGTATCAATTAGTTATGAAATCGCATTAATAGCCTCTACCGTTGTTCTAGCTTGTCGGAGAGCTAGATTTGCCTTAATTTTTTGTCTTCTTTCTTCAGCCTTCTTCACATTAGCTTTCGTTATTTCAAGAGTTTGCTGAGTTTCTTGTGGATCAATGTCACTATCTTTCTCTGCATCATCTTGTGGATCAATGTTGAAGGTATGAAAAGCATAATATAATATTATTATATATTATTAGGAACCTAGATTCAAGAAAAAAAGGGTTAGAGTTATTCAATGGATCGATATGAGCCGGGCCGCAAAATCAATGTGACGGCATCATTTTGAAAATCAACACTTACATTCACAAAAGAGATGCAATGCCCTGAGATACAGAGATAGATCCAAGATTTAAAGACGGCGGGGTCACCACTAACTTGTTGGATCTCGCCGCACACTGACGAAACTTCTAGTGATGATTGATGGGTGGCGTTGGGGCGGATTGATAGCGTGAGAAGCCGAGTGTGAGATTTGATGAAGGGTTTGGGGGAGGCAAAAATAAAGTAAAAATGCAAAAATAAAATAAAATTAATGACCCAATCAATCATTTTGAATTTTATAACTCATTTTTCCTATTTGAGATTTTTCGTAGGTTTATTTGATGATTTATGACTTGCAGGTATAGGTGGCATCGGTCCCAAGGAAATCAGGAGCGGTTGTGTAATAATTTTTATAGTGATTTTTAGATTTTTATGCATTTTGATCATTTTACCCCTCCAGTAGTTGTATTATGGTATTTATTGTCAGCAAGAGCGGGTGACACATTTCCCGAGGTGTTTGATTGGGTTCTATGTGAGCTTTTCATTTTGGAAGGCTTTGAAGTTAGAATGGTTGAATTTGGTCAATATTTGGAGATTTAGACGTCTTATGAGAATTTTGTCAATTCTGTTAGCTCTGAAATGTCATTTTTGGGTTAGTAGCATTGTTGATTTGGGTCCCGTGGCATTTGAATGCGTTTTGAGTAATTGATTAAAAAGTTGGAAACTTAAGACCTAGAGTTGACTTCGATCAACATCCATTGATAACGACCTCCGTTGGTTAATCTTGATGGTTTCGTAGAGTCCAAAACGTTAATTTTAGTCTAGTAGCATAGTTGATTTGTATTCACGGAGTTTCGAACACATTCTAAGGGTCCATCAAAGAAATTTGTAGCAATCTTTTAGTTGCTGATTTTTGTTGTCTTCTCGTGCAGCTGTTCCTTTCTTTGTGTTCGTGAAGGTCTCACTGTGTTCGCGATGAAGGGATATGGTAAGCATTCGCATTCGTGTGAAGACCCCTCATTCGCGAAGGGCAACCATAGCTGGGTCGGGCTGAAAAACATCGCGTTCGCGAGTTGGGCCATTGCATTCGCGATGGGGCAGTTGGGGTCGGGGTCATGTTCGTGGGCCTTATCTCACGTTCGCGGGCGTTGTCTCGCATTCTCAAAGGGAAATTTTGACCTGGACCTGGATAGATTTAATTTCCATTTTCGTTTGAAAACTCCATAACTCGATTTTTGAAACTTTGAAACTCAATTTTGGGAGATTCAAAAGGCGGTTTCAGAGATTTCTTCATTGGACAAGTTTTAAACCAATATTTTAACATTCCCCAATGCTTATTATATGATTTCATCTTCAAATCTTGATTTTTCAACTTGGAAATTTAGGGTTTTTCGGTAAAGTTAAAGAATGATATTTTGACGATTTCAAGCTCGATCTTAACTCCATTTTCGATGAAACTTCATATGTGAACTCCTTAAGCTTTGGGTAAATTGATTTTTTAATAAAATTTTAATTTTTTCATTGTGGGCTTGGTATTAATTTTTGAACCCAAAATATAAATATAGCAATATGAGTGTCTATAATCTCATTTTTTTTATGTAAAATTTGTATTTGACTAGATTGGACTCATTAGGAGAATATTCAGAAAGGAAAGACTTTGATTTGACTTTGTGGGTCTTCTTGTAAGGCACGTTGAGACTTTTTTTGACTCTCTTTTGAAGTGCTTATGTGTTAGCTGCTTATATGGGATGTAATGGAGATGAAGGTCCGATATAAATGAGATGACGAGCATCTATGTGGGTACCGATGTGTTAAAAAAGAGTTAAAATAAAATATTTGGCTTGATTTGACTATTTTTTTCTTTATTCTTGAATGTTGAATCATAGTGCAGAAAATGGATTAATGATTCTATCGGATAAGATAAGTATTGATATCTATAGTATATCCCTTTATGAGCGTGATTTGAATTATTTGAGATGGATTCATGATATTTGTACTTGTAGACGGTGTTTTTGAGTTGAGTATGGCCTTGTGTCACGCCCCGGGGTTACTCCCTGGACGTAACACAGGACTTGGGACCACAAGTGCCCCAAGCTAACCCTTGGTCATAGCATTCTCAAGCATAACAAAAGATAAGCGGAAACATAATATATAAAGTCAGAATAGCATATATGGATAGTCAAGCCGAATAGGCATACAAGATCCAAAAGACTTGAATACTGTCTATGTCTGAAAAGTCTCTACATAAGACATAAGGAGTTGCTGGGACAAACTCCCAGCTAACTCTAAGTACTGAAGGGAAAATACTGAACCAGACTCTACTAGCCCTCAGAAAATGAGGACTCACCAACCCTCGTTGAATGGCCCACGAACACTAGCTACGTATCCGAGAAGGAACACCTGAATTTGCATCATCAAAGGATGCAGCGCAAGATATGCGTCAGTACTATAGGATGTACCGAGTATGCGGGATATACGTAAATAATATGAAAACATGCTTAAAACATATTTGAAAACTGAGTTCATGCATAAACAAAGAAGTCATAAGTAAATATCATAGTTTGAGTAATAAGCATGAGTTTGTAGTCAAAACCTCAACATAAGACATCGTAAAACTTAGAAAACTTGAAAACATACATAAGGGAGTTTCTTATAACCGACATGAGACCGTGTGAGCTACATGGAATCTAACTATATAACCCTAGTTAGCAAAGCTGACTTTGAACCTTGCCAAGGAACAAGTCACCATACCCAACTATATAACCCTAGTTGGCAAAGTTGTCCTATGCCCCGCTAAGGCAAGGACACCATACCTAAAGACGTGGATCCACTTTCATAAGCATTTAAGGCACATATCATATCATAACCTACGCTGGCAACGTAATTTCTGGACTTGGGTAATCGAGCCCTCATCGCTCGATACTAAATATTACACCCAAAACATGCACATATAGCTCATCATATTATAAGGGCATACTCTCATGCCAAATCTTATTCATAAAGCATGAAAATACATCGGGCATCATGCAACTTTCATATTATAGTTCTTAAAGCTTAGCATAGTTATAATTCAAAACATATTTTTCTTTCTAAATTCATACTTGAAGAATTTGGCATGCAATTTCATAAATACATAAAGGCCATGATATCTAATCATGCCAACTTTCTCTTGAAAATATGCAATTTCATGGGTTCATGCTAGAAATCAACTTTTATACTTCATGACTTGTAAAATTTGCATGGCTCAAGTTCAATTTTCATAAAACATATACTTTCATAGAATCATAGAAACTAGGCATGCACATGCTTGAAAATCCATAAGGAACGTTCTATCAATTCCAATTTGCTTAAATCAACTTCATGCATGTAAAAATTTTCATGGTTAAACTTCAATTCATGAAATAAGAGTTAACATGTAAAAATTCATGTAAAATCATGCAATTTAATAGTAATTTCATAATCAAATCATGAGAAGATCATATTTAGAAAAACCCATAAGAATTAGATAAGAACCCTAATTTGAAGACCATGAACTCAACATTTGAGTTAGGAGTTTTGGGCATAAGGGTGAAAGGAACACATTGTTGATTTCTCACATACCTTGATTGAAGCTAACCCACTTGAATTGAAAATATTTAGGAGACTTGAACTTGGAGATTGAGACTTGAAGCTTGGAGAAGAATCCTTAAGGTTGGGGGTGGAGACTTAGAGAAGAAATTTGAAAGAAAACTCTTGAGAGACTTTCTTACTTGAGCTTCTATGATCTTGCTTGCTAGAAACCCTAGGTGTCTTGCCTTAGGATCTTGAGGGAATTATTTATAGATAGGGTGATGTTATTATGAGGAATAACCCCTTTTGGGTGTTTAAAAGATGAGGGAAAAGACCTGAGGTAAGGAAAGGACCAAACTACCCCCAACTTAAATGCTGAAAAAATATAGAAAAGTCATCGGACGGCTTGTTCCACGGGTCGTCGTGGCTCCCACAGGCCGTTGGACCCAACCATGGCCCTTAAAAGGGTCACTGGTTGGTTCCCACGCCCTTGCCACCACGGGCCGTCGCTGGAGCCAAGGGCATCGTCCAGCCCGTCAAAGTGAGCCACCCCCGTCGGTCAGCCCGTCAGCTTTTGACAGCTGACAGTGCTTCACTAAAATGCCAATAACGTTTTACTCCGGACTTGGATTAACGAGCGGTTGGTGGCATTGGAAAGATAATTCAAATACCTTTAATTTAATGGATACTAGGCCACCTAGATCTTTATATTACAGAATATATGGTTATTTAAAATTGACCCTAGTTAGAACTTACATGAAAACTAAATCGGTAGAAAGGCTTTCAACTTAACTTTGAGCTAGAGGTTTTTATGATTCTTATTCATATATAATACACCTCCAAACCTAAGAATTTACATTAACACTTGTATTTATAGAAAATTCATCCGTTTGGATCTAAACATTTATGAAGAACGATTTGGATCTTAGCTTAAAATTTCTGGGATATTACAATATTTCCCCCTTGGGATCATTCATCCTCGAATGAAGACTAACTAGGCTGAAGTCATGGGGAAAGGGCTGCAATCCCACCGACTGAGTTGTAAAAGCTGGAGTACTGACATGGTAACTGATTTCTGACTGAAATATGAACTGAGCTGGGTTCGTGAGGCATGTATGCACAATGAGAGCATAAGAACACTGATAGGACATGAAACTAAATATCCATCATGATAACTGGATTAGATTGAGAGTAGGAACTTAGCTAAAACTCATAAAGATTGAATGCATTCTTAGAAATCATAGTTAGCTGAAAGGAACATAAGACTAAGAGGAGTAGCTGTAGGAGAAAACTATTATCTTCTAAACTGAACTTACTAGGTGGATTAAGCTGAATCGAAAGCCTCCTTGTTTAAGGAAATGGATACTGGCAGGTCTGAACTGATCTGTTATGAGAACTCTTATAAAATCATGAAGAGGCGGCTGAGCACGAACCGTAAGTGTAAAACTAGAACATGTAACAACTGAGGGCCGAGCCTAACTTCTTGGTTTCACTATGCTCAAACCTAACTTGGAGGCACAAAGTGTTACACCTAGCATGGTAATGCTATTCTGATACCTGACCTGCAACTAGAGGCATACTCTTGGTTGTGAACACTGAATCTGAACTGAGAATCATTAACAAGGATAAGGGGTACTGATGAATCTTGACTCATACCTAGCGAGACTTAGTCACTTAAGATGATACATAGGAACATGAGTGCAAAGGGAACGAGTACTTCACACACTGAGCATAAAAGGCCTGAATAGAGGATTATTCCAAACATACATGTTATGACCACCCATCACTAGTTAGGGTGTAAGTACATAAAGCTTTGAGCAAGGAGATCATAAGCACGAGTCATTCCAAAGATCTGATCTGAGCATCCACATGATGTAGCCTGGTGCTATTAGCCATTAAGGCATAACTTGAGGACTGAGGGCATAGAACTGAATATACTGTGAGGGATGAGATTATATGTAATTAGTCTCTCGAATTCATGGAATCATAAGGTAAAACTGGGATTGTTGTCTGAAGTAATTTCTATTTCTTTTAAGAGCTGGGCATGGACATGAATCTGGATAGAGTGCATGAACTTAGTCATGAATATGGCACAAATACGTCTGAGTATAGTGTCATCTTGACTGAAGTGCTAGGGAATCCGCTAGAATAAGAATGGATTGATATCCCATCATAGATCTTTCTAGAATTCTATACTAGTTGAGTTGCAAAACTCGACTTGGTTCCTCATTCCGTCATCTCCCCCTTAGTTCAAAAGTTACCCTTTGAGTTTGGGATGTACGAGTTAAAGGAGTAGGGAAGATACTAGAATGAGAGCAAGTTTGTCACTGACTTAAATGAAACTTGCAGACATTTTCTTCACCAGATGGGCGTCGGACCTGAGACAGCCCGTCGGACCCGGGCATAAAAAAACACAGGCTGGGCTGGTCTCCTAGACAACCCCCATGATGGATCCCATGGCCCGTCGCATCCATGACGACCGTGGTGACATCCCAGTGGGGCTGAGGATGCCTGGGGAGGGGGCACTGGTGGTTCTCACGGCCTGTCCCACGGCCCGTCGGTCTTCCGACGCCCGTGGGAACTTCCGTCGGGATGAAGCTAGCTGAACAAAGACTTTGGGCTCTTCCCACGGTGACCCTGATGGGCCGACGGACCTCCGAAACCTTTGGGTCAGCCCATGGGAGATGGCACTACAGGTGAATTTTTGAGTCTTTCCTGAGTTTCTGGGTTTCAAATGCTAGTCTGAGATCTAGGGTCTTACAATAACCACCCAACACAACTGAATTAAAACCATACTGAAGGTCTCAACATCGTATATCTATACTTTCCTGAATTCATTTCTTAGGAACACCATATAATATGCACACGGCCTCCTCCAAAATCAACAACCTAAGGATTTCTAAACTAGTAACACATAGAACCACAAGATTCCTGAATGTCATGCAACAACATACTACTCTGGGTTCACGTCTATCCCTGTAATGTTTAAGGCTCTTCTTTATCTCATGACTTAGTCAAAGTCTACTAATTTGTCTAGGGGTCATACACACATCTTAACTACACCACCATACTCCTTGTAAATTAATCAACCTAATTCTCTGCGTACATATATGTCAAGCCTACTAGGTCAATTCTATAAGACTAGCATCACCATCTCACCTTATAGTTACTATACTTCTGAATTCATACATCTAGTTCTGGGGTCATTCTGCTACTTATGGCTCATAAAACCTCAATTCACACTAACTCTTGAGTGACTGTACTACCCAAACACTTAGGGAACCATACTTTATGGCTAAGGCGCTATTCATAGTAAAAATTCTGGAAGAGAGTCTGAGAGTACATTTTACTACGGGCTAAATCTGCACGAATGGAAACATGGTACATGCTTGTGGATTAGTAGACTTTATGCACTAGTGGGCTCCTCTGTAGCCCTTGTGCAGTCTCTCAACTTTCTGATGGCTCTATCTGAGAGCACCTCACTGATAGGGATCTGAACTTTACTGTTTCCACCACCTTGAAGATGATGCAAGATTGGAGGAATTGGATTAATGCACGAATCTGTATAAGTTTCTAAAGGAACAACTTTACTGCACGATCTGGAGTATGAACAAAGGAAAACATTTCCTAAATGCTAGTAGCCCCTCGAAGAAAAATATAGACGTCTCCGTACCATTCCGCAAAACTCTACTAGATACGACTTCATAGACACTCTAGGAGACTTGAACTCTGTGCTCTGATACCAAGTTTGTCACGCCCCGGGGTTACCCCCTGGATGTAACACGGGACTTGGGACCACAAGTTCCCCAAGCTAACCCTTGGTCATAGCATTCTCAAGCATAACAAAAGATAAGCGGAAACATAATAGATAAAGTAAGAACAGCATATATGGATAGTCAAGCCAAATATGCATACAAGATCTAAAAGACTCGAATACTGTCTATGTCTGAAAAGACTCTACATAAGACATAAAGAGTTGCTGGGATAAGCCCCCAGCTAACTCTAAGTACTGAAAGGAAAATACTGAACTACTCCACTAGCCCTCGAAAAATGAGGACTCACCAACCCTCACTGAATGGCCCACGAACACAAGCCACGTATCTGAGAAGGGACACCTGAATCTGCATCATCAAAGGATGCAGTGCAAGATATGCATCAGTACTATAGGATTTACCGAGTATGCGAGATATGCGTAAATAATATAAAAACATGCTTAAAACATATTTAAAAACTGAGTTCATGCATAATCGAAGAAGTCATAAGTAAATATCATAGTTTGAGTAATAAGCATGAGTTTGTAGTCAAAACCTCAACATAAGACATCGTAAAGCTTAGAAAACTTGAAAACATACATAAGGGAGTTTCTTATAACCGACATGAGACCATGTGAACTACATGGAATCTAACTATATAACCCTAGTTAGCAAAGCTGACTTTGAACCTTGCCAAGGAACAAGTCACCATACCCAACTATATAACCCTAGTTTGCAAAGCTGTCCTATGCCCCGCTAAGGCAAGGACACCATACATAAAGACGTGGATCCACTCTTATAAGCCTTTAAGGCACATATCATATCATAACCTACGCTGGCAACGTAGTTTCTGGACTTGGGTAATCGAACCCTCATCGCTCAGTACTAAATACTACACCCAAAATATGCACATATAGCTCATTATATCATAAGGGCATACTCTCATGCCAAATCTTATTCATAAAGCATGAAAACACATCGGGCAACATGCAACTTTCATATCATAGTTCATAAAGCTTAGCATAGCCATAATTCAAAATATGCTTTTCTTTTAAATTCATACTTGAAGAATTTGACATGCAATTTCATAAATACATAAAGGCTATGATATCTAATCATGCCAACTTTCTCTTGAAAACATGCAATTTCATGGGCTCATGCTAGAAATCAACTTTCATACTTCATGACTTGTAAAATTTGCATGGCTCAAGTTCAATTTTCATAAAACATATACTTTCATAGAATCATAGGAACTAGGCATGCACATGCTTGAAAATCCATTAGGAACATGCTATCAATTCCAATTTGCTTAAATCAACTTCATGCATGTAGAAATTTCTATGGTTAAACTTCAATTCATGAAATAAGAGTTAACATGTAAAAATCCATGTGAAATCATGCAATTTAATAGTAATTTCATAATCAAATCATGAGAAGATCATATTTAGAAAAACTAATAAGAATTAGATAAGAACCCTAATTTGAAGACCATGAACTCAAAATTTGAATTACGGGTTTTGGGCACAGGGGTGAAAGGAACCCATTATTGATTTTCGACATACTTTGATTAAAGCTAACCCACTTAAATTGAAAATACTTAGGGGACTTGAACTTGGAGATTGATACTTGAAGCTTGGAGAAGAATCCTTAAGGTTGGGGGTGGAGACTTGGAGAAGAAATTTGAAAGAAACTCTTGAGAGACTTTCTTACTTGAGCTTCTATGATCTTGCTTGCTAGAAATCCTAGGTGTCTTACCTTAGGATCTCGGGGGAATTATTTATCGATAGGGTGATGTTCTTATGAGAAATAACCCCTTTTGGGTGTTTAAAAGATGAGGGAAAAGACCTGAGGTAAGGAAAGGACCAAACCCCCAACGTAAATGATGAAAAAATATAAAAGAGTCATCGGACGACTTGTCCCACGGGCCGTCGTGGATCCCACAGGCCGTCGTACCCAACCATGGTCCTTAAAAGGGTCACTAGTTGGTTCCCACGCCCTTGCCACCATGGGCCATCGTTGGAGCCACGGGCGTCGGCCATCCCGTCAAAGTGAGCCACGCCCGTCGGCCAGCCCGTCAGCTTTTGACAGCTGACAATGCTTCACTAAAATGCCCATAATGTTTTACTTCAAACTTGCATTAACAAGCGATCAGTGGCGTTAGAAAGATAATTCAAATACCTTTAATTTTGTGGGTACTAAGCCACGTAAATCTTTATATTACAGAAGATATGGTTATTTGAAGTTGACCCTAGTTAGAACTTACATGAAAACTAAATCGGTAGAAAGGCTTTCAACTTAACTTTGAGCTAGAGGTTCTTTATGACTCTAATTCATATCTAATACACCTACAAACCTAAAAATTGACATTAACACTTGTATTCATAGAAAATTCATCCGTTTGGATCTAACCATATATGAAGAACGATTTGGATCTTAGCTTAAAATTTCTGGGATGTTACACCTTGTGTGCCCAGATTGAGATATTTGTGTCCCTCTTATTATTGTAAATTGCATTTACTTACTCATATTCATATCATGACATTGTTAAAGAGATATTTTTAAGAATAATATTTTAACATGACTTGCATACCCGATGAAAAAGTATTTTACGTGAATTTTGTTGATTTTTGACTTGTATACCCAATGAAAACCTGTTTCGGGTGGCCCATAGAAAATGATTTCGGGAGAATTCATGAATTGCATGCCCGATAGGAAACTGTTTTGAATGTATATATGGACCTCGCGAGTCCCCAATGGATCCCAGTTAGCCATATAGGGCAGCGGGTGTACATTGTAGCATACATTGTATTCATCTCATCATTTTTATTTGATTGTTCTAGCTCGTTGGTGTTGTATATTGTGTTCGATGAGTTGGTGTTATTGGTCTGGAGTGTGAATTTGTGGACTTGAAACGTGTTATTTACCCTATTATTGTTGGTATCCACTAGTCTAGGTGTGGCCTTCATGTTTACAAGTGTTCGAGGATATCATTGGTAGTAGTACCTTACGTGGTTCTCGGCATCACTTTGAAATTAGGGTCAATCGATGATGCTGCTGAATATATGTGGTTGGTACTCACGCTTGTTATTTTCTTCACCTTATGTCCATGTACTGAGCCGGTGATCCCCGAACATTAATTTCATGATTATCCTGTGATTGTACTCCGGAGATCTGGAGGTAGCGGCTGTTGATCCTAGCAACTATTAAATTTTCTCTATCTTTGTCTTTATGCTTATTTCGTATTTTTGATGCACTTTTCGACTCATTTGTTGTACTCCTTACTTTAGAGGCTTGTAATTTGTGACTACCCGATTTTTAAATTAGTTGTTATCTTTTGTACTTCTTTACTTGTTTGATTATGAGATTCAGTGTAAGACTTGCTATCATTCTTATTTCTTCTGCATACTTATTTAGTTCTGTTGTGTGAGTGATGGGCTGACTTACCTATTGTGAGGGGTATGGTAGATGCCATCATGACCAAGTTTTGAATCCTGACAAGTTGATATCTAGGGTGTGTGTGGTAGGGAGGAAATTTCACAAAATGTTTTTCAATTTTCCCATGTTTGGTTGATCAAAATATTTTAGAAAATATTTTCTCTAGAAAAACAAGTTTCTTAAAAATGAAGAAAATAATTTCTTAACCAAAGTAGGGAAAACAAGTTACATAATGACATTGCAAGTTCATTATCTCTTCCCCACCCACCCAACACCCCCACTCCCCACGCCATTTCACCCCCATAATTTTTTGCTAGATAACATATAAAAACTTTTGAGATAATATTTTATTCTCACCTACCAAACATTATAAAATAAGTAAGAAATTACTTATTTTTCAAGAAAATATTTTCCTCCGTACCAAACACACTTGACAACCCTAATGTGCTCTACTTCCCAAATAACCCTTTAAAAGAAACAAATTACAATTATTTCTATATTTTCTCGAAGGATTATAAAGGTGATAAATTTGATACATCTCGTTTATATATGTCAAATACTTCCCCCGTTCAAAATTACTTGCCACTTTTTGACTTGACAGGTATTAAGAAAATAATAATTGATATAGTGACTTTATCATATTACCCTTATTAATTGATACTAGTTGAAATTGACCATTTGGAATTTCAAAAAGTCCTAGTAATTAAATTAAGAGTAAAATAGAAAATTTTATTTTGTCTTTTATTAATATGTAAAAAATGACAAGTAAAAATAAAAATAAGTGACAAATAATTTTGAACGAATGGAGTAACTATAACTCAAAATTAGTGCAAGATCAATTTATTTCTGTTTTAAGGCAAAGTATGTCCAATATACCAGTTAGATTTGACAGATCTTTCTTTTCAATAACAAGACTTTTATCTACTTTAAAACAAAAATTCTTTTTGGTGTTTAGTATAATTTTCTTAAAGATTTGTTCCATTTTTTTTTCTGTTACAGACATCACTACCTTCTTCATTGGATTCACACATAGTAAACTTAGTGAATCAGACTGTCTGTTAAAATATTCGAAAGATCTATTATACAATTTGTTTAGGTTTGACGTAAAAATCGAGTACAAGTGTTTTTACATTTTATAATTATGAGCTAATTAGGTGGTCCTTTGCACTGAGCAAAAACAGAATGATATTTTTTTTTTCACTTGTGGTCTATTAATTTTTTTAATATTTCTATAGGAACTTCATATATGACTACAATGCTACATTATAATCAGATATTAAAGATAGAGAGTTGCTAAATGGCCACAATAATTTGACCCAAATTTGACCATAAATATAAAAAGACCACAATAACCTTTTCTCATTAAAACAAAGTTAAATCTTTTACTATTTCCTATAATTTAAAAGTCAAACGTTGTTGAAGAAAAAATTTGTTTTGGTACGTAACACAATCAGCAATATTTGTATGAAAACTTCTTTTAGCCGAACACGTGGAATGTTGAGTCCCAATAATCACAGCTTAGCATTTCATACCCTATTTAACCATTTCATTCCTTCTTCCTTCCTTTTCTACTGAAAATATCTGCAAACTCTTCAACGTTCACTCTTATTCCTCCAATTGATTTTTTTCTTCAATTTTTAGTAAAATCCAGTTTAAACATACTCAGAAAAAAGAAAAGACAAGAGATTCGGCTCAGCATTATAGTTTTGATCGAAAGAAAATGATTTTAAAGGCTTTTTCTAAAATGGCAAGAGAAATGTAATTATGGAAAAAATAATTTTGAAAAATTATTAAAATATGTAGTTTAAATTTGTTTGAACACAATAATTAATAAACATAGTTAACTAGAGGGCATATTAATAACAAATGTACTTAAGTGATGATTCGCAAATTATCAAATCGACGTAACATGATAGGGAACAGAAGAATCAAGACTATAACATTAATGTATGATTTTCTTGAATTGTTTTTAACTAGTGTAGACACATATAAATCATATGATTTTTATGATATCTATAATATATCGATGTTTACCATATCTAAAGTATTTTGAATTTTGATTGTCGTTATTGAAATATTTTAAAAATTATTTTAATATGTATTTAAATTTATTTAAACGTAAAAATTAATCAAATATATAATTACTTAATTAGAGTTCATATTAATAACAAATATAAGTAATGATTCGCAAGTTACCAAGTTGACGTAATATAGTGGCGCAAGACCACAACATTAATACGTGACTTTCTTGGGCAGTTGGTAACTAGGGCCGACACATGAGTTATATGATTTTTATGATTTATATAATTTGTAAATGCTTACCATATCTAAAATGTTTTGAGTTTTGACTATTATTATTGAAATAATTCAAATTATATTTAAAAAATTATATAAATACGTAGTTTAAATTTTGTAACACCCCAAAAATCCAAAGCTAATTCCCGAACCTTTTTCATGAGTCTAATGATCATTTTTCTAGTGTGGTGAGTGCTTTGGATGCGAATCATGTTCATAAGAAACTCCTATCATCAAGTTAAGTCGCAAGCACCTCACCCAAGTAAGTTTTCATGTAAGACTAAACTAGGGTCAACTTCAAACGATCATTTCTCCTAAAATATAAAGCGTTAGGTGGCCTAGTACCCACCAAATTAAAAAAAAATGAGTTTTCTTTTCAACGCCACCGACCGCGCATTAATCCGAGTCCGGAGTAAAATATTATGGATATTTTACTGCAGTGCTACCAATGATTACAGATCAGGATGACGAACCGTGGTTCTGAACTACGGTCCGTACTGTGATTCGTGATTGCTGACCTGAACCTTAAAATTTTCATCTTCAAAACCACTGGTTGGTTCACGACCCATAGATCAAAACCACGGTCCGTAGAGTGACCCGTGGTTTGTCAAAATTCAGCTTTTCTTCCCTAGATTCCACGAGTGACTTGACGGGTCGTCATTTTAAACGACGGACCGTCCTGTAACTCGTGGAATGGAGTTCCAGTAGACTCTCAAAAGTGATTTCTAAAATCACGGACCAAATGACGGTCCATCATTCACTTTGACGGTCTGTACACTGACCCGTGATCCCTGAAGCCGAGTCATTTCATCAGTTTTTCCAAGCTTAAGTCGAGGGGTATTTTTATAATTTTTCACTCTTTTAACTCCTATACTAAGTCGTTTTAAGCCTATTTAGGAGGATTTTTATACTCACTTGGCCTAAGTTCTCTCACATTCTTTCAATCAAGTTCCAAAAGAAGAAAAGAAATTTCATCCTCTCAAGCTTCAAGCAAGGGTTTCAACTCCAAGACTCAAGCTCCAAGTTCAAGTCTCCTTTTCTTTTCAAATCAGTTGGATTAGCATCCATCAAGGTATGTGGGTAATCCAACAATGGGTTTCTTTCACCCTTGTGCCCAAAATTCCCAATTCTTATTTTGAATTATGAACTTGTGAAATTAGGGTTTTGATCTAAATTGGGAAAAAACTTATGATTTTGGGATTTTTTCTTGTGATGTGTACCTCTGTCTTTGAAGAAACAGAGGAGAGGGACTAGTTTATCAGTTTTTAAGCATCAATTCATGGTTTCTTATGATTTATTTATAATTTGATTAAGATTCCTCATTTGGTTCCAAAAACCCATGCATTAAAGTTAATTTCTTAGCATGATTCCTTTCAAGTTGTGGATTTCTAAGTCGGAGTCCTTACTCAATCCTCTTGGGTTTTTTTAATAAGTATTTTCTCATGATTCTTCCATAGATTTTAAATTCAATATCATACATTGATATTGTGATCTCAAGCACCTTATGGAAATTCCATGCCTAATTCTTCAAGTATGAATTTAGAAAGAAAAGTATGTTTTGAACTATGGCTATGCTAAGTTTTTAAGAACTTATGGTTTGAATTTGCATGACATTAGACATGTCCGTATGTTTTTCCAATTATTTGACACTTGATATGTCATAAGTATTATATGGGCTATATGTATATTTTGGGAGTAGTATTTAGCACCGAGCGATGAGGGTCTAAGTAACCCAAGTCCAAAACTACGTTATCAAAGTAGAGAAAGAGGGCCCTCGTTAGTAGAGAGTGTCTCCTCACGCTTATGAAAGAAGGAACTCATTAGTAGAGAGTGTAATCCCATGTTTATGAAAGAGGGTACTCGTTAGTAGAGAGTGTCTCCTCACGTTTATGATATAAGGACCTCGTTAGTTAAGAGTGTCACCTCATTTTTATGAAAGAGGATCCTCGTTAGTAGAGAGTGTCTCCTCATGCTTATGAAAGAAGGTCCTCGTTAGTTGAGAATTCCCTTCATGTATATAAAAGGGAGTCCTCGTTAGTTGAGAGTGCCTCCTCGGTTACTTATGAAAAGGAATTCCATGTAGCTCACATGGTCTATTGTCGGTTATAAGAAACTCCCGTACGAATGCTTTCAAGTTTTGTAAACTATTTGATATCTTATTTGAGGTTTCGACTTCTAGCTTATACTTATTACTCAGAACTATGATATTTACTTATGATACCCTTATTATTCATAAACTCTGTTTAAATGCATTTTAAGTATGTTTTTACTACCTTATGCATATCTCACATATTCAGTACATCCTATAGTACTGACGCATATCTGCGCTGCATCTTCTTGACGATACAGATATAGGTTTCCATTCTAAGGCACGTGTCTAGAGACCGCAGGCCATTTCCAGTCAGTGTTGGTGAGTTCTCATTGTTCGAGGGCCAGTGTTGATTCTAGTTAGTTTTGGTTATTTACTTTCGTACCTTGAGTTAGCTAGGGTCTTGTCCTAGCAACTCCTTATGTCATGTGTAGAGGGTTTTCAGACATAGACAGTATTCGGGTTTTCTTCGAATCATGTTCCTCGTGACTTTTATCTTATGGATTGAGTTATCTAGTTCCTATTATGCTTTCGCTATGCTTATTTGATATACCTGAGTTATGCTATGACCAAGGGTTAACTTGGGACACTTTTGGTCCCGGGTCCCGTGTTACATCCAGAGGGTAGCCTCGGGGCGTGACAAACTTAGTATCAGAGCCTTAGGTTCGAGGGTCCTAGGGTGTCTGAAAGCCGCATCAAGTAGAGTTTCTTTCATGGGTGTGAAGCGTGCCACACTTATGAGAGGGAGGCTATGAGGTGTCTTAGGAAAAACTTCATTTATTTCATGATCAGTATCGTGCGATAGAGTTTAACCTATTACTCCTCTCATTCGTTCTTGTTATGTTTTAGATTATGCCTCCTCGACGTGCTATGCCTCCCCGAGCTGCTCGAAATGGTAATCCTCCGATTCCAAACCCCAAGGTCTCGAGCGCAGAGTTCAATAATACCGTTTACATGCTTTCTTAGGTTGTGGCCGCTCAGGCTAATCAATAGGCGCCTACCCCCATCCACCCTCTAGTTGATGTCCCAGTTCGAGAGTTCATTCACATGAACCCGCCTGAGTTCTGGGGTTCAAAAGTTGGTGAAGATTCGTTAAATTTTGTGGATGAGGTGAAGAAGATCTTGGGTGTGATGTGGGTGGTTGGACTTGAGAGTGTTGAGCTAGCTTCCTATCAACTAAAGGATGTAGCTCATATCTGGTTTTCACTGTGGAGAGAGACTAGATCTAGGGGCGTGGTCCCTATGACTTGGGAGTGTTTTGAGAGAGCTTTACTTGACCGGTTCTTTCCCTGAGAGTTGAGGCAAGCTAAGGCCGAGGAGTTTGTAAACTTGAGGCAGGGATCAATGACAGTTTTGGAGTACAATTTGAGGTTCACTCAGTTGTCTAGGTATGCTCCGTCTATGGTAGAGGACCCACATGATCAAATGAGAAAGTACATCTATGAAGTGTCAGATTTGGCGAAGAAAGAATGTAGGTCCGCTATGTTGTTGAGTGATATGAATATTTCCCGACTCATAAATCATGCTCATCAGATCGAGGGAGACAAGTTGAGGGAGATAGCTAGGGAGCACAAGAGGGTCAGATCTGAGATTTCAGGGTTTAGCCATCAGAGGTCCGAGGACGGACACCGTTCTTCTTTATGGAAGAGGTCATCAGGACCTGTGCATTCTTCATATAGTGCTCCTACTCAGGCCCCCAGGCTTCGTCATGATCAGGCAGGTGGTGGATCAGGTTCTTATTCGCAGGGTAGTATTGCAATGGGGACTCCTTTCCCTACTTGCGACACATGTGTTAAAAGTCATCGTGGTGAGAGTCTAGCTGGTATAGACGAATGTTTTTGGTGTGGTCAGGTTGGGCACAAGCTTAGGGATTGCCCTTCAGCTAAGAAGGGACAGAGAGGTGGTAGTACTCAGTTTTCTCCAGTAGCCTCAGGAGGTCGACCGGGCCAGCAGGGTACAGCTTCTAGTTCTGGTAGCAGTCACCACCAGAATCGCCTTTATGCCATGTCATCCCACCAGGACCAGGAGGTTTCCCCGGACGTTGTTACTGGTATGTTGAAAGCCTCCCCTATAGATGTGTATGGTTTATTGACCCCCGATGCCTCTTTACTCTTGTATGACTTGCTTCGTTGCTTGCAATTTCGGGGTTAGTCCAAACTAGCTTTCAGAACCCTTTTTGTGTTTATTCATGTTGGTGAGTCATTCCTAGCCAAGAAAATTTACTGAAAGTTTGCCCTATCTCAGTCCTTCATAGAGTCTCTTCAGCGGGTCTAGTAGAGTTGGAGATAACTGATTTTGGTATGGATTGGTCGGAGTTTGAGGTTGAGGATTGGGTGTTTCTGAAAGAGGTCACCCATGATGGGCGTGATGAGTTGTGGTAAGAGAGGGAAGCTTAATCCCCGTTGAGTAGGTCCTTGTCAGATTCTGAAGAGAGTTGGTAATGTTGCTTGTAAGTTGGGGTTGCCACCAGGCTTAGAAGCGATTCATCCGGTTTCAGTTTAAAGTAGTAGTTATCCTTAGTATGTTCCTCCGATCCCACTCCACCAGTTTTCTTCATGATCCTAGCATGCATTCATGTTTTTCAAAGTTAGTTCAGTTAGGTTATAAGTTTAAACGTCAATTTTCATGCTTGTTCTTCAGTTTTCATGTTTTGTCGTTTGGTTGGGCTGTTATCTCACTAGTTTCCCTTGCTTAGTCTTCATTCGAGGACGAATGATCCCAAGGGGGGGATATTGTAACACCCCAAAAATCCAAAGCTAATACCCGAACCTTTTCCATGAGTCTAATGATCATTTTCTTAGTGTGTGAGTGCTTTGGATGCGAATCATGTTCATAAGAAACTCCTATCATCAAGTTAAGTCGCAAGCACCTCACCCAAGTACGTTTTCATGTAAGACTAAACTAGGGTCAAGTTCAAATGATGATTTCTCCTAAAATATAAAGTGTTAGGTGGCCTAGTACCTACCAAATTAAAGGTTTTTGAGTTTTCTTTCCAACGCCACCGACCGCGTATTAATCCGAGTCCGGAGTAAAATGTTATGGATATTTTACTGCAGTGCTACCAGTGATTACAGATCAGGATGACGAACCGTGGTTCCGAACCATGGTCCGTACTGTGACTCGTGATTGCTGACCTGAACCTTAAAATTTTCATTTTCAAAACCACTGGTTGGCTCACGACCCATAGATCAAAACCACGGTCTGTAGAGTGACCCGTGGTTTGTCAAAATTCAGCTTTTCTTCCCTAGATTCCACGAGTGACTTGACGGGTCATCATTTTAAACGACGGACTGTCTTGTAACTCGTGGAATGAAGTTTCAGTAGACTCTCAAAAGTGATTTCTAAAATCACGGACCAAATTATGGTCCGTCATTCACTTTGACGGTCCGTACACTGACCCGTGATCCCTGAAGCCGAGTTATTTCATCAGTGTTTCCAAGCTTAAATCGAGGAGTATTTTTGTAATTTTTCACTCTTTTAACTACTATACTAAGTCATTTTAAGCCTATTTAGGAGGATTTTTATTCTCACTTGGCTTAAGTTCTCTCACATTCTTTCAATCAAGTTCCAAAAGAAGAAAAGGAATTTCATCCTCTCAAGCTTCAAGCAAGGGTTTCAACTCCTAGACTCAAGCTCCAAGTTTAAGTCTCCTTTTCTTTACAAATCAGTTGGGTTAGCTTCCATCAAGGTATGTGGGTAATCCAACAATGAGTTTCTTTCACCCTTGTGCCCAAAACCTCCAATTCTTATTTTGAATTATGAACTTGTGAAATTAGGGTTTTGATCTAAATTGGGGAAAAACTTATGAAATCAGTTTCTAAGCATCAATTCATGGTTTCTTATGGTTTATTTATGATTTAATTAATATTCCTCATTTGGTTCCAAAAGCCCATGCATTAAAGTTAATTTCTTAGCATGATTCCTTTCAAGTTGTGGATTTCTAAGTTGGGGGCCTTACTCAATCCTTTTGGGATTTTCTATTAAGTATTTTCTCATGATTGTTCCATAGATTTTAAGTTCAATTTCATGCATTGATATTGTGATCTCAAGCACATTATGGAAATTCCATGCCTAATTCTTCAAGTATGAATTTAGAAAGAAAAGTATGTTTTGAACTATGGCTATGCTAAGCTTTTAAGAACTTATGGTTTGAATTTACATGACATTAGATGCGTCCGTATGTTTTTCCAATTATTTGACACTTGATATGTCATAAGTATTATATGGGCTATATGTATATTTTGGGAGTAGTATTTAGCACCGAGCGATGAGGGTCTAAGTAATTCAAGTCCAAAACTACGTTATCAGAGTAGAGAAAGAGGGCCCTCGTTAGTAGAGAGTGTCTCCTCACGCTTATGAAAGAAGGACCTCGTTAGTAGAGAGTGTCATCCCATGTTTATGAAAGGGGGTCCTCGTTAGTAGAGAGTATCTCCTCACGTTTATGATATAAGGACCTCGTTAGTTAAGAGTGTCACCTCATGTTTATGTAAGAGGATCCTCGTTGGTAGAGAGTGTCTCCTCATGCTTATGAAAGAAGGTCCTCGTTAGTTGAGAATGCCCTTCACGTATAAAAAAGAGAGTCCTCGTTAGTTGAGAGTGCCTCCTCGGTTACTTATGAAAATGAATTCCATGTAGCTCACATGGTCTATTGTCGGTAATAAGAAACTCCCGTATGAATGCTTTCATGTTTTCTAAACTATTTGATATCTTATTTGAGGTTTCGACTTCTAGCTTATACTTATTACTCAGAACTATGATATTTACTTATGATACCCTTAATATTCATAAACTCTGTTTAAATGCATTTTAAGTATGTTTTTACTACCTTATGCATATCTCACATATTCAGTACATCCTATAGTACTGATGCATATATGCGTTGCATCTTCTTAACGATGCAGATACAGGTTTCCATTCTCAGGCACGTGGCTAGAGACCGCAGGATTTCCAGTCAGTATTGGTGAGTCCTCATTGTTTGAGGACCAGTTATGATTCTAGTTAGTTTTGGTTATTTACTTCTGTCCTTGAGTTAGCTAGGGTCTTGTCCTAGCAACTCCTTATGTCATGTGTATAGGCTTTTCAGACATAGACAATATTTTGGTCTTCTTCGAATCATGTTCCTCGTGATTTTTATCTTATGGATTGAGTTATTTAGTTCCTATTATGCTTCCACTATGCTTATTTGATATACCCGAGTTATGCTATGACCAAGGGTTAACTTGGGACACTTGTGATCCCGAATCCCATGTTACGTCCAGGGGGTAGCCTCGGGGCGTGACAAATTTATTCAAACATAATAATTAATAAAATTACTTGATTAGAGGTCACATTAATTTAAAAAAACATATAAGTTATGATTCACAAGTTATCAAATCGGCGTAACATGGGGGCACAAGACTACAACATTAATGTGTGACTTTTTGGGTTTTTGTTAGCAATTGTCGACATTCGACACATATGAACTATATAATTTTTATAATATGTCGATATCTATCATGTTTAAAGTGTTCTGAGTTTTGATTGTTGTTATTGAAATATTTTCAAATTATATTTAAAAAATATATAAATATGTAGTTTAAATTTATTCAAACATAATAATTAATAATATTATTTAATTGGAGATCATATTAATAACAAATATAATTAATGATTCGCAAGTTATTAAATCGACATAACATAGGGATGTAAGACTATAACATTATTGTGTGATTCTCTTGGATTGTTGTTAACTAGGGTCGACACATATAAACTATATAACTTTTATACTGTGTTTATGTCTACAATGTCTCAAGTGTTTTAAGTAATATTTTCGAATTACATTCTTAAAAATATTTAAATATGTAGTTTAAATTTACTTAAATATAATAATTAATAAAATTACTTAGTTAAAAATCATATTAATATCAAATATAATTAGTTTAAATTTATACTATATATTTAAACATATTTTAAAATGAAATTAGAAAGCCGAATTAATATTCGAAGTCATTCATACAAATTGTCATAAAATAGTCCATATTTTTTAATTTCTTAACTTAGCACCAAGGAGAAAAAGGGTATTTATCAAAAAAAAATTGTACAAAATTCGTTCACATAAAGTGAAAACTCAACAAATAAACAAACCAGAAAAATGTCCATTCCCCAGGTATTGGAAAATAACTACCTAATAAATTAATGAGGAAATTTTAAATTTGGGAAAAAGGGTAAAAAATTATATAAAAAATCAATCCGGTTTATAGTGTGAATAGACATTCAAATGGTATTGTGGCCAAAAGGATCTAAATATTTGACTTAAGTCATTGACGGCCCCTTAAAGTTGTCCGGATTATTCACTTGGACACTCAACTCAGACTTGTACTTATTGAACACCTTAACTGTTCAAAAGACATTCCTACTAGACACAAAATACTGACATAACAAAAAAAGTGAGTTTCACCCTCCTTAAACGCGTAAAACAGTTGCAAATAATATTTTTTCTTTTTTTTTTCAATTTATACACCTGAATTAATAAAAAAATATTTAATTAACAAAAAAAGAGGAATCATAGTCCAAATAGGAGATGTTGCCGAGAGCATCCGAAAGGATAAAATTCTCAAACCAAAGCCTTAGGTGCGGAAGACATCAAAAAGAACGCACTATAATGTGTAACTTTTTATTAGCGACAAACTAGGATATAGTCCAAAGATGAGTATCAAACTCTTTGGATGTGAGCTGAGGAATGACTTCTACCGCCATTAAACCACACCCCTATCAGAAGAAATATGAGTATTTTTCTTTAGGGTTTAACAGTTTCAGTTTTGCATCCAGAATAATTTCTGAACTCACACTAGAAGTGTAATGATCCTTCCCATCATTATGAATGAGCTATTCGTGTGAAGAAACGGGTTAGAAAACTTCCGAGTTGGGGAATTGAAAATCTTGGGCTAAAAAATGAATTAGTAATTTGGTTTGGTATTAAAAGAATCGACCACAAGTGATTTGGTTTGATTTTATAAAAATATATATTATTACAATATATTTTTATATATTTTTCTTTAACTTTGTCGTAGTTTTATTTTTTATATCAAATTTGGGCTTACCATCTAAGCTCACTCCCAATATATGTGATAAGATAAATAAAGCTCAAATCAAACTAATTTATATTATAAGTCCTCTCTTTCATCCTCTCCTATTCTTCTTCTGCTTTTTTCCTTTACTTTCTTTGTATTTCTTCATAAGAAAAGTAGATCTAAATCTCAAATATACGAATCCCGGTGAAGCTTTATTTTTTTCGATAAGTACAACATGAATTAATTATGTTTTTTGATAAAAGTCTGTTATTGCACTTTGTAATTGTGATAAATGGTTAATAGTAAGAAGAAGTTGAAGGCAATAGGTGAGAGATTTTGATGCCATCAAAATGAAAGGGGCATAACTTCGGTGGGCGGCGATGATTTACAACTGACGCCGGCGAAGGAGAGTAAGGTCGATGGAGAAGAAGAAGGGGGTGGAGTGGGGGTGTTTGGGTTAATTTTAAAAAAAGTTTTTATTTTTAAAAAGTTTTTATTATTATTATTTAGATCTGATTGTCACGTGTCATTATTTTATTTATCTATTTGGTATAATATTTGTGTGTGAGTTACACGCATCATTGTTTTCAAGAGATTGCCTTCTTATGTTAAATCAATACAAATTTGTTAAGGTTAAGGTGTTAAATAGGTACAAGTCTGAATTCAGGTGTCAAAGTGAATAATCCAGACAACTTTAAAGAGTTGTCGATGACTTAAGCCTAAATACTTCGTGCCTGACATCGAACAAACAAATATCTAATCGCTTATTTCTTGTTATCATTTAATTTGATTTTCCAAAAAAAATAAAATATATCATTTGTTTTTCCATCTTTTCCAATAAGGAATAAACTTATATACATTAATATGTCAAAAAAATTTACACTATTAGGGGTTGTTTGGTATGTTGAATAAGCCTAAATAGTCGTGGAATAAAAATATAGTATTGTCTTATCCCTTATTTGGTTACTTATCCTAGAATAAGTTATACCAAGACTGGTAATTAATATCATTACTAGTTATCCTTGTCAGATGATGGAATAATAGCATGGGAATTAGTTATCCCAGGATAAAATAATAAAAATGATAAAAATGCCCCTAGGTCCCTTAAATATTTTTTCTACCAAATAAGGTAGATGATATTTTTGTAAACAAACAACTTTTTCTTAGAAATTATGCAATGCATGTTATCTTTAATACAATAAACCAAGCAATCAATAAAAAATAATCCCAGTATAAGTAATCTCAGACCTCAGTATAACTAAACTCAGCATAACGAATCCTAGCATAACTAATCCCAACATAATTTGTCTTCAAACCAAACAACCCCTTAGTGTAGCTTAACTTGTGATACTAGGTAATTACCATTTTTACATTACTAAAATTATGCTTATCATTGCATCCAAGGGTGTGTCCTAGTGGTCAATGAAGTGGGTTAAAGAGCCATGAGGCCTGAGGTCTCAGGTTCATATCCTAGTGGAGGCAAAAAAATACTAGGTGATTCTTCCCATCTGGTATCTGTTGCTAGTGGGAGGTGATAGTGAAAGTGCAAGAGAGAGGGTGATTTGCCTACCTACTTTTTATTTTTTCAGTTGACTGTCTTCCTTACTTAGTCGACTCGTTCAAGTAATAAGTACTGAAGTAAACAGAACTGAAAAGCAAAAGTTGACACGGGGTATTTTTATACTGGTTCAGATCCAGAACGAATCTTACTCCAGTCCCCTTGGGTTTCAAGGGATTCTCTACTCGATCTTTTGATAATGTGGTTTACAAGAGTTGAATGTAATTCCTACGACTACACTCGATTCTTTTTCTTTTTGATACAGTAGCCTCACCAGCAATATTTTTCTCTCCTCTCTTTTTTGAGTACACAGTAGATCTCAAGGAAATATAATGCTTGATAAAAGTAGAGCAAAGAATTTGAGAAGGTTTAGACTAAGTGTATGAGATCTTCCTTCCTTCAGACGTCTTTAAATAGGAGAGATGTAGGAGCCGTTGGAGAAGAATTTTGGAGAGAGCAACCCAAGAGATTTGATCCTTGAAAAAAAGATGTGAAATATCTATTTTCCAAGAATAAGGTTGAGTCAAGATTTGACTCTATTGATTCGCAGAATATCTTCCTTAAACGGACGAGTACAGCTTTGAAGTTTTTCATTTGAACTTGGATGAAGGTCTTCTTTCCATAGAGGGATGTGTACAGCATTAAAGCATTCCCTTGGAACTCGTCTGAATATTTTCTTTCCATAGAGGAGACCTTAATTGATTGCTTAATATATCATCCAAAATTAGAGTCGTTGCTAATTTACTCTTTCATATTTGATGGTTGTCTCTTTACTTAGTAAGAAGATCTTTGATTTATCTTTATGATGCTTTTCTTATTTTTCTGCACACATAATATTGTCATACATTAAAATTCACACATTAACAATCTCCTCCTCTTTGATAGATGACAATAAAAAATAAGGAATTGTAGTTAACTTCCCTTTTTGTTTTGCTCCCCCTTAGCAGTTGACTTGATGCATGGTCGACTCCTCCCTCTGAGGAGTTGGCTCCCCCTCAGAAGTTGACTACTCGTCATGTCTCCTCCTTTGGCATCAATCAAAAAGGCATATAAAGGCAGTAGATTCACACATAGCTGAAAAGAGCATGATAAAACCACAACTAAGGAACTAAGGAGAGTTAGTCTATTACAGACTAAGGCAAAATCAAGAGTAAATTGTTTAAATGTCACAAAAACATAGATAAGAGAAGCTATTTTCGCAGAAGATAGCAGATAGTGTTGACAGTGGCTTCCTTCAATTTGTCGAAGCGAGTTGTTAGGTTGGCAGCAACTTTATATCCATTTTCTTGTATCCTGTTGGCAACTTTGATAGCTTCTTGGATCATTTTATCGTGTCGGATGCGAATTTTGGCCACATCACTACTAGTTTCTTTAGTGCATGCCTGTAACTTTTCCATCTGAAACTGAGTGGATAAGACAATGTCCTTGAGAGACTCAAGCTTGTCATCCATGGCCTGTAACTTAGCCAGAACTTCAGAGAGATCAACAGAGGCTATAGGAGTCATGTTCGAAGAGGATGGAATATCAAGAGGGAGGGAGGTGGTCACAAGAACATCAAAGTCATTTTTGAGTACCCAAGAGCTACCAGAGCGAGTGTACCCCATGCAACCAAAGGCCTTAGAGGTATAACATTGTTTAACATAGTAGGTAGGGACATCAAGAAGACTGATGTAGTTTGCTTCCAAGATGTGGGAGATGACCATTCCGTATGGGAGACTGAGAGGATCTGCAGAAGCTTCGATCATATTATTGAGAATCAGAGAGGAAAGATTGAACTTAGTTTTGGAGATAAGGCAATATGTAAGCAGAGTGTCTCGAAGAGACAAAGTGGATAGAGATCCAGAGCGAGGAACCAGAGTAGTAGCAACAATGTGAGCAATTATTCTTGTTTCAAAAGATAAATCTTTTGGACCTAACTGAGAGGGAAAAGGGTTTGAAGATTCAAGAGAGATAAATTTCCTTGCTTGCTCCAGGGATACATCAAACTCAGAGGGCCAGACACTTTTCACAGGAATAGAAAAACCAGAGTATTTTATACGAAAGATGTGATCAAAAATAGCACAACCAAGGAAGATGTGTTTACCACGAATGAGGGTTTCAAATTCACTGGCTTTTGAGGAGCGAAGTTTGGCATAGAAAAGATGAATGAGAGGTTCAGAGACAGAGCAAGGAGTCATGGTGAAGAAATTTGCACAGCCTTGATGTTCAAAGACTTCCTTCACATTGCATTGAATGGAGGAGAGATAATCGAGATTCATATATCGATCATGAGCAAAAGGTTTATCCTTGAGAGATTTAAAGAGGGATTCATTAGAGGGACCCCAAAAGTCAGTTTTACTATCCAAACAGCTTTCAAACTCGTATTTACACTTCTTCTTGGATTCATCGCCATCAAGATCTTCTCCAGAATGCTTGAAAAAGGGTTTTGAAAAAGATGAGTGAGAGGATAGAGAATTATCGGAGTCATCGAAATCAACTGGGATAGGAGATGACATTTTTCCTTTGCTTTTGTTCCTGGAGTTTTTTCGAGTGGGAGTAGAAAGATTTTTGGGAGATTTTGCCATGGTGGAGATGAGGGAAGAGAAGAATAGAGAGAGAAGGAGAGAACAGAAGATTTTAAAGAGAAGAGGGAGAGGTGAAAAGACGGGGCGAATGGGAAAAGACGCGACTGACATGAGGAAACGTGAAAGGGAGAAATGAGGTGGTGCATTTAATGGGGAGAGAGAAGACGGAACAACACATAGATTAGTACACACTAAGTAATAATGACAATTAAACATAAGGAAAAGGAATTTTTAATTATGGTAAAAAAGGATTTTGAATAATGCCAAGAGAATTTTTTAGAAAATAGAATCTTTCTTCCAACAGGGGTTTTGTAAAGAGGTCTGCTTGTTGAAAATCAGTTTCCACAAAATTTGAGTTCAATATCACCATTTAAAACATGACCACGAATAAAATGATGTTTAATATCAATATGCTTAGCTCTAGAATGATGCACAGAATTTTTTGAGAGACATATAGCACTAGAGTTATCACAGTAAATATTAACAGGTTTAAAAGAGAAATCATAATCACTCAATTGATTAACCATCCACAGAATTTGAGCACAACATTGCCCAATGACAATATATTCTTCCTCAGTGGTAGAGAGAGAGAGAGACAGATCCTTGCTTTTTGCTATTCCAAGAAATAAGAGATTTTCCTAGAAGTTGAGATGTGCCACTAGTGCTCTTACGATCATCCTTATCATCTGCATAATCAACGTCAGAGAACCCTTCAAGAATAAATTCTTTACTTTTAGCATATCATAATCCATGATGAATTATCTCAACAAGATATCTAATAATACGTTTAACAATAGTCAGATGTGATTATTTAGGACCTGACTGAAATCAAGCACATTTACACACTAAATATAATGTCTGATCGACTGGCAGTTAAGTACAAAAGAGAGCCTATCATACCTCTGTATTTAGTTTCATCTACTAATTTACCTTCATCATCCTTGTCAAGAGAGCATGTGGGGATCATGGTAGTTCCCATTGCTTTGGCATCACTCATGCCAAATTTTTGGATGAGTTTCTTTGTATATTTACTTTGACAGACAAAAATTCTTTTGTCGGATTGGATGATTTGTAGACCAAGGAAGAATGTTAGTTCTCCCATCATACTCATTTCAAATTCTCCTTGCATGAGTTTAGAGAATTCCTTGCACAGCAAAACGTTAGTACTACCAAAAATAATATCATCAACATAAATTTGAATAATTAATTTTCAGAGGCAGTTTTTTTGACAAACAGAGTGGTATCAATTTTTCCTCTTGAAAAGCCATGATCTATTAGAAAGGTGCTCAATCGATCATACCAGGCTCGTGGAGCTTGTTTGAGACCGTAGAGAGCTTTTGATAGTTTGAAAACATGATAGGGAAAATTTGGATGTTCAAACCCAAGGGGTTGTTTTACAAAAATTTCCTCTTCTATAAAGCCATTTAAGAAAGCACTTTTAACATCCATTTTAAACTGTTTAAAACCTTTGAAAGAAGCATAAGCAAGTAATATTCTAATTGATTCTAACCGAGCCACAGGTACGAATGTTTCATCGTAGTCGACTCCTTCTTTTTGTGAGTAGCCTTGAGCCACTAGTCGAGCTTTGTTTCTTGCTACTTCTCCAGCTTCGTTTAGTTTATTCCTGAAGACCCATTTTGTGCCAATGCAGACGTCTTTTCAGGTCTGGGAACAAGAGTCCAGACTTTATTTTTCTCAAATTGATCCAGTTCTTCTTGCATTGCTTTGATCCAATGGTCATCTTCTAATGCTTCATTCACCTTTTTAGGTTCAAGTTGAGATATAAGAGCAATGTTTGCTTTATTTTGGTTGATTCTCTTGTTCTCATTCCTTCATTTGGATCTCCAATGATGAACTTTTTAGGATAGTCTGGCTCACTTTTTCATTCATTTGGAGTTACTTCGATTGTTTGCTCAGTTGACTCATCAGGAGTCCCAGTTGACTTGACAATGGCAGTTTGCTCAATGGTTGGTCCCTTGCTTGTTTGGTTGCCCTGTGCTTCTTCATCATCTACTATTCTACTT
Organism: Jaltomata sinuosa; assembly: GCA_003996215.1. Lineage (NCBI taxonomy): Eukaryota > Viridiplantae > Streptophyta > Magnoliopsida > Solanales > Solanaceae > Jaltomata > Jaltomata sinuosa. Next base: position 93,470 of record QJPP01003847.1, on the reverse strand, counting down.
TTCTCGACCAAGTGATTAGAATCATCGAAAACAACATGAACAAATTCTTCAATATTTAAGGTATGTTTATTGAAAATTCTATAGGATCTACTAGAATTTGAGTAACCAAGAAAAATACCTTCATCACTTATTGGATCGAACTTACCTATATTTTCCTTACCATTGTTGTGCACGAAATATTTGCACTCAAATGAGTAAAAGTAACTGATGTTAGGACTTTTTCTGTTCTATGGCTCATATGGAGTCTTATTCAGTATACGCTTTATGAGACATATGTTAAGCACATGACATGTTGTGCTTACAACTTCTTCCTAGAAGTGGTGTGGCAATGAATGTTTGATAATCATAGTTCTTGCCATGTCTTGGAGAGTTCTATTCTTTCGTTCCACTACTCCATTTTGTTGAGGAGATCTTGGTACTGAAAAATTATGGGAGTAACCTTTCTCATTGCAGAATATTTTGAATAAATTATTTTCAAACTCTCCTCCATGATCACTTCTGACAGCAGTGATATAGTATCCCCTGTCTCTTTGAACTCTTTCACAAAAAAACTCAAAGTTCTTTAAAGTATCATCTTTATGAGCTAAAAAAATGACCCAAGTGAATCGTGAATAATCATCAACAATTGTGAATGCATACCTTTTTCCACCAATGCTTGCGATTCTAGTTGGACCAAAAAGGTCCATGTGAAGAAGCTGTAAAGGTTTGGAAGTAGTCACGAATTTTTTAGCTTTAAAAGAGTTTCTAGTTTGCTTACCCATTTGACACGCGTCACATATGTGATCTTTTGTATAATCCAGCTTTGGTAGTTCAAGAACTAGTTCATGCTTAGAAAGTTTTTCTGTGAGACGCATACTAGCATGACCAAGTTTTTTGTGCCATATCTAGGGATCTTCTGATATCGATGCAAGACAGATATATTCTTTTGAGTTTCTTACAGATTCCAGTACATATACATTTCCAGTACATATACATTTTTGTCTCTGCTTCCTGGTAATAGTGCTTTTCCTACGATGTCCTCAATTGTGCAATCAGTTTTTCTGAATCATACTTCAAGATCCACATCGCATAGTTGATTGATACTTAGGAGATTGTATTTAAAACCCTTCACAAGATAAACATTAGTGATATCACAAGAATCATTAAAAGAGATAGTTCCAATATCGATGACCATTCCTTTTGAGTTATCTCCAAAACGAATGGATCCTCCATCATAGTTGGCTACTGATTTGAACAGGTATTTATTTCCTGTCATGTGATTTGAACACGCACTGTCAAGATACCATTTTACTTTTGATCCTTTTTTGTGGTGTTCATGCAAAACAAGATAATTACTTATCTTTAGGTACCCAAGATGTCTTGGGTCCTTTGGGGTTAGTGTCAAGAATTTTCTTGGATCTCCATACCCAATTCTGAGGTTTTGAATAACAAAATCTGCATCGAAAGGATTTATGCCCACTTTTGCCACAATAATGACAGGCGTTTTGAATGGGTTCCTCAGTCACATTATCTGAGATTCCTTTGTTACGGAATTTAGTAGAAGAGATCAACTGTTCAGTACCACTTTCATGATATAAAGTGTTGGATTCAGATTTGTAACTGGTTGATCCTTTTCCAGTTGACTTGGTTGAACAAGTTGACTGATTTGATCTTCGAGATCTCATGTAAGTTGACTTGTTTGACCGAGTTGACTGAGTTAATTTTACATAGTTTTGTCTGGAAAGGATTTTTAAAATATTTATTTGTGCCTTGAGTTCCTGAATTTCCTCATCAAGGAGATCCATCTCTTGAGTTCCTGAATTTCCTCATCAAGGAGATCAAACACCTTAGGTGCAAAATTCACTTGTAAAACTTCAGTTATCTTTGATACCTCAAAAAAAATTCATAAGATGGTTTAGTTCTTCACTAATTAATTGAAAACAAAGAGAAAATTCATCAAAGAAACGCGATATATGAGCAAACCAAGTACAATTACTAACATGCAGGTAAAAATTCTAGTAAAAAATTATATTCAAAAGGACCAAAAACTAACAAATACACACCAGATTGTAATTATAGCATAATAAAGCAAGACCAAGAAAAATCCAACAAATATTCACCACATCTTGGTCGTGCGATCCACAAGCGCAGACTAATTTGTGGCAAACAACTTTTTGTAGAAAGAATTAGGAACAAAGAAGAAGATATAAGGATGTCACTGAGATAGAGGAGAAGAGTAACAGAGAGAATCTGAGACAAAACAAAGAAGGAGAATCGAAAGTAGAAGTGAAGTGAAGCCAGATCCCACAAAATAAAAAGGAAGACAGGTGTCCCTGAAAAAGAAAAATCATGGGCTGTAATACACGTGTCCACAGAAGAGGCCAAATAAAAATCACCAACATTACAACCCCAGTCACTTTTTGTACAACAGCCTATTGCTGTGTTCGTCCAGCCTTGTTGGCTTATAATATAGGGTAATATTAAGAAATTTCTTAATATAAGTATATACTTCCTCCGTTTTAATTTATTTGACCTACTTTTTTTTTAGTTTTTTTCAAAAAAAATGTTTTTATCCTTTTTTAAAAACTCTTTAATTTCAACTTTTCACATTGCATATCCAAGACCATAAGATTAAAGAATATTTTAATATATTTGATATATTTTTAATTTAAAATCACAAGTTTCAAAAGTCTTATTTACTTTCTTAAAGTCCGTATTAATTCAAAATATGTCAAACAAATTGAAACGAAGAGAGTAATTTGAATGAAAATTACTGAGTCCGGATGAAACTCAGACCTCGGCTTCTAGTTCAGTCCGTCAATTTCAAGCATCCTGGAAAGTGCACTCCATTGTCTTTTTGTTAGTAACGTACGTCTAGGCTCTTGTCAGTAGTGAACTTTAATTGTGTCTTTATTAGGCTCTTGCGCTGCTTTTTCCATTTCGTATCACAGTCAACATGCACGCACGCTCAGTCATTAAAACGTGCATGGGCTGTTTGGCGTTACAAGTTGTATTAAATTACTCTTATTTAGAATAAAGTGCTCACAGGAAAGTGAAACGCAACATAAAGTATTCAAAACGGATTCACTATTTACTACTCCCTTGTTTTTTAAAGAATGACCTACTTTTCTTTTTAGTTTGTTTCAAAAAAAAATGACCTATTTCTTTTTTTGGCAACACTTTAATTTTAACTTTTCACATGACATATTTAGGACCACAAGATTAAAGAACATTTTGGTACATTTGATAAAACTTTAATGTAAGACCACAAGATTCAAAAATCTTTTTTATTTTCTTAAATTTCGTGCCAAGTCAAAATAGGTCATTCTTTTTTAAACGGAGGGAGTACTCCGTTCAATAATACTTTGTCTACTATTAACTTTGCACACATTTTATGAAATAATAAATAATAGAGTAATTTTATAATATCACCTTTTGAATATAATAAATTTAATGCTTTGAAAAATGCATTACATAATGAATAATATTTAATACTAAGGGTAAATAGCATTTAATACTAAGGATAAAATGGACACAAATAAATAAATAAATAAATAATTTTTTAAATTAAATAAGTATTGATAGATATCTATTTTTAGTACAGTGAACCAATATTGTTGAATGGAGGGAGTATACTCTACGAGAAGTTTGATTGATGATAACTATATGTGACTGTTTGAATATAATTCGCTCTTTGCTGCCTTAATTCTAATGATAGTAAATTTGACCACGTGCATTCAATTATGATTCAATCATTTACATTTGGACCCTCCCCATTGACAGCCCTATATTATACGGAAAAGAGTCAAAATTATCTTTTAAATTATTCTTTTCATTTTTACATGTTCATTATTGATTTGACATACTTGAAAAAATAATAAATAATGGAATAATTTTATTATATTATTATTTTTAATATAATAAATTTAATGCTTTAAAAAATGCATTGAGTAATGAATAGTATATTGAATAGCAAGGATGAAATGAACACAAAATGATAAATTATTCATTATTTTTCAAACTAGACAAGTATTGTTGGACATCTATTTTAGTATACTGAATAAATAAATATGGACAGAAAGAGTATTGGAAATAGATCACCCTTACCCTACGTTTATTTTTTGGTATAAAAACTGTGGTAATTATTTTCACACCCTTATTTTCAACGTCTCTGGATCTTAAACTCTAATTCTTGTGTAATTAACTTGATTAATTAGCATAGTTAAAGGACAACTTGATCATTATCTGAAATTTTAATCTTTGTCTTTTAAAATTCATTTTGAATTTCTTTTCTCTTTTCTACTTCTAGTAATATTGGAATCTTAATTATTTGGCGTCTACGTCATCCGTCTTAGATGGGGGATAAGAATGAATAATTACTAGACCAATTGTGACATGATCACAAAGACGTTTACCTACTCAAAGCTGTTGTATGTGAATGTTTGTTTTGATTCGATCTCGAAAAGTCTGTTTGTTAACTAGTCAGTGAAAATGTTTGGTATACTACTCCAATCGATTCAATGCCAAATATGATACTCCCTAGTTTCATATTATTCTGACCTGACACTTCCCTTAATAAGACTCTGTTGATTTGCAAAAATAAATAAATTAATTAAAATATTTATTTTTAGTATAGGGGTTAAGTAAAAAATAAAATGGAAGGAGTATTTCTTATCCATGTACAAGGCTTTAAAATTGCCGGAACATAATACTAAAGTACAGAAAATTTGCTTGATGGAATTCACCAGCTCCGCAAGAAGAGGACTGCAGGCAGAAACTTTCCTACTACCTATACACAGTAATAAATTGAACACTATATATATTGCAAGAAATAACTAAATATTTATAAAATATTATAGGAATTCATAAACGTTAAATCATGAATTATATACATAATAATGAACCCCCTAGCTCCAAAAAATTAGAGTGCACCTAGCTAATTGACCTCAGGTATAGTATGTAAGGCAGGCCTCCATGAGCGATGATGCAACTCAAGGCCTTCACTAGCGTTCATCAACTGCTTCAGTAGTTGATGTATCGATAGGCCTTGTACGTCTGCCTTATCCATCAGCTCCGACAGTTGCTTCTTCGTGATTTTTATCTTTACCTCTTTTGTTATGGTCGTGGAAGAATGAATTTTTTCCTTATTTTCTCCCACTAGAAGATGATCTTCCTCTAATGTCACGGTCTTGCGACAATAGAAATCCTTGTTAGTTTCTGGCACAACAGACGGTAGTCCCCAATCTTCACCTCCCAAATGCATGGACGATTCTTTTTTCATACAATTTCCCATATCGCTTGATGTTATATTGGATTCTCTTTTATCTTTTAAGGAGAATATATGAAGGAAAAATTACATAAAAGTGCATGTGATAACCTTACATTGCAAAATATGGCCAACTTTTTAAGCTCTTACAAAAAATGGCCTAATGTCTATAGAAAAAGAAAGTTATTTTACATCCTTAGCCAAATTTTACTCTCTCTCACACACACAATACAATCTTCATAGTTGTTCATGTTGCTATAACTAATGAACATTTAAGGGAATATGGGTCTATAAAATTAATAGACCAAGCATATAGCAAATTTACATTACAATTTCATAGCTATAACATGAATACTTTGGATGTTCAGCCATTATTGAAGCTCCAAGCTTCAAAATTTGAAAATTAAATTTTCGTAAATAAGTTTTGCTTCGAGTGGGTATGATTGCAAAAGATTGATTATGTATTGAGGAGCATAAATGTGAAATTTTGGATGATTTTGTGTAATATTTAAGTATTTTTTGGATGAATTTGGTGCTTGAATTCGAGGAAGAAGATGAAGTACATTTTGTTGTATATATTTGTATACTGTATTGTATATTGTTGTATATACAATACAATTTTTTTTATTTCAGTGATTTTCTTCTTCCTCTCCATACTATACACACTTATACAATGTAGATACATTGTTTAAACATTATATATACATAATTATACAACGTATCTACATTGTATAAGTTTATATAGATTGGGGAGAAAGAATCAAATCACTAAAATAAAAAGACTGTATTGTATATACAACAATATACAAATATATACATTATTATACAAAAAAAGTTAGAGAAAATGCATAAGGACCCCCTTAAAGTTGGTCGACATTTGAAAGTAGACACTTGAACTTTGCGGGGGTCCTATTACCCCCCTAAACAATTTTGAATTGATGTTATTACATCATTTTTAGATTAGCCCCAGGCTTTAAGAGTATGTTTTAATCACGCACCAATAATTACTTGACACGTGTTAAATTAATTAAAAGTACTTTTTTCGTTTTTGATATTTCTGTTACCTTTTTTTTCTTTTCTTTCTCACTTTTTAACTTCTTTTTCTTTTTCTTTTTGACCCAATCCCAACCCCATCCCCACCCTGCGTCTTCTTCTTCTTCAGCTTACCCCCTTCCCCCATATTCTTTCTTCTTCTTCTTCAGCCACTAAATTTTTGCTATATCATTTCTTAGATTTTATAGAGTTATTAATAATAAAAGTTAAAAAAAAAATTGAGATAAAATCAAAATTTTGGAAACATCATCAATTAATGTATTTTCTTTTCATACAACTTCAACCAAATTCAAAATGAAAACTTTGAAAAGAATCAATAAATTTTTCAAAAAAAGTAAAACTAAATGATGTCTTCTAATCATCTTTAAATCAAATGAATTTTATAAGGTTATTTGTAATGAGAAGATTTTTAGATGGAATTTTGAAATTGAAAAAAGTCAAAGTAATAATAGCAAAAAATGGGTGGATGAGTGTGTGGGTGTGTGTGTGTTTGGGGGGGGGGGGGAGTAAAAATGGGTGGATGAGTGGGTGTGGGTGTGGGGTGGGGAAGGGGGGAGAGGGGTGGAGTTATGCAAATATGGTGGTAGAGACGAAGAAGAAAGAAGAAAGGAAAAAAATGAAAAAAGAAAAAACAATTAAAATAATATTTTAAAAATAGAAAAATAAATTTTATAAAAAGAAACTTATAAAAATAAAATTATAATTATTTTTTTGTTACTCACGCTTTTTATAGAGAGTGAATACACTCTCTTACTAGTTGACCAAAAAAGAATGTAATTATACCAGTTTAAAATTGTTTAGGGGGGTAATAGGACCCCCGCAAAGTTCAAGTGTCTAGTTCCAAATGTCGACCAACTTTAGGGGGGGTTTTATGCATTTTCTCAAAAAGTTACTTTACACTTATGGCCAAATTCAGATTTGGCTATAAAATGTAATGTACTTTTTTTATCAAGAAATTACAATGTATATTTAGTAAGTGTACTTTTTTGAAATTATCCCATATATGAATAGTAGTAGCTAGCTAGGCAAGTTTTTCTTTGTAAAAATGAGGGGTTGTGACATACTATATATAATGTAGGAAGGAGTAGTTCAAATTTAAAGGACGAAGAGGGTTGGAAATGCCACGAGGGACTGGGTCTAGAAGATGTCCAACTTGGCATATCTTATCTCAACACTCTATTTAAATATCTTACCTTTTAATAGTTAATTATCTCTTATTATTGCTTTAAACTTTTTCTTTTGAACTTTCTTCAAAACGGTTATTTCTTTTAATTTTAAATCTTATATTTCGAATGAACAATTTAACAGTAAATGGGCCACCTCTCACAAGTTTAGTCAAGAAGGAAAAAAAACTTTAATTACAAAAAAGGAAATATCACGTCTCCCAAAATATTGAACTTGAGCTTTACATTCTAATTAATTGTTACTCCCTCCCTTGAATTATACTTTTCATATTTTTTTAATTCGAATTTTAAAAAAATATTAATTAAAAAAAGTAATTAACTAAATTATTTTTATTTATTCTTTGATCTAAATTTAATACTACTCTTTTTTTTCAATACAGTAATCTCTATTCACATTTATTGAGAAAGGATAAAAATAAAAATAAATAATTAATTATATTTTAATTTTCTAAAATAATAACTATTTTAAATCAATTATATTTAATAAGCACAACAACTAAAACGGATCAACAAGAGTAAGTTATATGGTAAACAACTTGCCATTTTTGTTTAAATGTTCCCTTCAGGGAGAAAGAAAGTAGCACAATTGAATTCAAACTTCATGGAAAGTGCATGCAATGACATTGTCTTTTGTTAACAATGTCTACCCCTAGTGAAATTTAAACTATTTTTTTTCTTCATGCTCTTGCTTGCCTTCTACCATTTCCTATGATCTCAGTCAACATGCATGCACCGCACGCACTCACGCACGCTCAGTCCTTCGTCATATAAATGTGCAACTACATAGATTGTAGCGGAAATACATAAAAGTTCTTTTAAATTTGTCCACTTAATTTAATTTAGCACTATAACTTTAAAGACGTTTATGTATTTCTATTCTAGTTGAAGTAACTAAATTAAGTGGACAAATTTGGAGGGGAAGGGGGAGTGTTTATTTCTTCCACTGGTGACTACTACTATTCTCTTTGTCCATCTTTACTTGTCCAGTATATTAAAAATAGATGTCCAATAATATATACTTGTCGAGTTTGAAAAATCAATGGATAATTTACCATATTGTGTCTATTTTACCCTTGCTATTAAATACTATTTATTGCCCAATACATTTCCCAAAGCATTCAAATTTATTATATTCAAAAGGTAATATAGAAAATTATCCCATTATTTATTATTTCTTAAGGTTATGTATACCAAATCAATAGTGGACAAGTAAAGATTGAGAGGAGTATTATATAGTAGACCAAGTCTCTCCTTTTAGTTTTATATCCTTTTATTTGATCCTTTTATTGCTCTTTTTGAGTATTACAGGTTCCAATAGCTAGTTTATTGTTATCAATATGGATTGTGATAGGTAGGGGTGTATAAAATCGAATCGTAAATCGAATCAAATCGTAAATTGAATTAAATCGCAAAAAAATCTGACTAATGATTTGGTTGACTTGGTTTGGTATTGAAAAAAAAACTCGACTATAATTGGTTTGATTTGGTTTTAACTAGAAAAAGTCAAATCGAATCGAACCAACCCGATATTACGTGTATATGATTTTTAAAAATATTTTATACATAAAAATATTTATTGTGATGTAATTTATAAACATTTCTTAAACTTTTTCATAGTTTTTATCTCTTGACATATTGTTTCAAGTTTATACTTAGAATTTTAAATGGTCCAATAAGTTTTTATAACCCAGAGATATTGGTAATTAACTCAAATAAAGATCAAATCAATACTAATGCTAACAAAAAATTATTTAATTCAACACTAGGAATGACAATCATGTTTGATATCTATTCTTTAATTTTGATAAACACATAAACTAATTTTATTTTTCTATTTAATATTTAGTTATATAGTTAATACTTATTAAACTTATTTTAGCATGACTTAATACTGTTAAATTATGATTATTTTATTATGACTTATTAATATGCAATATTTATTCTATGCGATTTCATTATTGTTTTGGTTGAATATTTTATTGTCATCACTCATTTATATTTTGTGTTATTTTTAAAAAAAATACCTTAGATAGTTGTATCTTGCTAGGACTAAAGAAATATTTGAAGCACAAGTTAACTATATGTTTGTATGAATACTTTACCGGAAAAAACCTGAAAAATCCGAGGAAACCGAAATAACCTGAAAAAAACCGAAGTTGGAAAATTCGACTTTTATTAGTTTGGTTTGGTTTATAAATTTAAAAACACGACACTAATGGGTTGGTTTGATTTTTAAAATATTCGAACTAACCCGATCCATGTACACCCCTAGTGATAGGATGATTGAGATTTTTTCACCTTTAATTAGAGGGTGGATATGAGTCCATGGGAATCGAAAAAATCACCTTTATTTAGCTAATTTATAATTTATCTCTAAATAAATTTAGCGGCACTCAATGTTTTGAAGCAACACTGAACTCTTCTTTTTAATTTTATTATTTGTGAATTTAATATGTATTTGTCAGATTGATTTAATTTAAATGTGTTAAAATAAACATATATTTAATAATCTGTCTAACTCGCCAAGTTTACACTACCTGTTTATTGATTTGATCCGATCAAGTGACTTGAAATGATCGTTAAATTATTGGTCAAAGGAGCCAAAATAATTTATCCAATTTGACATACTGACCCAACTAATTAGGACTTGACGTTTTGTGATTCATTGGCCAATGATATAGTTAAACTAGTTTTCTTTCTAAGACTATATTTAAATATCTTACCTTTTAATAGTTAATTATCTCTTATTATTAGTTACTTTAAACTTTTTCTTTTGAAACTTTCTTCAAAACGATTAATGATTTCACTATTTGTTTTTCTACACGTGACAAGTGTGTACCACCTCTCACAAATTTAATAAAGAAGGAAAATAAGTACCTTAGTTATAACGAAGGAAGTATGTTCACACATCTCTCAAAATATTGATCTTGAATGTCACATTCTTCTCCTTCTCCTTCAGTTTCATTTTACTTGAATCCTCTAAAAAAAATATTTATTAGAGATTTATTTTACTAAATTAACATTTGAAAATTTAAATTTGATTACTAGTACATTATATGTAGTTATTTCATAATAAGGATAGTATTAAAAGAAAATAATAAATTTATCTTAATTTGCTAAAATGAATAAGGTATAAAGGATTCAGTCGTCATTTTCTATCAGGAACGCTATGTCATTTTCAATCCCGGCGTATTTCGGATGCTTGAAGGCCCCGCTGACACGAAGTGATTTAGAAAGATTCTTCTTTATCGATGGTGATCGGTCATGTGCCCCTTTCGAGAAAAAGTAAAGTCTAAGCGCATATGGCACAAAACGAAAATCTTATTTCGATAAGACTTGATCTGAATCGTAGTTCAGTAAAAGGAAATGTTCGAGGAAATAATTGCTAAGTTGTATGGTAAACAACTTGCCATTTTAGTATAAATGTTTCCTTCAGGGAGAGAAATTAAAGTAGCTTTCAAGCTTCATGGAAAGTGCATGCAGTGACATTGTCTTTTGTTAACAATGCCACTAGTGAATTTTTAATTTTTTTTTTCTTTATGATCTTGCTCGCCTTCTTCCATTTCCTATCACCTCAGTCAACATGCATGCACCGCACGCATGCTCAGTCCTCGTCGTATAAATATGCAACTAGGCAATCCACATAGATTTTAGCAGAAATACATAAAATTCTTTTAAATTTGTCCACTTAATTTAATTTAGCACTATAACTTTAAGGATGTTTATGTATTTCTATTCTAGTCTGAAGTAATTAAATTAAGTGGACAAATTTGGAGGGGGAGGGGGAGGGTTTATTTCTTCCACTGGTGACTGCTACTACTATATAGTAGACCAAGTCTCCTTTTAGTTTTATATCCTTCTATTTGATAAGGATATTCCGCTTTTTGGGTATTACAAGTTTCAATAGTTAGTCTACTGTTATCAATATGGATTGTGATGGAATGATTGAAATCTGTTTACCTTTAATTAGAGATCACGGGTTTAAGTCCATGCGACTGAAAATATCATGTTGGGAGAGCCGCCCTCACAAATAAGCCATGTAATATGCAAATTTGAATTTAATTGATTTTCAATGAGGGCACCGAATACCGTGTGAGAAACAACAAAAAAAAGGTAGTTTATTGTTATTTACATAAAAAGGTAGTACTCGCGGTAAGTGCCAAATTAAAGCATAACTTAATTTGAACTGAAAATGTCTAACTGAACCTCTTTTTAGGAGTTGAGGTGTTCACTTGAAATATGACTTAATTTACATGTCTAAATAAAATAGCTGACAAATTTAGGGATTGATTATGTATTAAGACATATTAAAATGATTAGATTGACCGGATGCATTCAACGACGTGATTCAATTATTTACATTTCATTTTGACCCCTCCATTTATAAACTAGCTATATATATACTGCCTCGTAGACAGGTAAAGAAATCTCTTGACGAAATCCATCTCTAAGCAAATATGAAATTCTATCGGTACTATTCTTTGACAACAAAATTGAATAATAACTAAATTAGTGATGAAAAGTTCTTCAATTAGCGTCTAGTGACAAATTTTTATTGTTGTTAATCCTATATACATACAACATAAACAAATCAATGAATCCTCCTACCTCCATAAAAATGAAAAAGAGGGGACCTAATTGACCTCAGGTATAGTATGTAAGGCAGGCCTCCATGAGCGATGATGTAACTCAAGCTCTTCATTGGCATTCATCAACTTTGTCAATAATTGATGTATCGATAGGCCTTGTAAGTCTGCCTTATCCATCAGCTCCGACAGTTGCTTCTTCGTGATTTTTATCTTTACCTCTTTTATTTTAGTCGTGGAAGAATGAATCTTTTCCTTATGTTCTCCCATGAGAGGATGATCTTCCTCTAATTTCATGGTCTTGCGACAATACAAATCCTTGTTAGTTTCTGGCACAACAGACGGTAGTCCCCAATCTTCACCTCCCCGATGCATGGACGATTCTTTTTTCATACAATTTCCCATATCGCTTGATGTTATACTGGATTCTCTTTTATCTTTTAAGGAGAATATATGAATTGCAGTAGCTAGCTAGCTAGGCAAGTTTTTCTTTGTAATTAACAATGAGGGGTTGTGACATACTATATAATATAGGAAACAGTAATTCAAATTGGAAAGACGAAGGGGGTTGGAAATGCCACGAGGGACTGGGTCTAGGAGATGACCAACTTGGCAGGTGATGATGTTCAATTTTGACCTTATCTTTCTTGGATCCAACTCCACCTACTTTGGGAGTTTGGACTTTGGCTCTATAGGCTTATTCGTTAATTAATGACTTGCTCGAACTCAGCTGATCACATTTAAACTTTTAAATGAGACAATTATATTTTTTTAAATATGATATTAGTCCAAATAAAGGTTTTGAGTTTGAATCCTATTATAATTCATTATTAAAAAAAATAACATGTAATTAGGTTCCATGAAAAAAGAATTAAATTCACACGCGAGGGGCGTGTTGGAAACGTAATTGCATAATGAATAATGTGATATTTTTAATTGTTTAAGATTTTATATGACATGAGTACAACACATTTAAATAATTTTCCAGACAGTTTGTTCATATTTTGATTATTTTATGAAATGCTTTATCTAGCGTAACTAGTTACCCTCCTGGAGAAATTTTAAGTTCTTTTAATTGCTTGTTTGCTCTTTTTCACGGTCAGGGAAATTTTATAAGTCATTCTTTATTTTTTGTTACTCCTGCTTAGTTGAGAGAATTTTCGCAAGGTGACCATTCTCAAAACTATTTTCAAAATAGCCACTCATTTTCTGTTTGCTTTAGTTTTTTCTTCTAGGGTTCAGAAAAGTGGAAAAGGGAGGGGTCAGTTTTTTTTTTTTTTTTTATCATTTTGAAGAGTTTGCGACAAACTTTAAGTCTATTTAAATATATCTAGATAACTTTCTATTTTTCTAAAATATACACAAGTCCCTTTCTCTCTCCACTTTCCCGCTTCTCTCCTGTAATTGTTGAAAATCTCTCCATTTTCAATTTCTCTTCTCCCTCAATCTCAATGCTCTCAAGTGTTCGTCCTCACGTAAGTTATCTTTTGCTTCCAATCATTTTGAGGTCCATATTGATGCTTTTATTTTTAGGAATATATTCTGCTTCGTTTTGTAGCCTGAAGAACTCTAGCATTCATAATATTTTATTTTATTTTTTCAAATTTCTGGAACTTTAGTCTATATGTTTATTGAAAATTTGTGTTAATTATACTTAATTTTCTTGATTCCGCAGCGCTTATTTTTGTTTTTGTTTATTCCTGCACATAGAACTTCAGATTTTTTTTTGAATTGTTGTTCATCTGAATGGTGATGTAGCCTATTCATTTGTTGAAATATGTGTGGAATTTATACTTATTTTCCTTTATTTGATAATGCATTTTTCTGTTTCTATTCTTGCAAATTCATGGTCTATTAATAGACTTGTGATCGATTATTATTGTTTCTATATCATGATTGACCAACGCCAATATTTTTTGTATGTAGATCATAAAAAATTATTATAGGTGGAGGCAGAAAGATAAGCACGCGTTCTAGTGATAGAACAAGAAGAGGTGAAAAAGTTACAAGAGATGTCAAAGAAAATTTTTTTGTAGACAATAAATCTGAGTTAAACTCAGACAAAAGGACTGATATCGATCAGAATATTGATGAGGGTGATGATGAGAGTGATTAAGTAAATAGAGTTGAGGGTAGTGGTGATTGTGCTGAGGGTGATGAGATATTGATCCCCTGTTCTTGTCAATTTTGCAAAGGATATTAATTTAGAGAAGTATGATCTCGCTACTTAGCGGGATAAAGTTGGATCATTTCTAGCAAAAATATCTGTTAGGTCTAACTCAAGTTGTTTTTTGAATTTAGAGATTTTTAACAGATAAAAAAACTTTGAAGAAGGCTCAAGCATTCTTGTTTAGGTTAATTTAGAAAACTATCAAAATACCTTAAATTCAATGGACATATGGTCCATTATATGCTTCTTCATCGTGTCAAGAAAGATAAGGTCATGAGATGTTGTTTTGAGGATAATAAAAAATGAATTCGAGTCAAACTCAGACACGATGACTGATATTGATCAGTATGTTGATGAGGGCGATGATGAGAGTAATGAAGTAAATAGAGTTAAGGGTAGTTGTGATGGTGCTGTTGAAGGTGATGAGGATATTGATCCCCTATTCTTGTCAATTCGTGCAAAGGATATTAATATGGAGAAGCGTGATCTCTCTACTTAGCTAGATGAAGTATGATCATTTCTAGCAAAAATCTCTGTTAGGTCTAGACTAAAACTGATTTTTGAGTTTAGAGATGTTTTAAAAGATCAAAAACTCAAGAGAAGGATCAACAATTCTTATATTGGTCAACTTAGAAATCTGTCAGAATATAACAACCCTCATAGTGATTTTTAGATTTTCATGCATTTTGACTATTTTGCCTTCCCATAATTGTATTATGTTATTAATGGTCTGTGGGAGTGAGTGGCTCGGTTCTCGAGGTAGTTGCTTGGATTCTACAGGAGTTTTCTTTTTGGAAGGTTTTGAAGTTTATATGATTGACTTTTATCAATATTTAAAGTTCTAGGCATCATATGAGAATTCTGTCAGTTTCATTAGCACCGAAAAACCATTTTTAGGCTAGTAACACCGTTGGTTTGGGTTTCGAGGCGTTCGAATGCATTTTGAATAGTTGGTTGAAAAGTTAGAAATTTTGGCATATAGTTGACTTTGGTCAATATTCGATGATAACAACCTCAGTTGGTGAATTAGACGATTCTATTGAGTCCGAAATGTTATTTTTGGCCTAGTAACATATTTGATTTGTGTCCATGGGGTTTTGGGTGTGTTCCAAGTGTTTTTGGTTGCTTTAGTTTGTTGTTGTCTGCTTGTGATGGTGCGTCGCACCTACGATCCTTGGCCCGCACCGATAGTGTCACTCCTATGGCTAAGTCATCATGCCTGTGATGCTAAGCCACCTCGAGGAGCTCCACTATGGAAGAGGCTGGACTGCCATAGCGAGTCCGCACCTGCAGACTTCTGCCACTTTACAGGCTCTGTAGCAATGCCATTCACCCGCAATGGAAAAGTTAACTTACCTAAGCGACTTCCACCGAAGTGACAAATCTTTGTCACCCGAAAGACCTTGTACTTCAATGTAATTAGAAGACGTCCTAACTTACGGAACTGACAAGAATAATAACCTCACTGAAGAGGACGCGGGATATAACAGCCCACGAAGCATTCTAGAAACAAAACTATATATATATATATATAAAATTACGATGTGAACAGACAAGCAGCCAGGGCACAGATGCCCCATGCTCCAGCACATCACGTCCTTCAGGCGAAGAGCTCAGCCTCTTGAAGAAGGGGATGGATTTTGCGGGTATGCTATAATAAAAACTGATTAGCATCCACAACCAACCATCAAATACGAGGCATAAAATGGTAAGGGATTTCGATATGAGGAAAGCTATCTGAGCAAATGGCATTCCATACCATGATAACAACTATCGCAAGAAGAAAAATAAGTAAATAAAAAAGAGAAGGAAAAGAAGAGAAGATAGCTGAGTAAACACAACATATCGCAAAAATCCAACCAGGTCTCAGTTCAGGGTGATCTGGCCTTTGAGCCTGGTGCCTCGTCAGAATTGCTACTCGAGCTTGAGTCATCTTGGGAATAAGCCACTTTGGAAGGATCAAAGGGCGGACATATATTGGTCCAGATAGAAGCCTGAGCAACTTTGACCTCCTGTTCAAACACAAAAGGATCGGCCTGAACCCTTTAGAGGACACTCAATTTTCCCTCCCAGATCTCGCCACGATGAACGCCCATGATATAATCCCTCATGATCAAATGCGAGCCTAGTTCTTTTTAAACCGACACCGAACAGACCAAACCTTCTCTTATTTTCGATAGAAAGCATACTTGAACCACCCTAGAGAGCTGACCTCCTCTAAGAGAAGTTCTACTTCATTCCGAATGGCTGTGATCTCAGCATCTTTCTCCTTTAAGAGAGTGCGCAGGTGTAATGGATATTGAAGGGCCTGATCATCTCTCGCATATGCACTCCTGACCTTATCAACAAGCTTTCAGCTCTGCAATCCAAGCGAGTATGAATCTCATTGAAGTAATGTAATGACTCTTTATCTATGGCAAAACAGTCCTTCAGGTTGCAAATTTTCTCCTCAAAGCAGCAATCCTTTCCTTGAGTTTCCCCTCCTTCAACTCTCCTTCCCCTAAGGATAGAGCCTCACACATGTAATGATATCCCTAATTCATTTCCAATAAATAAGAGGGTTAGGCAAAGGAATGGAAGACATAAAATTCACAGGCACCTGAGATTAACTCATCCGTGACAAAGCTTTGAAAGTGCTTATAAAAAGGTCTTGATTATCCCGAGGTGACAAGATCCCCACCTCTTATATAGAGAATTTCTCGACAAGATGGGGATACACATTCCTCTTATGTCCAGTTGCCAAAGGGACACAGGCTTCTGGCAAAGGGCTCAGAGCCCCCGGCATCTCGAGACCACCACCTACTATTTCCTTATTTTCAACTGCAGGCGACAATTTGTCCTGAGAATTTTTGGCGCTGGGCATAGGCCGGAATGACACTAGGGACTGGGCCTCTGAGACAACGGTCTCTGGTGTATCCCCCGGTAACATCTCCCCCTCATATGGAGAGATAGACCTGCCCAATCTATGTGTCTTACTCAGAGTAGAAGTTCTTGTCATCTTCCTCTTCCCCGCTAGCTGAGAATCGATTTTAGAAGGCTCCCTAATTCCTTCGGACTGTTGAACGAGCATAAATTCTGATCCCTCGAGCATCAGAATAAATTTATACCAACACAACATAGTGGCACCAGCTTTAGTCCATGAGAATAAAGAAATTATTAGAGTTGGGAGAAGGCCTATGCAACAAAGGGTGAGGTAATATGGTGTGTACTATGATCTCTGTTAATCCACCCTTTCTGGGTAGAGATATGATTCCAAGTGCGTTCTTTCAGACTCACCGTCCCAAAAAAATCCTCTATACCCAAGGTCGAATATCCATCAGAGGCGACACCCAACCTTTGGTTACAAATAGGCGAGAAAATAAGAAAGGATAATTGATGCAAAATGGGGAAAGGATGAATGAGGGACTTATGGTGGCAGTTCATTCTTCTCGAGGAGTGGGCATGTCGGGAAGGAAGCTGGATCGGATGAAGATGTACTTGTCCTGCCACTGATGGGCTGCCTCATCCAGGTCTGCAAGCACGACTTTTCTACTGCTACACTTGACAATAAATAGGTTTTCGCGAGTCATGCGAGGGGTATACGGGGTGATGAAATGGTCATGGGAGAAATCTAGACCTAGAAAGCGTGTGACGACACAGAGACAGAAAACCACCCTTTAGACCATGGGAGCCACCTGACTTAGAGAAATATCATAGAGATTGCACATGCAAAGGATGAATCGGATAATGTGACCACCACCAAGACCCATGGCAAAGGGATAAGTGTAGACCCCAAGATAAACAGGCTTAAAAGTAGAGATATTTTCAGTTGGGTGAGGAACGAGGACTTCAACATCGGCTAACTAGCCGTAGTCTTCTTTGACTGTTACGAGGGAGCTCTCATCCACCTAGGATATGAAATGGATGATAGAACACTTACACATGGAGGAAAAACTACTTCTGAATGCATAGAGCTTGTAGTCATCCTCGAAAGAGGGATGTTTTGGGATCACTGAGTCGACCAGGGACTCAACCTCATTTAGGGGTACCATTGGAGGAGAGAAGAGGGTGTTACAAGGGTAAGCATGAGGAGAGCTGATGGTATTTATAATCGGGACTGGGGGGAAATTGATTTAGGAAGCAACATCGCCGCCTACATCCCCAGAATCGGTGGTCATAGCAACAAAATTAGCACCAGTAACCTTGGTAAGGGCGATAGATGCATACTTTTCTACAATGATTAAGCTAGGGGTCGACATAGGGTAGTAGGATCTAAAGGTAAATAAAACATTGTAGATGCTTGAGGAAAGAGGAACTTCAAAGAAAGAGATAAGAAGGAGAATTGTGTGTAAGAAGATGTTCTAGGAAAAGAGGGGCAACACATATGGCAGAAAGATGGTACACGTGTGAAAAAAAGGCATAGCGCCCCAGGTCAATTTTGGATTGTTCAAATTTTAAATCTTTCTGACTCCCGAGGTTATTTAACACCAACCTCAGAAGACAGAGGGACTATCTGTATGGCGCAAAACTAGATTGGGCTGACTAAGCCTACTTGGGTTGGGTCAAAGTAGAACTGGTCCACAACGATGCCATCTTGAGAGCAAATTTGACATGAATAAGAGGCTTCTCGGCTGAAGGAAAGGTAGCCCAAGAAGGTTAGAGACAATGACTACCTGCAAAGAACAAACAAAAGGATGGTGTGTCAGAATATTCAGGCGTGTGGACAATATTTTGCAGAGCCGCATCAAATATGGCATACTAGGCTGGCATCCTCCAATAGCTCGAGGCAAGTGGACGCTAACCATTGGACGTGGTACTATTTGCCCAATAGGATAATGTTTTACCTTTCACCTCAAAGAATGGCTTGTACCCTATAAATAAAGATCTCCTCCCTCATTGTAAAGGATTCATTCTCTGTTAGCTCAAATCCTAAAAGTGATAAAATATCTTTATCTCGGTTCTTAAGCTTTCTCTTAGTTTTTTGTTATTTAATTATTATTGCGCTTACGTATTTACTATTCTTGACCACGACTCATTCATAGCTAGAAGGACCGAACACCTCGCTAGTGTCCCAGATCTTTTCTTTATCTTTTTTCTAGTGATTTATCGTATATTCTCTTTTGCAAACTTATGCCTCTAATAATTAAGCTAAATTCGTAACGCATGCTCTTGACCCACAAATAAATCTTACTATCCCTAATCAACAATATATACTAACTATTATGAGATACACGTGCAACGCACGTGTTCCAGAACTAGTTATATATAAAGAATACTTATTAAATTCTGATGTCGTGTTACGATAAGCCAAAGATTCCATTGTCTACGCCAAATTCTTGATGATATCTAGTTTGCTATTAATTTTTTTTATTTCTAAAGATTATTTAAAGGGGAAATACATTAAAATACCATTGAATTATATTCCTTTTGCTTGTTTTATTGGAGAAGGTAGAATTTGAACTTTTAAGCGTTCTAAATTATAAAATAACAACATCAGATATTAAAAATTAGGTTATGAATTTAATTTAAGTATATATTTAGTAGATTGACTCCATACTGAATATTCTAATTTCATTTTTTTAGTTTAATAATTAAACTATGAGGGTTCACAATATCCCTAAATTATAATAAATTCATTCAATCATGTGACCTAGTGGTAAATGAAGTGGATTGAGAACCATGAAGCCTCAAGTTTAGATTTCAACAAAGACAAAAAACTATATAATTTCTATTTGTTATAGCCTTGGTAGATAAAGTTATCTGATACATGTTGTTGGTGCAAAGTGCCAAGTATTGTATGGAATTAATGAAGGTGCGCAAAGTTATTAAAAAAATTATTATTTTTAAAAGGTACTTTCGGGACGAGGCTAAACATCAGTGCAAATATGATTTAGCTGTCCAAAAGAATATGCTATATGACTTTGTTTCCAAAACAAGAACAAGTCCATAAAATTCAAAACCTACTATAGTTCTTTTCTTAAACATTTTAATTTCCTCCATTTCCAAATTCCTTTCTACTCATCTTTGTGTGCCTAATTTTCTCTGTTTTATGGACAAACAAATCAAGAAATAGAAATTTCAATCTAATCAAACTCCCCACATATATGGATTCAACTCTCTACCTCAAGAAATTATCCTTGACATAGATGAAAGTCAAGAGGGGGAGGGGGAGGGTGAGGGTGAATTTAAAAATTCTTTTCCCAAGTTGACTTTAGCTATGTACAAGTCAACTGACCTTCATATTGGTTAAAGACATAATAATGTAATAACTAAGAAATGCAAATTAATAAAAGGGACACAGAAGTTTATCCTGGTTTGAATCACCGGTGTGGTCCTAGTCCAATCCTCTTGGGTTTCAAGGGTTTCCTTTAGAGCTTTTGAAAGATGTGTTTACATAAGTTCTTCCTTGACAATTCATAGAATGTCCTTCGTTCTTACAATCTTGACACAACCTCTACTTGTATAACTAGAGCTGACTCTCTTTTTGCTTTACTATTACAATTGTAATCTTTCTAGAGAGTACAGAGTATTGTGAAAGATAAAAGCATAAGAAATTGTCTTGTTCAAGTGAAGTTGCATAAATTCTTCTTCCTGTCTCGTATGCTTTTATACTTACGTAGGTAGGCCTTGATGTTGCTCTAAAAAGGAAAACCCAAGAGATTTTTATTCAATCAAGAATTTAAATTGATTCCTTGATTGAGTATCTTCAGTCAATTACGTCCATATCAGATATGTCCATAATTCTTCTTCTTTTTTATGATCGGGGCAATCTTCTTAATTGAGTGTCTTCAGTCAATCACGTCCATATAAGATATGTTCGTGATTCTTCTTCCTTTTGTAATCGGGGTAGTCTTACTTGTGAATACATGATTTGATTTACTTTCCTTAT
The DNA here is from genome assembly GCA_003996215.1 of Jaltomata sinuosa. Classification (NCBI taxonomy): domain Eukaryota; kingdom Viridiplantae; phylum Streptophyta; class Magnoliopsida; order Solanales; family Solanaceae; genus Jaltomata; species Jaltomata sinuosa. The sequence goes on along the minus strand of QJPP01003847.1, from coordinate 72,364 downwards.
AGTTTTGATTCGTATAGCTTCAATCATATCTTAAGATCTACTGGTCCTTTATCTTCAATGATTCTGGAATTTCATTCTTATGATTTGTGATCTTCTCCTTGAATTATGGAAGAGTAATCCGTTGTTTCTTTTTTTGCCTGCAATAGAACTGAAGGTTAGGTTTGTTATTATTGAAACTAGTGATAGGAGGCTAACAATCTCCCCTTTTTTGATAATGACAATCAAAAGCACAAATTCATATGTAGTGGACTTCCCTGTTTATGTATTGTGCTTACCCTTTCTTGGTGCTCCAATGTTTTAGCTTTTTAGCTCCCCCTTTCTTGTTGAATTTGTGAGGTGCCATTTATCACCCTTTGGCATGATAAAAAGAAACGAGAAAGCATAACAAATAGATGCAAATATGCGGCGAACAAATACCAATAACAGTAGTAAAAGAACCTAAAGAACAAATAAAAGGAGAGCAAATAGAGTTAGGGGTATAAGGAACCCCGATTACAGAGCCAAAAGAAATGTTTTAATGAGGACAGACCCCTCATAGAAGAGTTTCAAAAAATAGTACAAAGATAGAGTTATTTTTCTTGGAGGAAGTACGCTAGGGTGTCGTGTATGTTCCTGCAGAAGGTGTCATAAATTGGAGTAGGAAGTCTGGACAGTCACAACTAGCTTTCCAAAGAGAGCTGACTTGTTTCATTAGTTTGTTTACAAAGAACACTTCTTCCTGCTTCAAACCATCCATAGCAAGACGGAGCTTTCCAACATATGTACTGGCATCTTTTCCCAATTCAAGCAGCTTACCAATGGATTCCTGTAGACCATTCATTTCTTCCTCAAGATTTTATAAGCGGCCTTTGATCAATTCTACTTCCTTGATCAGGAGAGATGTAAAGTCTGCAGAAACTCGACTGGCCTTGATAGAGTCTGGTTTTGGTTTAACTGAATCCTTCTTGAACCACTTATCATCCACTAGAGTATATCCCATGCTTGAGAAAGTCCTAGAGTTATAAGTAGATGAGATCTCGACTTCTTTATAGTCAGATAGATCATTTTGAGAGTTGAATAGAATCCTAGAAATCAACAGACATATGGCAGACTGACAGTGGCATTTGTATCATTTGCACTATCCAACATATTTTCACGAAATCAGGAGGCCCAGTTGATGCGGTATTTCTTGATCAAAACAATAGAGTATAAAAACATCTCTATTAGAGATGGTAATAAGAGAGCCTTTTCTAGGAACCAGAGTTTTAGCAATCATATGTGCAAGAATGCGATGTTCAAAACACATAGACAGAGGTTCAAAGTCAGAGAGATCAACAATGGATTCAACTAATTCTTCCTTTAGCAGCCTCTAAAGTGACTTCAAAATCTTCAGGCCACACACCATTCATATAAGGGATGACACCCTAAAATTTCATTCCAAATACCTTTTTAAATAGAAAATCATTCACAATAATTTGATTTCCCAAAATTAGGGTTTCCAGTTCACAACTATCCTTAGAGATACGAAGGTTTGCATATATATACGAACAAGTTCTTCATAGTATTCCAAACCACACAGTTGATTAAGCAAAATCAATTTTTGAGCCTTGAAGAATGTACTTACAGGGCAATGAATCTCTTCTAGTTGATCCAGATTTATCACACGACTAGGAACAATCTGACGATTCTTGAAGGATTCAAACTTTCTCTTTTTCTTAGTACCCCAGAACTTATACATGTCTTCAGGGGAAATAGAATCAGCGATATCATCCCGAAACTTCTTGCTATCACCCTTTTTCTAACAGAGGGATGCTTTGGAGATGGGAGAGAATAGAGGAACATGGGATTCTACCTCTGATGAATAAGAGAAAAGAGACAGAATGTTGGGGTCCAAAGAAGAGGATTTTTTGTCGGAGGGGGGTTGGATGAAAGAGCCCATGGACCTAGTTCTAGTCATGGTATAAAAGGATTATTTTCTCAGTTTTCTTCCATCACAACTTCAGATTGTCATTTTTTGGGTTGAGGATGTTTGTCCTCTCAAAAAAACACTCTCTTCTCTCTCATGCCTTCACCCAAAACCTAGCCTAGATCTCAACACCACCTTTCTATAGGTCAGTCAGTTCTCAATCACTAACCCTGACTAATTTCCTCATCTATACCACCCAAAGAATCTCATGCTGAACAATGCACCTGCAATGAACCCACCTATGACCATAAATTCAGACCCTAATAATTTGCCTATGGAGGGAAATAATCAAAGGGGCAATGAGGATAAAATGATATTTGCTGATCTTTTGAAGCCAACGACCTTGAATAAACACATGAAGGATAAGGATGATCCAAGGCCTGCAATACCTATTAAACCACTTACTTACAATGATGGAATCCCAAGGATAACATGGACAGAGGAAGAAGTAGACAAGATGAACATTATGGAGGATCTACAATATGCAATTGTGGGTAAATTCAATTATGGGTGGCCTGAGTTAGATGAAATTTGCACCCAAGTCCCAAAATAATGCAATATCAAATGAGAATGCAAGATAGGGCTATTGAGAAATCGTCATATCCTAATAAGACTAAATCTTTTGGAGGACTTTGTGAATTTAATGACTAAGAATGCCTACTATATATTGTCGAAGGATGGCACCTATTATCAGATGAGGCCCTTTATCTATGACACAAGATTTATGCCTAACTAAGAGACAACAAAGGTTATGGCATGGATCTCATTTCTTGATTTGTTGCCTACTTCCTTTGTTAAGGAAATGATTTTTTTGATTGCAGCAGCTTTAGGCAAACCAATCCACCTGGGTGGGCCATCCCCGAATGCATAAGATAGAAAAAGGACCCCGTAGCCCAGACCCTGCTGAAAAACATGAGCAACCAAAGCTTTTTGTCTAGGTCTTGGGCAGACGTACTCAACTGAAATAGAAAGGCTCATCCAGTGAGTGATGACACTAGCGAGTAAACTGCAAAAGGGCCTTTCTTGGTATAATATAAGTGAATGACTTAGTTATAATTAGCTCATATGTGACTTCTTTGCTCGAATTAGCCCAAGGAGGCCAATCGCTACATAAACACAATACAATGTCTCACTCTCAGAAGTGGCCCTTGAGATAATAACTTGAAAGCTTTCTTCTTTCTGGCTTTCAGAGTGATAATTCATTATATAACCGCACCTTTCTTCCCTTACTTTTTGAATTCAGCTTTTTTTTTCCGGTATACCGCTCTGCGAGCAGAGCGAATGAACATAAATCTTTTCGAATATTATGAATATCCTTCGCCCCTTGTCTCCTCATCTTCCTATTTGTAACCAAATATGAACTGGTACCATAGGCACTTTAACGACGAAAAAAGCGAAAGAAGCAATCCATAGAAAGATTTGGCGCCGCTCACTCTTCTACGATAGGCTGTTGTCATCGCCATATTCCATATGTCACTTAGTCATCTCTGCACCACCGGTCAATTTTACTTTGGGGCCACCCCTGACTCTACCATTATTATAAGGGTATGGGGTTCGAGACAAAGAAAGATCAAGGCACAGATCAAGGTTTCTACGTACTTCCGTTATGGAGGGTGCGGGCAGGGGGGACGGTGGGGAGGCCGGCTCCACCGGTTGGTTGCTGAAGAAGACCCCTCGCCTTGGTCTCCAAATAAGTTTTTATAATACCGCTCATGACAATAAGGAGAAATAGTGGTTCGAATCCACATCGAGGGGAAGTCGAAACCCATGTTCAAGTAAAGGAGATACTGATTCATTAATGAATTTTGACAGGCAAAATGCCGCTGACAATGTGTTACTCTCCAAATTTATGACCAACCTTTCCTTCAGTAATCTTATAACGAACAGGAGTTTTTCCATTGTAAATTCGTACGAAGCAATTAACGAATTCCGGCAAAATAGATGATCTACGTGACCAAATTTTCCTGTTAGTCTCGCGCCGATGCGAAAAATCAATTTTTTACAGAAATCACAAAGTGGGAGAAGGGTGGCAGGTTGTGACCGCTTAGGCTTGGTTTATTTTGTCATAAAATAAAGTTGGTTTCGTGGGTTCATTGATTAGTACACCTCCGGTGCTGGTAAGGTCGGGACCGTGGTCGTCATCATTCCTTACTCCTTCTCAATTCCCATCAAGTGTTGTCTTATTTCCCAAGCCGCTCTACATTCATCCACACCACAGTGACCCTGAAGCGATCTTCTTCTTGTTGCAGACAAAATCCGACAGCCAATTGCTGGCTCTGAATAACCAGCCCAGCAATAAGCTCAATTGTTCTATAACTTGCTCCTCCGGATGGGAAGTATAGATAGAAAGGCAGAAAAGAAGGCGTCGGCTCTGAAATGATGGAAGATTGAATCATTCCTTCATTCTATTCTGGCTATTCCTTTTCGGCGGGTGATTTATTCATGAGCTATAGATGGGAATTGATGAATTAAGGAAGCAGTAGCACTCCCTCCTGATGTTTTGCCAGAAGCGAAGCTCATTTTCCGATTGCTGGCCGGCGGCCAATCAACTAGTCAAGTGCAATGCATTGGTGTTGGTTCTGATTCGACAAAGGTAGAATGCCTGGTCGAAGGTCCAGTATAGTAGGTAGCAGGCGTGTTCGTTTTGGCTCCCGAGCGAGAACGATAAATAGGCGATGCACCATCCTTGCTGCTACGTACGTGAAATCTCTTTTAGTTCGAAATACTGGTCCATTGCGACAGTCTAAGACCACGAAGCCCCCTCCCCCTCCACACCCGCAGCATAGAGGAGCTACTCCAACATTCGCACTACAACTTAGCCTGTGGACCAGGGTTGAACCATATCCCCCTTCTGTTAATTGAGAAAAAGAGTTTGCTCATCAGAAAACTTTCTAAAGACTAACTTTAGCATAAGAAAGGGAAGCATGCATTGGCAAACTATTCGACATACGATGGTAGGACCCCTTAATTAAATTAAAGTAGTTGTCTGTGATATATCCTTAAATCAGTCGTAGGTCAAATCACAAGTGGACACTTAATTCCTAATTTTTATCTCACGTCATGAGATAAGTACGCAGTAACGATCCAAAAGGAAATCTCTTGGCTCAGCACTAGTCAACTTGTGAGGTGTCACATACCCTGCAGTTCCCAGGGTTAGGGTATTCCCTATTATGAGCCTACTCAGATCAGAACTAAACTAGTTGATTCTCTTTGGCCACCCGGCTTGTTCCAAGGAGCAGGAAGTGCTCATTGTTCATGGAGCACTCGATCGCCTGGAAGACTAGAAAAATTCTACAAAAAGTAGTTAAGTCACCTTCAGGCTTTCTTATTCCAGGAAAGTATGTAGTTGGGAGATTCTATACGTGGTTTTGCTTCTGGCGGCAACATGCTTGGTCCCGCTTATGGGGACAAATCAATACTTTCTAAGAAGAAAGATTGGAATATCAATCTCATCGAGATCATACCAAATCCCATCAATAGAATCACTTTTTCGAGAAAATACGAGACATCAACTCGACTTCATTATAAGAAGAAGCATTCAAGGCCTGTGTGGAGGACATAAGACCAGAAGAGTCCTTGATGGCGCTTTCAACCCGCCAAAATGGAAGGCTTTGCACTGTACCCAACTGGAGAATCTCCTTCAGGCCCGGCAACAACAGCTGATTCAATAGCGGATGGTCTTGGAAATAACCTTTCATCCGATGCTTCTGGGAGAACTGTTGTTCAGTGGAGCGCCGGAGTGCGGAGGTTGTTCCCATCATTGAAGTCAGGGTGTGGGACTGAGCCTTCCGAATGAGAAAGAAGAAAAGTGCAATGTTTTGTTGGAAGCCACGCCGTAGCGTTGGGTAATAATTCGCTTTTTGGTCCCCCTTTTGGATTCTCTCCTTTCTAAAGCTGCGCAAGGCGCCCCCCCAAAACAAATCCCCACCCCTTTTTCCCCCTTTTAATGAAGGACCCTCGCCTCGCTTCCTATTCATTTGTGGGTCTGGACCCATGTGGCTACTATTAATAAAACAAGACCTAGTTGCGTAAGGGTGAAAGTTCTAATGTATTTAGCTGACAAATTACCTGAATGTGTAGAAATTAAAGTGACCAGTAGTGCTGGCAAGGCTTCTAGAGTGGAGAAAATTAAGATCAAATATGATATTCTCCCTAAATATTGCAAGAGCTGCAAGTTGAAAGGGTATAGTGAAGCAGAATGCAGAAATCTTCATCCAGAATTACTTGAAATACCTTAAGAGAATATGAAAGATCAAGAAAAGGAAAGCAAGGCTCCTAATAGAATTCATAACAGAGATCTTGTCAGGTTTGAGGATGTAGGGAGCAAACACAAATGGAATCCAATTAATAGAATGTTCAGACTGGTAAAAGAAACAAAACGTACACCCGAGGATAATTCTCTCACCACTGGAAACACTTTTGGAGCACCAACTGATCGGATCATATAAGATGCAGGGAAATTTAATTCTAGTGCTAACACTGGAGAAGAGAATAATACTCAAGGTTTCCAGAACCTGCCAAAGAGAGTGTAGATGCAGCACATACAACCAACCAACACAGGCAGCATCAAGTGGATGCAACCAATAATAAGCAGGCTGGTTTGCCTTCACTACCGAGGTAGGGGGATGGTGACATGATAGCTTACTGAAAAATCAGTAGATATAAAAGCCAATTCTAGTAATAAATTACTGGAAAATACAGAATCAAGCTTAAATATTCAGACCACTAACAAGGGGACCAAATCACTGGAATTCTAGAAGCACAATCCAAATATTGGTGACTCTATTCTGCACACAGTGGATAGCAGCAACAACTGTAGCAAGTTAGCAATTTTGACAAGCAAAGGGTAGAACCTGTAATCAAAGTTAGAGTTTCTATAAATCATGCCACAGGAGAAGCACAGGGGGGAAATAATACAAAGAAATACAGACATAGTAGAAGAGGGTACCAACAGGGGAGATGTCTTGAATGATGATATGGATGAGGTCTTGGCACTAGCAAATGATAAATATATGGTACCTTTGGAAGTGGACAGATCAACAGTATTTGACCTGGCATTTATGTCAACAACTCTGTGTGATCATGCTAACAGTGTACCTGCACAGAAAATAGATGAAAAGAATCAGATAATATCAGCAAGTAAGAAAGCAATCTTGGTGCAATCAGTCAATGAAGTTTTGTCCTTGAGTTAAGTTAACTCTCCTAATATAGCACTTCATGATATCCTCACGCACAAGGTGGATCTATTGTCCATAGAAGATGGTGATCAGGAAAACTCTAGCACAAATGAGGACCAAATTCTAAAAAATGCATACTTGTCTCCTATATTTGAAAAAGTTGTTAAATCAGTTAGAAAAGGTAAGAAGCAAGGAAATAGAGAAGCTACTCAGCTTGCTAGAGCTCAACCAAAGAAGAAGGTGGCATCCCAACAAGTTAAATAATGTTGAAAGCCATGATCTAGAATATTAGGTCAGTAAAGTCACAAAAGACATTTCAAAAGGTGCAAATATTGCACAACTTTCATAAATTTGCCTTTGTGGCTTTAGTAGAGCCTTTTCAACATATTAGGATGATTAATAGACACAAGAGTAGACTGAAAAGGCCTTCAGTACTGCACAATAGAAATGGTAAAGTTTGGGTTTTTGTTAATCATGGTTATGATGTCTCAATAGTCAGTAACTCAGACCAACACATCACTATTAAGATACGAAATCAGACCTCTTCCTATACCTTTTTTGTTACTTTGGTGTATGCAAAATGTGATCAGAATGAAAGGTTTGAATTATGGGATGAAATTTTCTCATTGAAGGATGAAATAAGTAGTCCTTGGTTGATTAGGGGTGACTTCAATGTTGTGCTAAATGAAGAGGAAAAAATTAGAGGCAATCCTATTAGTGCAGCAGACTATGATGAGTTCAGGTCTTGTATAGAGTCTTGTGAATTAGTACAAAGTCAGTTCAAAGGCAGTCCATTTACCTGGTGAATAGTAGAGTAGGAGATGACTCCATTTTGAGAGATTGGATAGAATTATTACTAGCTCAAATTTTTTGAATGACTTTCGTCTAGTAGAAATAGAACATCTTTCCATAATAGGGTCTGACCATGCTCCTTTATTGCTATCTTGTAAAGGTACTTCTACTCCTATTAAGAAATCTTTTAGGTTTCTTCATTTTTGGACTGAACATGTCTCTTTTAAGGAGGTGCTGAGCTTAAATTGGGATTTTGAATTCTCCTCTAACCTTTTCTTGACTTTAAAAGAAAGATTAAGAAAGTGAAGAGAGCCATTTCATGGTGGAGTAAGATGACATAGGGGGATATTTTCCAGCAGTTAGTAATAAGGGAAGAAATTGCTCAGATAAAAGAAAAGCTCTTTGAAGAGTTTTCTTCTGCAGAAAATAGAGTTGTTATGCAAAAAGCAAGGGCTGAGTATACTAAGTATCTCCATATGGAGGAGAGCTTCTGGCAGAAAAAGTCAGGGTATGATTGGTTTGAGAACGAAGATAGAAATACCAGGTTTTTTCATAGCATAGTGAAAAGAAGAAGACAGAGGTTGAAGGTGAAAATAATTCAGAATTCACAAGGTCGCTGGTTGGAAGAAGAAGGAGAGATAGCTAAAAAAGCAATCCATTTTTTTCATAATCAGTTTCAGCAAGAAAGGGATGCATTTGATTTCTCTCTTTTATCTCGCATTCCTAAAACTATTTCTGAGGAAGACAATGGGATGCTGAGTGCTTTGCCCGACTCTGAAGAAGTTAAAAGAGATGCATTCAAGCTTAGTGGAGACATCTCAAGTGGTCCGGATGGTTTGACTGGCAGATTCTATCAAGTTTGTTGAGAGATAGTTGGGCCTGATATTATCAAGATGGTGTATAATTTCTTAGCAAGTAGCTCCCTTCCTAAATCTATCACTCACACTAATATGGTTCTCATTCTAAAAAAGAGAGAATTTTCTATCCTTCTTGAATATTAGACCCATTAGTTTGAGTAATTTTATCAATAAAGTCCTCTCTCGGATTATTCATGATAGACTTGAGGATTTGCTCCTCAAATCGGTCTCTGCTAACCAATCTGGCTTTGTCAAAAGGAAAAGTATCATTGAGAATGCCTTGCTTACACAGGAGTTGGTCTCTAATTTGGGTAAAAGAGGAAAACCCTCTAATGTAGTCATTAAACTGGACATAGGTAAAGCCTATGATAGAGTATCTTGGTTCTTTTTAATGAAGGCTCTCAAGAAAATGGGGTTTTCCTCTATATTTATTCATTTGATATGGAGGTTGGTATCCAATAATTACTATTCTGTGTTTCTCAATGGTCAGTCTTATGGGTTTTTTCACTCTACCAGGGGGTGAAACAAAGTGACCCTCTCTCTCCTGCCCTATTTATATTATGTGCTGAGGTGCTCTCCAGGGCCTTAAACTCTCTTTTTGATGATGGTATGTTTGTAGGATATGGGATACCTACGTTGAGTGCTAATTTGAATCATTTAGCTTATGCTAATGATACCATCATTTTTACTTCTTTAATGATTATTCTTTGAAAACGATAATGCAGATTTTGCAGCAATATGAGAATTAATCCGGGAAGAAAATTAATAGAGAAAAGAGTTCATTATGTATGCATCAAAATAATGTTGGATCCTCTTCTACCCTAGTAGAGCAGATTACTAGTTTTACTAAGAGTTATTTTCCTATTAAGTACTTAGGTTGTCCTATAACACATTCGAGGAAGAGGAAAAAGCATTATACAGACTTGATTGAAAAGGTCAAAGGTAAACTTTAGACTTGGAAGGGTAAAATATTGTCTTATGGAGGTAAAAGGCGATCATATCAAGTGTTCTACAAAGTATCCCAATTTATGTGTTATCTGTAGTTGTGCCTCCTATTGGTGTGATCAAAGAGCTTCATAAAATTTTTGCAATATTCTTTTGGAACAACAAATAACTAGGCAGAAGAAAACACTGGTCAGCATGGAAAAAGATATGCCTTTCAAAAATGGAGGGGGACTTGGTTTTAGATCTTTATTTGATGTTTCAACGGCCCTCTATGCCAAATTGTGGTGGATATTCAGGACTCAAAATAGTTTGTGGTCTAACTTTCTGTGGAACAAATATTATAAGAAACAGATCCTTTCTCTTGTTCAGTGGAAAGGTGGATCTCAGGTGTGGAAGTTTATGCTGCAAAACAGAGACATTATTGAGGAGGGTCTACGGTGGGAATGTAGAGGGGGCACAAAAACAATATAATTTGATAATTAGACAAATTTAGGTCCATTATTCAAACATCCATCAGAATTCCCTACTTGTCATGACTTGAGAAAGATAGGTGAATTTCTTTCAAAAAAGGGCTGGGACTTTAATGAAATGCAGAATGTTTTCCCTGGCTATGTGGTAGATCATGTGAAGAACAAAATGGAGAATGTAGTGTTAAGAAACCATAGTGACAAACCATGGTGGATTCACACTAGCTCTGGAAACTTTACAGTTACCAGTGCTTGGAATATCCTCAGGCAAAGTGATGAAACAAATGAAGACCTGAAGCTTATTTAGAGTAAAGTATTGCCCTTTAAATTCTCTTTTATTGCCTGAAAGATGTGGTAGGATATGATTCCAGTGGCAAATTTGATGCATGCCTTGAATCCGAATATATCCTATAATTGTATTTTTTGTTCAAATTCGCAGAGAGAATCTATAGATCATTTATTTTTCAAAGGAGAGGTGGCTAGAACAATTTGGATCTACTTCACAAAAGCTGTTGATTTAAACCCACTAAATCATTTAAAGGAAAGTATCAGAAAATGGTGGAATATTCAATGGAATGATAGAATAATGGTGACCTTTCAGGTGGTTGCTATCATCATGTTGTGGTTTTTATGAAAAACAAAAAGAAATACAGTCCTACATGGAGGTATCTTCTCTACTGGTAAAGTTATTTTTGAAATTACAGGCACTATAATGAAGTTCTTGAAGTGTAGATTGAAGATAGACTGTGAAAATAGGAAATGGGCAGATATTATAGCAAAGTTGGAAGGGTACAGGCCTAACTACTCATTCAAAATAGTGAGATGGTTTCCCCCCTTCTAATTGGCTTAAGTGCAATATTGATGGTGCTTCAAGAGGGAACCCAGGGCCTAGTTTAGCTGCATTTTGCATTAGAAATCATGATGGAGACTTGGTGGTGGCCAAAGGTTTTCTTATTGAGGACACTATAAGTCTGGGAGCTGAGGCTAGAGCGATTAGAGAATGTCTACATTATTGCAAAGAAAAGTAGTTGAATCGTGCTATCATTAAGACTGACTCATTATCCATGGTGCAAATACTGGAAAGGAAGTGGTATACCCCTTGGTCTATATGTGTAAGTCAAGGCTATCAGCAGCCTTAAGAGCTCTATCTCAGCAAGATATCGCACTTCCTTCGTGAAGGAAATACTCTTGTTGATTTCATAACTAATCTGGTTTTTATTTTTGCACGTAACTATCAGATAGATCATATTCAAGATGTGCCAGGTGAAGGAAAAAGAATTCTACAGCTAGACAAGCAAGGAACACCCAACATTCCAAGGAGCTTAATTGACTGACTTTTCTACACATTAGTTAATCAACATGATCCAGATTTCATTCAATAACTAGCATATTGTTCACAGAAGAAAGCATCCTCTAAATAGCTACATCTGAAGGAAATTCATATGATGGAGTATCCACACCTGGTGAGATCTTAGGGTGTTCAAAAATAGATCTTAGGGTGTTCAAAAATACGAAATCAAGACATAGATATTGCTCAGCTTTCAGGTCTGCCAACAATGCTAGTTCTTCTGGGAATCTGCAACAAGGTAACCCAAATTACGTTAACCTCTAACCCCCTAAAATGTTTCATATCTCTCTTTTTAATGGAATCGATGGTGGTATTAATCTCTTGCTAGATTCAACTCACCATTCATTTGAAAAGGGAGGTAAAATTCATTTTAAGGGAAAGAGGGGCTTAGCTTAAAGGAAGAGCCGATAAAGTAGTCGTCTTGCCTTCTCCTTGAGCTTTGCCATTTCACTATAAGCATGGAAGCCATTGATCTAAATCAGAGAGTTGACTGCAGCAGCTTACGAATTGGGTCCAGATGACAACAAACAAGAACCTCTTGTGCTGATTCAAAGGAGAAACATCTCTTCAATGAGATTGTTGCGACAATTTTGGGAGCAAGTTTAAGGTCGATTCGAAGATTATTGGATGGGAAAGCTCCAAGATGGTGAAGTCTCGTAGCTTCACCCTTTTACTTTCCTAATTATGTTATTTTTGTTTAATAGGGTTGGATCTAACCTTTTGGGCCAGGCCACTTTTGGGCCTGATCTTGTATCTATACTGCTCCTTTTAGTTTAATTAATGGGCTCCTTGTTTGATTTTTTTTTTAAAAGTCATGGTAGAGAAGGAGATTAGAGATATTTGGGATAAGAAGGTTTGAGGAAGAAGAGAACAAAGAGGGATTTTAAAGAACCTGGGAGAAAGGAAAAGGAAGGTGAAGAGTTGATTGATGTGGGGATCAGTGTCAATCAGAGTAGATGTGACGCTTAGAAGGAAAGAAAATATTAAAAAAAAGATTTTTTTAGGGAAATGAGGAGAGAAAATTAACGAGATACAAAAAAAAATAGTCAAAATTACCCCTTTTCTTTCAAGAATTGGCTACCTTTACCCTCTGTCATACTATCTGGCTAAATATACCCCTGCCGTCATTAAAGTTTTCATCTATACCCCTCATTCAATGAAAAACCCCAAATCAACACAAATTACCCATTTTAAAAAATAAAATCTAATATCCTAATCTAACCTGCCCGCTCTTACAAAAAATGACCCAACCAATTTTTTCCCTCATACATTATTCTCCGTAATTGAGAGAACTTCTCAAAATTTGAGAAAAGAGACGTTCATTACCCATTTTTGTCTGTTCCATCTTCCATTTGCAGAGATTTAAGGATTAATTTTTTTATTTGGTAAAAACAGAATAAAAATTGAGGTGGGTCTTAAATAGCTAAAAGAGTAACAACTGGCATTGATCTTTTGAACAAAATTATGAAGAAATAAAGTAGCAAACAAGACAAAGGAGCTCGAAGAATTCCTGAAGATTGTTGCATTAAGCAAAAAAATTAAATCTTAAATTAAAATTAGCATTAAAAAATAGGTTGTTAAACAAACTGGCATTAAAAAGATTGAAACATAGGTTGTTGCATTAAGCAAAAAAAACTTAAATAGTAAAGACATGAATTTTGAATTATTCACTTATAGAGAGAGATGGTCTAAAAGTTACAAGAAGCTAAAAGAGAAAAAAGGCAGTGTTTTTATTTAATTTAGTGGAGGAAGGAGGAGATAAAGAAGATTGGAGAAATGAGTTTTGAAATATAATTTGGTATTAGTTTATTTAATTTAGTGGGTTGGATTTGGGTTAAAACAGGAAATTGGGTAATTTCAACTGAAATTAGGTGATATTTATTGATTTGGGGAAATTCGTTAAATTGAGGGGCATACATGTGAAGTTTGCTAACGGCATGAGTATATTTAGCTAAATAGTATGATGAAGGATAAAGTTAGCTATTTTTTAAAAGGAGGAGTATTTTTGACCTTTTTATCAAAAAAAATAACCAAAACTAATCAAAGCAAGTAATTCCTAAATAATTTCTAAGAAAACAAAATCTTTCTTCCAAAAGAGGTTTGATAAAAATATCAACCAGTTGATTTTTAGAGTTAATAAATTCAAGCACAAAATCTCTATTTTCAACATGATCTCTAATAAAATAATACTTAATATCTATATGCTTAGCCCTGGAATGATGCACAGTGTACTTAGAAAGACTAATGGTATTGGTATTATCACATAATATAGGGATAAATTCATAAGATAAATCATAATCAAGTAATTGATGCGTCATCCATAATAACTGAGTATCGCAGCTACCAACTGCAAGGTATTTTGATTCTGCTATGAAAGAGATACGGAAGTTTGTTTCTTGCTGTGCCAAGAAATTATTGCTTTCCCAAGGATTTGACAGGTTCAACTAGTACTTTTTCGATCAGTCTTATCATCTATAAAATCAGCATCTGAATAACCAATTAACTCAAAATTAGATGGGTGAGGATACCATAGTTCGAGATCCTGTGTTTCAATGAGGTATCTGATAATTCTTTTGACAACTGTAAGATGGAATTTCTTTACGGGCTGACTAAAATCTAGCATATTTGCATATGCTGAACATGATGTCTGGTCGACTTGCCCTTAGATATAACAATGATCCTATTATTCCTCGATATGTCTTTTCATCCACGCCCTTTCAAGGTGCATCAATTTCTAAACAAGTGGATAGAATCAAAGGAGTACCAAATGCTTTTTCTTTTTCCATGCCAAACTTTTTAATGAGTTCCTTTATATACTTGCTTTAACTAATGAAAGTTCCCCGTATGATTGTTTGATTTGTAGTCCAAAGAAGAATGTGAGTTCTCCCATTAGGCTCATTTCAAATTCTACCTTCATAAGATTAGAAAAATCTTCACAGAGAGAGGGGTTAGATATGCCAAAGATAATATCATTGACATAAATCTGTACAACAAGAATACTTGCATCCAATTTCTTTGTAAAAAAAGTGGTATCGATTTTTTCTCGTTGAAACTTATTACTTAATTAGAATTTACTTAGTCTTTCATACCAAGCTTTGAGGGCTTGTTTAAGATTGTACAGAGCTTTAGTAAGTTTAAAAACATAATCAGGACATGATGGATTTTCAAAATCAGGAGGTTGTTTCACAAAAACTTCTTCTTTTATAAAACTTTTTAAGAAGGCACTTTTGATGTCCATTTGGAAAAGCTTAAAATGTTTAAATGAAGCATAGGCTAACAAATAAGAATGGACTCTAACCTTGTTACAGGAGCGAAGGTTTCATCAAAATCAATACTTTCCTGTTGAGAGTAACCTTGAGCTACTAAACTTGCTTTGTTGTTGATCACCTTACCTTCTTCATTCAGTTTGTTCAGGAATACCCATTTTGTACCTATGACAGAGCCGTTCTTTGGTCTTTCGACAAGGTTCCAAACTTGATTTCATTCAAATTGATCCAACTCTTCTTTAATTTCTTTTATCTATGATTTATCCTCCAAAACTTCATCAATACGCTTTGGATCTAACTGGTATATAAGAGCTACTGGAGCCTGCTTTCTTAGGGATCCTTTTGTCTGCATTTTTTCATTAGGATGTCCAATGATAAACTCATTTGGGAAGCTTGCATTTTGCCTTCATTCTCTTGGAATGTTAGTTTTGGATGTGTTAGCTACCTCAGTAGGCTTACTTGTTGTCATAGTTGACTCTTGTATGTCAACATTTTCAGGAGCAGGTTCTTCTAGAGTCTTGTTGATCACCTGTTCTTCATCAATAATATTTCTACTGGAATTCTGTAAGCTAGAGTTAGAGTCATAAAATACCACATATACAAATTCTTTAACACAGAGAATGCATTTATTAAAAACTCTAAAAGCATGACTAGAAGGAGAGTAATCCAAGAATATACCTTCATCACTTTTAGAATCAAATTTATCTAGGTTTTTCTTACTATTATTGAGGATGAAGAATTTTCATCCAAAAGAATAGAAATAACTGATGTTTGGCTTCTTCCCTTTCCAAAGTTCATATGGAGTTTTCTTTAAGATGGGTCTGATCAGACACCTAATTAGAACATGGAAATCTGTGCTTATAGCTTCTGTACAAAAATGATCAGGAAGACCCTGCTACAAGAGTAAGGTTCGAGCAGTGTCTTGAAGAGATCTATTATTTTATTCAACTACTCCATTTTGTTGTGGAGAATGAGGAGAAGAGAAATTCTGAGTGAATCCCTGTTTTGAGCAAAATTCTTCAAAGGCATTATATTTAAATTCTCCACCATGATCACTGTGAATTGTTAAAATAAAATATACTGCTTCTCTTTGCACTTTTCTACAAAAGATTTTAAAGTTAGTAAAAGCTTTATTTTTGTGAGCAAGACAAATGACCCAAGTAAATCTTGAGTAGTCATCAACAATAGCGAAAGCATATCTTTTTTCACCAATGCTTGAAGTTCTAGTAGGACCAAAGATATCCATATGAAGAAGTTGGAGAGGATTAGAAGTACTCACAATATCCTTGACTTTGAAAGAAGTTCTAGTTTGCTTGCCTAGTTGGCAGACATCACAAATGTGATCATTTTCAAACTTCAGCTTAGGCAGACCGATAACTAATTCAAGTCTAGATATTTTCTCAAAAGCGTGCATGCTGGCATGACCAAGCTTTCTATGCCATAATCAAGGATCACATGATAAAGCAGTAAGACAAGTTAATATAGGTAAATCAACATTATTTAAAATATAGATATTCTCAACTTGATCACCAACAAGGGTGATGTCTTTTGCCACATTGCTGATTGTGCATCTCACAGCATTGAAGAGCACGTCGAATCCTCCATCATAGAGTTTATTTATGCTGAGCAAATTGTGTTGAGTCTATCGACCAAGTATACTTGGATTAGATCGCATAATGACTGAGTGTTATTGATCCAAATCCTATTAATTCTCCTTTATCGCTGTCACCAAATATTACATGACCACCATCAAAGTTTTTTACGGATTTGAAATTCTCTTTCTTTTCCATCGCATATGCCTGGAACAACCATTGTCTATTACCCACATGTCCTTTTTGTAGGCCTTTCTAATATGTTCCTACAAAATAATGAAAATCAGTTTCTTTTAGGTACTCAAGTGCTCTTGGGTTCTTGATGGTTAGAATTTATATCCTTAGGTCTCCAAATCCATTTTCCAGATGAGTATCCTCTGCAGTTGAAGGATTTATGACCAATTCTACCATATATGAAAAACATGTAGTTTTGCAAAATAAATTAATAGATTTAGTAGAGTGGAAGGATTTAGAGGAGGAGTCAGGTGAATAGTTGCTCAGAGATTTATTATAGGATTTAAACGATTTAGCTAAGCCATGACTTGGTGACTTCTGGATGCCATGGATTTGCATCTTGATTTCACCAAGTTCTTCTTCCAGCAAGTTTAGTATACTCACTGATTACTTTTTGAAGATCATTTGTAACCATATCAAGAGAGGCTTAAAGATTAGAGCAATTTGGACAGTTTGAGCAACTTACGTCAATTGATTCTCCAATAGCCATGAAATAAATGTTTGCAGTTTTAATTTATTCATCATATGTTGCTTCTTCATCACTCCAGGCTCAGAAATTTTTGTTGCTTCTTCGGGAACTTCTTTTATTGAGCTCAGGACAATTAGGCTTGATATGGCTCGGGGGAATCGGAAACTATTGTATCTTTTATAAAATGGCAATCTCCCTTGATTTTCACAATAATGTTTGCTTATGAAACCTTTTTTCACGTGGTTCTGGTCTCTTTTCGATTGTTTTACAAAGGGGAACAAAAAGAAAAGCCCTATACACCGAAAGTCAAAAGGGGAAAT
Source organism: Jaltomata sinuosa (assembly GCA_003996215.1). Taxonomy (NCBI): domain Eukaryota; kingdom Viridiplantae; phylum Streptophyta; class Magnoliopsida; order Solanales; family Solanaceae; genus Jaltomata; species Jaltomata sinuosa. Next base: position 54,952 of record QJPP01003847.1, on the reverse strand, counting down.
CCCTTGATCAGGTCTTGAATGAGACCGAAGGTAAGGAGACCCCCCCTAATGAAAAAAGGGATAAAAAAAAAGTCATTCTTTTGGTACTTATTTCCTTTGAAGTTTTGTTGCGGTTTCTGCCTTTGTCTCAGCATATGTCTAACCCCACGATTCAAAGGGCCATTCCTTCACTGTTGATTTCTTCAATTTCCCCTTCATTTTTTTGGTGCCACGACACTAATTGCTACTATCTTCTTTCTTTCCTCCTTGTTGTACCTGTTTTTATAATTTTGTTCATAATCCATTAAATTACCTCGTAGTTCATCATAGGTCATCTGTTGTAGATCTCCATCCTCAAGAATGGCAGCCTTAGTTTCTCATGCTTTAGGGAGACCTCAGATGAGTTTTTTTGACTTGTCGTCCATTTGAATAATCCATTCCCAGAGACTTTAGTTCACTAATAATTTTACTGAACCTTGAGAACATAAATTCTACATTCTCGTTATCGACCACTTTAAAGAGTTCGTACTCATTTACTAGAGCACTAATTCTTACTTCTTTGAATTTGATGGTTCCTTTATATGTGACTTCAAGTTTGTCCCACATTTCTTTTGCAGTATCACAGGTGGAGATCTTGTCATATTCTAATCTACTAACTGCACAATAGAATAGACTAATAGTCTATCATTAGTTTGGATTACTTCTTGTTGTTCCTTTGTCACTTCAAAGGTTTCTAGATCAATTTTGCTGGTGGATTCTTTTCCAGCATCTTTAGTGGTGATGCCTGGGATTGGTTTTGGTCCCTTTTTGATAACTACCCATGCCTGGAAGTCATTAGCTTGAACAAAGATTCTGAATCTTTCCTTCCAATGAAAGTAGTGTTGACCATTGAAATAAGGAGGACGGTTTGACGAGTGTCCGTCTTGTAGAATAGCACCAAAAATTTGATAGTTGTCCATTTAATCATTTCTCACGTGCGATTAAGTAGTTATAAGCTGAGACCTGCTCTGATACCCAATTGACAGTCCGGGGGGGGGTGAATTGAAAAATTATTTTCCCAAGTCGAATGTAGCTATGTACAAGTCGACTGACCTACAGATTAGTTAAAGACAATTGTAATAACTAACAAATGTAAATTAATAAAAAGGACACATAGATTTATCCCCTAGTCCATTCCCCTTGAGTTTCAAGGATTTTCTTTGGAGCTTTTGAAAGATGTGTTTACGAAAGTTCTTCCTTGACAATTCACAGATTTTCCTTCGTTCTTACAATCTTGACACAGCCTCTACCTGTATAACTAGAGCAGACTCTTTCTTTTTCTTTACAATTACAATTGGAATCTTCCTAGAGAGTACAGAGTACTGTGAAAGATAAAAGCATAAGAATTGTGTTGTTCAAGTAAAGTTGCGTACATTCTTCTTCCTGTCTCGTATGCTTTTATACTTGCGTAGTAGGCCTTGCTTTTGATCTAAAAAGGAAAACCCAAGGTATTTTTATTCAATCAAGGATTTAAGTTGATTCCTTGATTGAGTATCTTTAGTCAATTACGTCCATATCAGATATGTCCGTAATTCTTCTTCCTTTTTGTGATTAGGGCAATCTTCTTGATTGAGTGTCTTCAGTCAATCACGTCCATATTAGATATGTCAGTGATTCTTCTTCCTTTTGTGATCGGGGCAGTCTTTCTTGTGTGAATACATGATTTGATTTACTTTCCTTGTAGTTTTGATTCGTATAACTTCAATCATATCTTGAGATCTGCTGGTCCTTTATCTTCAATGATTCTGGAATTTCATTCCTATGATCATTGATCTTCTCCTTGAATTATGGAAGAGTGTTTCGTTGTTTCTTTTTTGCCTACAATAGAACTGAAGGTTAGATTTGTCATTATTGAAACTGGTGCTAGGAGGCTAACAATAGCCTCAAGGCTCCCCATAACATTTGTAGTCCAATTCAAGTTTTCTTGCAAATCATTTTACAACTTGTTACATGACATAAACCTTGTCAATCAACACATGTATTGTGCAGTTGAGACCGATCCTTGCATTATTATTCACACGGATTACCCTTTAAGTAATCAGCTGTGCTTTCTTGAATTTTCCGATAATAATAATGGTGGTGTTGTGAGGAAAATCAGGACACCTTTCGCAAACTCTGTGCCTGAATTTGAAGTTGTGGGTTCATGTCAAGAACTATTATGCATATGTGATTCTCTGTTTAGTGATGCACTTTATGTGTACAATCCTTTTACAAGAGATTACAAACTGCTGCCTAGATCAGTCGATTTCGAGGTGCAAAGATTGGTTTTTGGTTTTGGTTTTAATCATGTTACCAAAGAGTATAAGGTGATCAAGATCATAAATTATGCTAACATGTATTATAATGAACCCGGGGTTTATCGTAGGTTTCGAGTTCCTTTCTTTGGTAAATCAGATGTTCAAGTACTTAGTCTTGGTACTAGCAACAGATGGAGGAGTATTGGAGAAGTTGTTTATCGTTTTGATCCGAGTTCTCAAGGAATTATGTTGAACGGGAAGATGCACTGGTTGACTCGATTTGGTAAGTATCATGGACGTCGTGATCGATAGGCTTATCGTTTCATTTGATTTGGCTGATGAGGTATTTGGTGAAGTACCAAAAGTTGATTTTGATGTAAAGCCAAGAATTGTTCAGAATCATCTAGCAGTTCTTGGAGATTGTTTTGCTGTTGCTCTAACTTTGCCTCACTATAAAGGGGGAGGATTTGAAATTTGGGTAATGAGAGAATACAATGTGAAAGAATCTTGGGTGAAGGAGTTTAGAATTGGGGCTTATACACCAGATCCAAATCCTGTAACATAACATATGCAACCATTGGTGAAAGTTTTATGTCTGTTGAAGAATGTAGAGCTATTATTGGAGTCCAAAGGTGGAAATCTTGTTTCATATGATCCTAAAAGTTGTGTTTTTAGGACACTAAGGTTTCAAGGGATGCCTAATTTGTTTCAAACATTTATTCATGTTGTTTGTCTTAATTGGATTGATATCCCACCTGCAGATATTTTACAAAATTAGATCATCAAACTTCTCATTTTGGTTTCTACGCATTGGGGCCCAACTAAGTCCTAATTTACACCAGAAAATCCCACATTGGGGGTTAGAACGCTTCCTAACAAAGGCGCCCCCATTCCCAGATAAAAAAACTAATCACAAACCTTTATTGAAAAGAATAGTCATATGTTTAATGATATTTCATTTCGTTTTCCAATCTTAGTACTTTGTTGCTTTGTCTTCTGAAATAGTTCTCTGTGTAACATACAAAAGAAGGTTCTGATTTTCAGTGTATGTTTAAAGAGTATGTGATCTTTTGCACATATCAACCTTGAACATTTTAAATTAACCTATAATAACCTTGCACATACAAAACACACTTCCTGGAATATTAACTTATAGAAGTAGTAGTTTTAGCTGTAGCTGGTTCTCAAAAGTCATGATTGAGGCACCATAAAGAAAAGGTCATTCAGGAAGTCCCTCGAGGGCGACTCCATACAATTTTTGCAAGAGTTGGAGAAGCGTCTAAGGGTAAAGCACAGTATCCACATCCTAAAATACGCAGATATGGAATCTCATCTGCTTGGAAAGGAACTTGAATTAACAGTCGTACTGTGAACCATTGTCACTCGTTAGGCCTCCCATTGATATTTTGTCTTGTTATCTGTTCTTATTGAAACAGTCTGATAGCTTAAAAGGGGTTGTTTAGGCTCTCTCTCTCTCTCTCTCTCTCTCTCTCTCTCTCTCTCTCCTCTCCTCTCCTCCCTCTCTCTCCCTCCCTCTCTCTCTCTCTCTCTCTCTTCTCTCTCTCTCTCTCTCTCTCTCTCTCTCTCTCTCTCTCTCTCTCTCTCTCTCTCTCTCTCCCTCTCTCTCTCTCTCTCTCTCTCTCTCTCTCTCTCTCTCCCCCCCTCTCTCTCTCTCTTAACTATAAGGGATAATATGGAACATTGAAAAAACAAGAAGAGATGATTCATATTTCTTCAAGGAAAAATGGAGAATCAGTGAACAAGAAAAAACAAAAGCAGAACAGGTCAAATACATCTAATTTCCTAACACAATAATAGAAATAGAATCATCTTTATTTTGGACATTGTGACTTATAACATCAAACTACAGGTCATTTCATTTGAGCTTATTTACAGCTGTAGATAAATGGTTAGGTGTGAATTATATCACCATCTTTGTTGATATAGACATATAATAGTCTAGTTTTAGGATTTCACTTTCACTTGACAGTTTGTGTGTTATCAAAGAATGCATTTTTTAGATTTTTTCAGTCCTTTTTTTCTTGATTTCATACTAAATGTTGTGTGAAAAAATAGTAACTTTTGTCTATTATGTTCCCTGGTGTTTTCAAAACCACTCAAGATATAATCATCATTCATCACTTTCAAAGGTTCACTAACGTTGTTGTTTAGTCCCTAACTAGTTGGTGCCAATTTTATGAATCATCTATATTTTTTCTGCGCAATTTTGGGCATGTTTCTTGAAAACTAGGGATTATTTAAATCTCACACCTTTCATTACGTGCCATACAATCTCTGACAAAACTAAAAAGACTCAGAATCAAATGTAAGTGTGACGATAACAACTAAGTTTAGTCCATCACCATACGAACACTTACCATGGAAGAATATAACGTTTGGCACAACTTGTAATAGTATCTCTATACAAGTTTGTTAGCCTTTTATGTCATAAGTTGATTATTCTGAACAAACCAAACACTCAAACAAAAAGAATGAATAATTTTTTGAACAAATAAGAAACTTCATACGTGTACCTCGAGACACTCTACATATGTACCTCGTTTCAAATAATCATCCATATACATAGACGAGCCTATGCCTGTCAAACGGGCCGGTCCGGGTCAGACCGGCCCACGTAAGTTGCAATTGCCGGGTTCAGGGGTTGGGCCGGGCCGGGTCCAGCATAAATGGGCCGGTCCGGTCCGGGCTGTTTTGAGCAAAATGCTCAGCCAGCCTAGCCCAGGTCTGTCACCCATTTTTGGACCGGGTTTCACTGGCCGGTCCGGTCTAATTATGTGGGCCTTCATGGGCCGGGTTTGGGGGCCGGTCCATGGGTTTCACCTTCTTTTTTTTAATTTTAAATTTAAAAATTGAGTTCTAATCATGTAATGTAGTGTTATCAATTTTAAAGGGTGATATAATTTTAATCGTTTTAAATTTAAAATTTCAAATTTGAATTATATATTTATATTTTATAATAATGTAGTGTACTAGTGTAGTAATATTTTATATTTTATAATCATGTAATTTGAAAATATGAAATTTGAAATTCAAAAATTTAAAATTTAAATTTCTAAATCCAAACACTCCAAACTTCAAATTTCAAAGTTAAAGTTCAAATTTTAATGCATTGAAAGTTGAAATTTAAAATTTGAATTTTGAAATTCAAATTTCAAAACTTCCTATCTTCTCAAAATATTCTCCATCTATAAAAAATACTACATTCCAAACACTCCACCTTTTTTTTAATTTTAAATTTAAAAATTGAGTTCTAATCATGTAATATAGTGTTATCAATTTTAAAGTGCGATATAATTATAATTATTTTAAATTTTAAATTTTAAATTTGAATTATATATTTATATTTTATAATCATATAGTGTACTAGTGTAGTAGTATTTTATATTTTATAATCGTGTAATTTGAAAATATGAAATATGAAATTCAAACTTTTAAAATTTAAATTTCTAAGTCCAAACACTCCAAACTTCAAATTTCAAAGTTAAAGTTCAAACTTCAATTCATTGAAAGTTCAATTTTGAAATTCAAATTTCAAATCTTTCTATCTTCTCAAAATATTCTCCATCTATAAATAATACTACATTCCTCTTCAATCTTCATTTTTCACACAATTCTCACATATTTTCTACTTTCTACTTAGACACAAGTCTATCATTTTATTTTAAATTTTAAGTTTCAACAATTCAATTTGATTTCTTTCATCTTTCAAAATTTTCATGGATAATAATCCATCTCCACCTCCACCTCCGCCTCCACCAATTTTTCCATGGAAATATTTTCACAAACAAGATAATCAAGTTCAATGTCAAATTTGTGGTAAAATATTTAATTTATTCGGTATAAGGAGCACCGGTATTATGTTTAGACATTTAAATCGCGAGCACATGGATGAAATTTGAATGTACTTAGTTTGTATATTTTTAATTTCTAATCATGTAATGTTAGCAATTTAAGTTTTTATATTTTTAATTTCTAATTATGTAATTTTATCAATTTATGTAAGTTTGTATGTTTTAATTTAAATTTAAGTTATAACTTTGTATGCTATCAACATAGCTTCTATACCTTGTGAATTTGAATTTCAAAAATATTAGTTGTTGACAAATATCTAAATGAATTAAAAAATTAAAAGAAATTGTAGTGTAATGTTATTAATTTTAAAATTTAAAATTTAAATTTGATAATAGTATAATATTCACAATATGATATACATATGATATATAAAAAATATATACATATAACAGATATATACACGATATAAATATGATGTATATAGAATATTCACAATATGATGTATATAGAATATTCACAATATGATATACATATGATATATATAGAATATTCATATAGAATATTCACAATATGATATACATATGATATATATAGAATATTCACAATATAAGTAGAATGCTTATGTATTCAACTATATGTAAAAGTACTAATAATTCTGATAGAAATATTTGCAAAATGATCATTGATGGTTTTACTGGTCAATTAAGAGGCTGGTGGGACAATTATATGAGTATTGAAGCCAAGGCTACGATTATAAATGCCATTGCCGACAATGAAGGTGTTGACAACCTAGGAATGGCTTTAGCGAGAAATAGAGAAGACGCAGTTTATACACTGGTCTTGACCATTTTAGAACATTTTAATGGTAGATTTACCAACCAATATGAAACTGTTCGTTCTCTATTGAATGGCCTACGATGTAGACATTTAGGAGAATTTAGATGGTACAAAGATACTTATTTAAGTCGAGTAATGGAATTACCCAAAAATAGTCTTGAGTACTGGAAAGCTAGGTTTATAGACGGCTTGCCGCCTTTATTTGCAGAAAGAGTTAAAAAGTCTTTAAGGAATCCTCAAGGGACTATCCCTTACAACACTTATACCTATGGAAAACTCATAGGAGCATGCACTCAAGAAGGTATTAACTTGTGCAACGAATTGAAATTATCCAGACAGCTTAAGATTGACAAGCTTAAAGAAAGATCCCAATTAGGAGATTTTTGTACTCAGTTTGGTTTACCTGATACCACTGCTAATAAGCACAAAAAGGCTAGAGATTTAGATCATAATAGTCATTATAGAAAGAGATCTAAACGAAGGTCTAGAGAAGAAAGAGAAGAACAAAAAGCTCATCGTAAGTCTCATAGATTTACGAAAAATAGATATAAGCGTGATCTCGCAAAGATCAAGTGCTATAAGTGCAGAAAATTTGGTCATATAGCGCCCAATTGTAAACTTGAGAAGCTCAAAGCTTTGGAACTAGATGAAGATATTCATGATAAGATTTATAGCTTTTTATACACCTCAGGTTCTGAGTCAGATTATGATTCTGATTTTAGTTCACAGGAAGAAGTAGATCGTCCTGAACCATCTGGAAATAGCCAGACGGCCAAGGCTGAAGCCTGTAAATGCCAAAGCGATATTTGTCATTGCGAAAATGATGAGTTTTATAAACTTCAATCACAGTTTGAAGACGTGAATTTACTTACCATTACTTCTGAAAATGTGATAGAATTGTTAAAGGAAGTAACTGATAATAATCTTCGTGAAAAAATCATTCAACTAGCTGCTAATAACAAAGCTAGTTCCTCAAAATCTTTTGGATCAAAAAATAATTTTGAACTGGATTATTCTGATCCTTATTCTTTGTCTGAAGTTTATAATAGACTAGCAAGACAACCTGTTGTTATACGAGATACCTCTTTTGATGATTTAAAAGGAGAAGTTGAAAATTTGAAAAAAGAAATTAAGGCGCTTAAGCAAAATCAGATTATATGTGATCATCGCCTTTCTCAAATTGAAAAAGCAGATAGCAAAGGTAAAGGTATTATCAAAGATAATACTTTGACCAGACCTATTACTACTGATAATAGGCAAAACATGGTTTTAGGGATGATACAAATTGTTACTGCCCATAAATGGTTTGTTAAATGCACCATTTTGATTGATAATACTTTTTCGATAACTGAGATAGCTATGATTGATAGCGGGGCCGATGTAAGTTGTATTCAAGAAGGCCTTATACTAACCAAATATTTTGAAAAAATAACTCATATGGTCAGATCTGCTTCAGGCCATGCTCTTGATATAGACTACAAATTACCTAATACACGTATTTGTCAAAATAAAGTATGTATTCCTCACTTTTTCTTTCTAGTGAAAAATCAGTTATACCCCCTATTATACTTGGAACCCCTTTCATAAATGCTATTTATCCTTTCACAAGCATAACGGCTGAGGGCTTTTCAGCTACTTTTACTGCATTTCAAAAATTTATTGAAGCTGAACTTGAACTTGCAGCCTGAGAAGCTTTTGAGTTTATCAAACTCAATCCATAATTTTGTATAACTGGGGAACGTGGTACGGATCCATATGATGATCTTGATGATGAGGGGGACGATCTTCCCCTTCCTCTTCCTCTGTTCCCTCGGCCTCTAACCTTGGTTACCCAAGGAGGGTCCATCCTGTGAAGAAATATGTTAGTTATATTCACAAATATCAACATTATTATAGAAGCATCTTTCTTCTTCTAAAACGATAATATCTTCATATAACGATTTGTCTGTTATTGTGCTATCTATAATTTTCCATATAATAAGTTCCTGCAAATCTCTGTTTAGAGGAACAACCTTTAAAATGGTTAAAAGAGTTTCTTCAGTAAAGTACGAGAATAAGAAGCTCATTGCGAAAGATATTCACGAGATAAAAAATCTGGGATAGAATTATCACTTCCCTTTTTATACTGAATATCGAATCAAAAGGAGCTAATTGAGCTTGCCATCTAGCGAACATTAGCTTAGATGCATCATGTTTGAAATCTTTATCAAACATATACTTTACAGATTGAGCATCTGTTTTTATTAAAAACTTTTGATTATATAAATCATCTTGGAATTTTAACACACATTTAACAATGGTTAACTCATGTGCCACCGTGGCATATTTTTTCTGAGCATCGCTCCATTTTCCTGAATGAAAACGTATCAAATATTCAGTCTTGTCATTCGGATTGATCTGCTTCAAAATTCCTCCATAGCCGATGTTAGAGGCATCGGTTTCTATAATCTTTTGCCAGCTAGGATTAGCCAGAGTCAGACAAGGCAAGGTTTTAACCCTGATTTTGATATTCTTGACTAAGTCAGTGAGACTAGTAGTCCAAGGCTTTTTCTGATCCTTTTTAAGCCTATCATATAACGGAGATAAATCTCTAGAAAGATTTTTGTAGAAAGGAGAAATATAATTCAAACTTCCCAAGAACCTCTGAAGCTGAGTTCTATCTGTAATAACATCAGGAAATTTTGAAGCGAATTCAATAGATCTTTGAATAGGGGTTACTTTTCCTTGACAAATTAAATGTCCAAGAAACCTGACCTCAGTTTGGAAAAGACTCATTTTCGGTTTAGAAATTACCAACCCATTTTGAATCACAATTTTTTTAAACACATCTAGGTGTTTAATATGAGTTTCTAACGTCTTAGAATAGATTAAAATATCATCAATATAGACTATAATAAAGTCTAAATAGGGATTGAAAATATCATTCATAATTTTCTGGAATTCTGAAAGAGCATTTTTCAAACCGAAAGGCATAACGTTCCACTCATACTGTCCGAATGGGACGTTGAAAGCTGTTCTATAAGAATGCTCTTTGAAGATTTGAATCTGCCAATAACCTGATTTTAAATCAAATTTTGAAAAGATGTTAGCATCTATCTTGAAAGTAAATCCCTTTTATTAGGAATAGGATATCGAATCCATTTAAGATACTTGTTTAAAGGTTTGTTATTTATTACTAACCTGGGTACACCACGTTCTTTTTCAGCTGCATTATTAACATAAAAGGCAGTGCAAGACCAAGGGGATTTGAAAGGTTTTATCAAACCCTTTTGTAATAACATATTTATTTCCTTTTTGCAGAATTCAACCAATTCGGCGTTCATCTGGCAGGGACGAGATTTAGTAGGAATATTATCCTCAGAGAAGCCTTCTTCATATGGAAGAGTCACAATATGCTTTTTTCTATTCCAAAAAGCACTAGGATGATCGGCACAAATATCAATGGCCATTTGCTTAGAAATCAATTTTATTTTCTCTTGTATTTTGGCAGACTTTAAGGTATCGAATATATTTAAACTGAATAATTCAAATTGCAAGGAATCAATATGCCTTTGTTTCATATTAATCAAGGCGTTTATATCAAGAGAAACAGGATCTGTGACAAAAGTATAACTGATGTTTTGTCCTTTGTAAGTAGCTGAAAAGCCCTCAGCCGTTATGCTTGTGAAAGAATAAATAGCATTTATGAAAGGGGTTCCAAGTATAATAGGGGGTATAACTGATTTTTCACTAGAAAGAAAAAGTGAGGAATACATACTTTATTTTGACAAATACGTGTATTAGGTAATTTGTATTCTATATCAAGAGCATGGCCTGAAGCAGATCTGACCATATGAGTTGTTTTTTCAAAATATTTGGTTGGTATAAGACCTTCTTGAATACAACTTACATCGGCCCCGCTATCAATCATAGCTATCTCAGTTATCGAAAAAGTATTATCAATCAAAATGGTGCATTTAACAAACCATTTATGGGCAGTAACAATTTGCATCATCCCTAAAAACATGTTTTGCCTATTATCAGTAGTAATAGGTCTGGTCAAAGTATTATCTTCGATAATACCTTTACCTTTGCTATCTGCTTTTTCAATTTGAGAAAGGCGATGATCACATATAATCTGATTTTGCTTAAGCGCCTTAATTTCTTTTTTCAAATTTTCAACTTCTCCTTTTAAATCATCAAAAGAGGTATCTCGTATAACAACAGGTTGTCTTGCTAGTCTATTATAAACTTCAGACAAAGAATAAGGAGCAGAATAATCCAGTTCAAAATCATTTTTTGATCCAAAAGATTTTGAGGAACTAGCTTTGTTATTAGCAGCTAGTTGAATGATTTTTTCACGAAGATTATTATCAGTTACTTCCTTTAACAATTCTATCACATTTTCAGAAGTAATGGTAAGTAAATTCACGTCTTCAAACTGTGATTGAAGTTTATAAAACTCATCATTTTCGCAATGACAAATATCGCTTTGGCATTTACAGGCTTCAGCCTTGGCCGTCTGGCTATTTCCAGATGGTTCAGGACGATCTACTTCTTCCTGTGAACTAAAATCAGAATCATAATCTGACTCAGAACCTGAGGTGTATAAAAAGCTATAAATCTTATCATGAATATCTTCATCTAGTTCCAAAGCTTTGAGCTTCTCAAGTTTACAATTGGGCGCTATATGACCAAATTTTCCGCACTTATAGCACTTGATCTTTGCGAGATCACGCTTATATCTATTTTTCGTAAATCTATGAGACTTACGATGAGCTTTTTGTTCTTCTCTTTCTTCTCTAGACCTTCGTTTAGATCTCTTTCTATAATGACTATTATGATCTAAATCTCTAGCCTTTTTGTGCTTATTAGCAGTGGTATCAGGTAAACCAAACTGAGTACAAAAATTTCCTAATTGGGATCTTTCTTTAAGCTTGTCAATCTTAAGCTGTCTGGATAATTTCAATTCGTTGCACAAGTTAATACCTTCTTGAGTGCATGATCCTATGAGTTTTCCATAGGTATAAGTGTTGTAAGGGATAGTCCCTTGAGGATTCCTTAAAGACTTTTTAACTCTTTCTGCAAATAAAGGTGGCAAGCCGTCTATAAACCTAGCTTTCCAGTACTCAAGACTATTTTCGGGTAATTCCATTACTCGACTTAAATAAGTATCTTTGTACCATCTAAATTCTCCTAAATGTATACATCGTATGCCATTCAATAGAGAACGAACAATTTCATATTGGTTGGTAAATCTACCATTAAAATGTTCTAAAATGGTCAAGACCAGTGTATAAACTGCGTCTTCTCTATTTCTCGCTAAAGCCATTCCTAGGTTGTCAACACCTTCATTGTCGGCAATGGCATTTATAATTGTAGCCTTGGCTTCAATACTCATATAATTGTCCCACCAGCCTCTTAATTGACCAGTAAAATCAGCAATGATCATTTTGCAAATATTTCTATCAGAATTATTAGTACTTTTACAGATAGTTGAATACATAAGCATTCTATGGACGAGAATAGTAAGCTGTCTATCAGTCAAGCCATCCAGGTTCCATTCATAGATTTCAGTACCACTATAAGAGGTATTAGTCTTGTTCCAATCCCGTTCTTCAATTAGAACATCTTGAGGGGTTGGTCTAGAATAATAATACGTTTTCATACTAGGTTTATGAGCAAAGTTGGTATTACCACTATTTTTCTTAGGATAGCCGCGAAGTTTATTAACATCAAGATCAATTTGATCTTTTAAATCAAAAGGGTTTTCTATATCAGTTGCAAAACCTTCTGACAAATCGATAGGATTAGCCCCTAATTCAGAAAACTTTTTATCAAGAAGTTCTTCTAACTCTCGAAGAGGTTTGAAAACAAAGCCCTGAATCTCAGGGGGTCTCTGGACATGAGTAGGGAGCTTAGAAAGCTGAGTTGAACTAGAAGCTGGATCAGAATCCTTCACGTTGGTCTTTATCTGAATCACCAAAGCCGTCAGTTCGTCTAACTTTTTATCAAGAGAACTAATATGCTCTCCTAAGACTTTAACATAAAGTCTTAAATAATTATTTTGAGCGATGAGATTATTAATCTCATTTATACTAACAGTTGCCACATCATCTTCAATAAATTTTTGAAATGCAGTAAAAGTGATACCTACATTATTAGGTAAAACAAACGATGACTGTGGGGGATAGACAATTTTTATAATATCACCTTTTATATCTTTGTACGAAAGTTCAAGAATATTGATGAACAAAGGCAAATAAGTGGTTATGAACCAGGGAACAAAAAACATAATATGATTATGTAAAGCACAACTTTCATAAAATTCTTGAGAAATATTATTTAGATCGTTTTCACTATAAGTGTCAAAAAACCAAGTTTTAAACCGATTCCACTTGTCATTTGAAAATTCATTTTGGATGTATTTTCTTGCCAGTGAACCTGGACTAAAATCAATCTGGTGTACATCCATAATCAAATCTCATTAGGGTTAAAGTCCATTTCGGAAACAGAGGGGATATCTTTATCAGAGACATTATCTTTAGTTCTTACCACATTTAACGGAGGATCAATCTTTATTTCAACCTTTTTATTAGAGGCAATAGAAGATAATGTGTGCAAAGAAGCGGCCCGATTTTGAGCTGGACCGTAAATAGGCTCGATAGGTGAAATATGATGCAAATCAGGTAATAGTTTATTACTAGATAAGGAACGTCTATTATAAATAGAATTTACAGTAGGCATAAAATTATTAGAAAATGACTGCCTGTGAGAAGTATAATTATTATCAGAAAATTGAATACATACTCTTCCATCAGAATTTTGAGAAATATGAGAATAGTCAGAGTTTGTAACTGTATCAGTTACTTGACTCGGGGATATAACCGAATTTAGAGTCCATGTGGTTGGGAAATCAATTTCTTCCCACCTAATAGGTCTCCTAGTGGTGACCTTGGACCTTGCAAAATTGGTTTCTACCAAAATAGTTTGCTCAGATGTATCATATAACTTACATCTTGGATTTAAATCCAACAACTGATCCATTATATGATCGCCTACAAGAATATTTATCTCAAAGGCAAAGACCTACTTTTGCATCTATAGCCAAAGAAGAGGCTAATGATACCTCAACTTATGAAAAGATTCCAAAGAGGGAAATGATATTTCTCCTAGAAAATTCTGATATTCAGAGGAAGGAAGAACCTTGGAAAATATTCCAAAGGTATTTAATTAATGGATTATATTTTCCGGGTGAGTCATACAAAATCCGAGCTTATTACGAGACAATCCTTATAAGTACAGGAAGTGCTGAATTTCAGCATTTCAACGGATATAACGTGGATGAGAACGTTTATAACTTCTCAAAGATGATAATTAATCAGATCATATCTGTTGAAGATTGGGGTATATCCATAATGAAAGAAAGGCAGATAAGCCTAAAAGGCGTACCCATGAATTTTACATACTGGGACTACGTCCATGCCTTTGATAAAGCTCTCATTTATAATAACGAGAAACACAAACACACTTGGTTCTTAAAGATTTGTGCGAAGATATTCGCAGAATGAATTCCTAATTGGTTTCTAAATTGGTGGTCATACCACGGTCCAACAATAAAAATATTGCCAGAACCATTTTTTAAGTTATACAAAGAATGGGCGAAAGTATCACCCAAGCTTAATGAGATATATCTCATGGATCATATTTGTTATATGGAAAAAATTGATCAGATATATTTCTTTATTGAATTTTCCATCCCATGAATTCATAAATGGACCCCGGAAGTGGACTATACAGAAGAACAAATTCCCTGTTTATATCGGAATTTTTATAATAACTTTTGGGATAAGTTAATGAAACACGATCCCACGACAAAAACCTTATATGGACAAGAGTTAATAAATCTTATTAAAGCTAAGATCCAAGAATACAGTCTTGCCCCTCAGAAGGATGTTTTTGTACAAGACAACTCGGTTCGGAACATGGCCAGAAGAATCTCCGTTCAAAATGGAGACAAGGAAGAAATGATCAAGAAATATCTTGATGAAATCAGAAAAAATCTGCTCCTCAACATAACACAATATGAAAAATCTGACACTTCAATGAGGAGTGAGGCCAGTGATGATACAACAGATATGCATGATACAGCAGATATGCAGGAAGCTCAACTGAGCGAATCCACTCCAGAAGATATGCTGGAAAAAGCAGAGGATTTCTTGCGAAGGCTAAAGGGAAAAGATAAGATATAATGATTTGTGAAACGTTGATTGGTTATAGGAAAAGATACATGATATGTTCAAATTACAGTAGATAAACTGTGTAAGGGATGAATGGGTCCCATTTGGTACTGTAGAAAGATTCCTTATGATTTATATTTTCCTATAAATAAGGGAGTCCTTCGTTTGTAGTAGAAGCAAGGGTTTTCAGAACCATCCCTATATTTCTCTCTCTACTCTCCCCTCTCTCTAGTATTGTAAAGTTTGCCGGAGACCAACCGGAATAAATAGAAGAAAGTATTTCAAGGTAATTACTTTGTCTTTATTACTTTCTATTTCCGAGCAACGTCGTGACTATGTCTGGCTAAACTCAGTTGTGTCTATGTCAACTAACTAACCTCGCTTTTATATTTACCATGAAAGATCTAGACTTTATCTAGATATAAACAAATTGCTATATGGTTTCTTGACTTGGTTCCGAGATGGTGGCACAGTCATATCCGTTACTACTGTTATTAGCTTTGTCTTAGTTACTCCGTCTAGCCAGCCGCGGTCTCAAGCCCGTTAAAAGAGAAAAAGGGCGTCTTTACCCGGTTAGAACTGCTAGACACATGGGTTTAATAACAGTATGTACTGGATCTCGACAGGCCCCTTGCCTGGGTAAAAGCTTCAATAGCTTCCATACAGTCATCAAATCATAGATCAATTTGCATATATCTTGATTCTTATAAATAAATTTAAGGATGCTTGACTTGCTAGATCCTTGACTATGGCGGACTACCGCCCGGTCACCGATCCTGCTTACTGGTATCATATATGTAGAATATTCATATATGCTATTCATATGATATATAAAAATATATACATATAACAAATATATACTAATTATACAAATATATATAAAATATATATAAAATAGATGACAGACAAGAATTAAAATTTAAATTTTATGAGAGAAAAAAATTGAAAATGCAAAGACTCAATGAGCCTTTGACTTTATTAAAAATATATTGATTGAAAAATGAAGTTGAAATTCAAAGGTTACAAATACTTTTCACCAACTTCATAAACTAAAACAGTAAAACTAGAAAATGAAAATTTAATAGATAAATTGAGAAATCTACATATTTTGAATCATTTTCTCTAATTCCTCTGTATTAACATGGGCAGGAATGGGATCATAATTTTCAAAATTAACAACTCCATACGTTGGACTTGATTGTGTTGAAGGATCTCCAATTGACATTATTTTTTCAAGTGATTCTTCTTCATCCGGTTCAATTGTCATTCCTTGATTTCTTCGCTCCGCTCTAATCCAATCTCTCAGGCAAACTAAAACATTCATGGCATTGCTTCCTAATGAGTATCGATTGTCTCCGAGCTGCAGCCTTTCTTGACTAAATGCGCTCTCTGATGCAACGGTTGACATTGGAACATTTAACACATCTCTAGCCAATGTTGAAAGTACGGGATATTGTCTTTGATTGTTCTTCCACCACTCCAGTGTTGGAGTTTGATTTTTATAGTCCTCCACGGGTGATCTCAAATATAAATTAAGCTCATCGCAATTTATGCTTCCTTGCGCTGTAGGCTGTAATCTTGACCAAACAGATAAATTAGTTACACCATAAGCAGGTACACCTTGTGTCTGTCTTTTGGAAGATGATGGTTCGTCCGAAGGATGAGATAAAGGAGCATTATGAGTCGGTGTAGCATTATTAACTAAGGTAACATAATGATTAAATAAGTTTTCCATGTAAATATTCGCATTAATAGTAGCATCAGATATAATAGGTACTTCATCATTCTTAATTTCTAATTTTTTATAAATCATAGCAACAAATTCACACATATTAACAAATTTCATACATGGATTTAAAATAGCACCAACTAAGTAAATAGGTGGAATCAGATTTTTTTTTTTGAATTTTTCGATCATTTTAGTGATAGCTTCCGAGTAACCTCTTTTAATCTTATATTCACTAAGCAATATAGAGAGATCGGCTATATAAGCTAAAATATTAGAAGCAGTAGGATAATAAGCACCGGAAAATTCAAAAGTAGCTAAATAAAATGAGTTTAAAAAATCAACAACATCTTTAATTTTTCTCCAATCGGCTTCTTGTAACATAAGTTCAGGAAATTCGCTAGCATATTGGTTAAAAGTCATAGTAATAGGAACTTTATAAATGTAGCAAGTATTTAAAAAATTAAAAGTAGAATTCCACCTAGTGTCTATTTCTTCAGGCATTAATCTTGGTCTAAGATTATTGTCCTTACATTTTTTCTTTTAAATTCAGTAAGTCTAAGCTTTCTATTATTTCCTTGAATAAAGCCAACTGCATGCCTAATTTTTTCAATCACAGGTTCAAAAAAATCAACACCATCTTTTACAATTAGATTGTATATATGACAAGCACACCTAACATGAAAAATTTCTACACACGGAGGAGTAAGCATAATTTTTAAATCATCAATAGCAGCGGTGTTGTTAGATGCATTATCAAAAGCCATACATAAAACTTTTTCATTAAGACCATAATAATTTGTAACCACTGAGATAGATTTAGAAATAAAATCTGCAGTATGCCTACGATCTTCATCATATCGAAATGCCAAAATACATTTTTGCATGAAAAAATTACTATCTATTCAATGACAAGTAATTGTTAAATAATCATTTTTATTAACCGCACGACCAAGATCAGAAGTAAGAGACACTCTACATGGAAGATTTGTTAATAACCAACGTAAATAAAATGCATATTGTCCATGTAGTCTAAAAATATCTGATCGACAAGTACTTCTAGGAATACCGGTAAACATTGGGTTATAAATAGATTGTATGTAATGAACAAAAGCATCAGAAGAAGCAAACGTGAAAGGCAAACAACCCAATGCTATCATTTTCGCTAACTCTTCACAATCTTTCTTTTTATTATACGTCCCAACTAATTTACCGGTATGTGGGTTCATTTTAGTTTGTCTATGTGTTCCACCAGCCCCACCTTGTTTTAAAAGTTCTTCCCAACCTACATGATCGATTCTCAAATGTCTCATCAATTGACCCGTCCCTCCGGAATTACCCCCGGTCTTATGATGATATTGTTTATGACAAAGATTGCATTCAACAAGAGTTGTTCCTTCTAATTTAGTATAAAAATTCCATGCAACACTAGTTAATTTTTGGGGATTTCTAGGCCGTGGAGGAAGATTAGGAGTACGAGATTGAGCATTATCAATAACGGGACTAGTGGGTTCATCATCATCACCATCATCATCATTATTATTATTATTATGTACACTTATGTCAACTTCATTTTCTTCTTCAATTTCATAATTTTCTTGTGCTTCAAAATAATTCATATCATGTGCACCCACAAGAATATCTCATTCTCCTATCTCACTAGGTGATGGTGGAGGCACACGAGAATAATTATTTCTACCGCTTGTACTACCTCTACCAGAAGTGATTTTTTTCTTACTACCACTACTACTTTCGGGACATAAATTTTTAACACTTTTACCAAGTTGTCTTACTTTATCCATTTTATAAATTAAATTAATAAATATTAAATACTCAAAAATTAATACAAAAAGATATTCAACAAAAAATATACTAATTAAAAGTAAGAGATAGAACGATTATACCAAATTATCGGAGACAAACAAGTAATTAAACAATCGTAAATTGATGAATTGAACACTTGAACTTTTTCCAACTTGATGTTGTTGATAGCAAAATAATAAAGTATATATTGCTAGAAATCAAGAGAAAAAATCAGAAAATTGAGAGAGAATGAGAAGTATTTTATAATAAAAATGATGAAATTTAGAAGGTATTTATATATGAAAAATGGGTGAATTTTTAAAATGGAGAAGAATTGAACGTTGGCCCAAACGGCATTGTAACCGTTGGACCAACATTCAACAAAGGCCTGTCAACTGCCAAGGCTATTATATTGAATTGTAAATTGTCATGTTGATATTCAACATTGCCTGAAAAGGCTATTATAGAGGCTAGGGCCTGCCAGCGGCGCACAACAGGCCTATTGACAGCGGCCCATGTGGCCTGTCAGCCCAAATAAAAAAAAAAAAAATTTAACTTACCCGGGCCGGTCCGCTCCGGTGCACCAGTGGGCCAAGTTCGGTCTCAGAACTGGGCCGATCTCCCGGGTGGCCAAGCCTGGACGGCCCAGCCCACGTTCCGACCCATGAACCCGTTATCCTTATTCCGGTCATGGGCCAACCGGTCCGGTTCTCTATTTGGGCCGGTCTTACCGGTCTGGTCCGGGTCAGACCGGCCCAGTTGACAGATTTAGACGAGCCCCAAAACTTGACACAATTTTTCGTTTAGACACCTTATCTTCGGTCTGAGTGTCCTGCTTATTGAATACTTAAAGCTGACAGAAAAGTGTCTATTAACTTGAGTTAATTCCTCAAATGGTTACTGAACTTTCACACATATCCCACTAAAGTCACTTTTGATTTTTCTAAGAAAATATGGTCATTGAACTATATACACTCTTTCAAACAAAGTAAAACTAACAGAATGGTTAAATATTTAACGGACATGTCCTTTTCTTTTCTTCTTTTTTTAAAAAAAATTCATATTTAATCCAATACTCATTAACCCATAACCCATTTCAAATGAGTCCTTAATTAAAGTAACTATAGAGGTGAAATCTAACCAACTTGCTCTGTTCTATTTTCATTTCCTCTCTCGTGGGGTTGGAAATCAGTTAAAATTTCATCGTTGTTTTAACTTATTGGCAGGTAGACATAGTCACGCAATTAGTCTTGTTTAGTGTTCTAGATCACGCGGTTAAAATTACCTATCATGGTGTTGAAAAAAATTACGAGGCAAGTCAAAACAATTATCAAGAAAACATTTCAAGAAACATTCGAAACACTATAAACCTCCACAGCCGGAGCCGCCACCTCCATCACATCCTCCAATTAGTCCACCAAAATCTCATGTCTCCACCACAACAAAAACTAGCCCATTGTTTCAGCCATTTCTCATGTTGGATAATCCTAATTCAAATGCTAAAATGATAGCAAAACAGAGATGTTGACATTCCATTTCAAAATAACGGCTAAAATGATGCTATTAATAAGCAATGTCATTAGACTAAGCATTGCTTAATTGGTTGGAAGCTTTGATTTTTCTTGGACTGCATACAGCCCCAGATAAGTGTCGTTTTCTCTTCTAAAGTATATCTAACTAATGCAATAAGCAATTTATGTAATTTGCTAAATGTGTTATGGGTTAATGGGTATTGGGTTAAATATGAATTTATTATTTTTTTTTAAAAAAAGAAAAGGACATGTCCATTAAATATTTAATCATTCTGTTAGTTTTACTTTGTTTGGAAGAGTGTATATAGTTCAATGACCATATTTTCCTAAAAAAATCAAAAGAGACTTTAGTGGGATATATTTGAAAGTTCAGTGACCATTTGAGGAATTAATATAGTTGAGACAAATTTGAAGTATGATATTTCCCATGAACTTCTATAATGAACTACTATTCACAGCAGTAAAATGCACCATTAATCAAATTACTTTTGGATTTTGGTGATTCTTTTTCTCTTCTGTTGTGTGGAAAAGGGCCTACACAATTTATGTTTTGTATCTCAATTATTAGGCAACCAATATGCAGACAAAACTATAGTAAAATTCTTACATTTAAAAACAAATTGACAAAGTCAAATTATGCACATCAACATTAGCAAGTCTATAGACCCCAAATTTTGATCACTATTCATCAATATGTCCACCATATTAGATAAGATAACAAGAAAAGAAAGGTGGTCAGTGAAGATCAATATAGCCGACTCCAGATTGTTTGAGATCGAGGTGTAGTTGTTATTGTTATATTCATCAATACGTCCACCACATTGTGTTGCTTTCATTGTAGAAATAGCAAGAGATCTCAAATTCTTCAGTATTCTTTGATCCCCTGAAAGGATGTTAAATTGCATAAAATTTATATCTATTTCATGCTCTTATTTAACAAATTAAGGCAGGGAACATCCCGGTTACTCATATTACATCGATAATGTAAAAATTATTTACACTGTCAGTATAAGAAAAGCCAACGAAGACAATTAGCCAACATAACATACCAAACCCTTCATTCCTACAAACACAACCTTCCAAATGCTACCCTCCTCCATTTGGACACTTCTCTTTACCATTTTTCCTTTGCAAAAAAAGTCATGCTGCTTTCTCTGCATCAAACTAGTCATCTTTAACAAATGCATTCTAACATTTCTGTAATGACCCTTCCGGTCATTTACACATTTTCGCCTTTCTTGTACTATTAGAGCTTACTTGTAGTGGCCCAAGTCATTTATGGCTTGTCGGGACCGGTAGTTCGGTGCCCGGGCTGTTTGTTTGGTCTTTATGACCGTTCCTCATTTTAGATCTTCAACTTTGGAAATCGTTGACTTCCGTCGACATTCTTGGTAATATCAAAGAATTAAACCAAGGTTCTAGGTCAAAGGAATTCCTTACTCGAAAGTTCGAGTTAAAGAAATGCCTCGTGTAATACCTCGCCCGTTTGGAAGGTTTAAAGTAACCCGTGACTTTGGGGTAAGACTAATAGTGTATAATATACTAAGAAGGATGTGTTATGAGGTATTATAATCGCAAAATGGTCGTATGATAAGTTTTGAAGTCAAGCAAGTTGCGAAACAAAAGTCGGAAAAAGTTATTGTAAATTCCTTTAAGGAATTCTCTTCAAATTTGGGTTAAATGTCTTGGGGTGTTTCTCCCTATCTATAAAGAGTTAGTAGTCCCCCAATATACCAAATCTAAGGTCTACGAGTCTAGTTTCCAACGCACTAAACCGTTCATCCATACGACTTTAGAATAGAGAGATATTCACATTTTTGTAGGACTGCACAAGCAGACACGTCAAGGTGGGGCCTACGTCCTACGTCGGTTCAGCTTATAAAAGCTGATTTCTCCTTCGTTTTAACCCATATTTTTCACCCAAATTTCTTAGAAAATCAGAGGGAGAGTCCATACATAATCCATGGACTTTGATCCTTTCAATTCGGAAGTTTAACGGAAGTTGCTCTACGTCGCGAGCTCGTCATTTTGGTGTAGTTTGTCCCATCGATTTCATGGCGTATCTTCGTGGGTGTTGATGCCGCGAGCTAGCAGGTGTTTTCTGAGTATTTGACAGTAGCTATGGAGTTATTTTGGTGAGGTATGGATCCCGTAAACTTATCTATTTGTTGAATCAAGATTCTAAGCTTCTAGTCACGAAAAGTTGTATTTTTCGATAACTTGTAGTAGTTTCTTGTTGGATTTGGATACGTTTGTTGCTACTGCAAGGAGGCAGTTCATGGAACTGATATTTTTATGCTATTATCATTTGATTATCGGAAGGTAAGGGTTCTAAATCCTTGACTCATTCTTAATTTGAGCTTTAGAATCAATTCCGAGGAGAACTTATCGTTATCAGCATGTTGTCGTGTTTTCTTGCCGTATATTGTTACAACTAGTGGTGGGTCCTTATAACAGTATGTTTAGCTTGGTATTTCAAAGCTTTTTGTCAAGGTAACCTTCTTCCTACGATCCTCCTTCGTTATTATATGTTCTACTATTATTTTATGGATTTCTGAGCCACGAAGTGGTATTTTGGATTTGTGGCTTTGGACAGCCTTTATCTTGTTATGTTTGGTTATTGTTGTGGTTTTCTGGTTGTGTTAAGGTTCTAGAGGGATTGGGAAATTGTGCGATTCTTTTTGGGATCGCATACGATAGTGATTGGATTGGACAACGTGAAGTACGCCTTGAAATAGTGCCTCGGGAGCTCGTCGCTCCTTTGAGATGTGGTTAACATATTATTGTTGGATTTAGCTGCAATTTCTTATTTTTATTGGCCTCATTTTATGCTTTGGAGTTGGCTGATCACGAGTGTGACATTAACACCTTATCAATTGGCTATGGCTCGTTCTTGCACCCTTGTCGATTCTAGCAATTGTTCCATTACCTTGGTTGGTCAGGCTTCATAGAGACACCTTTGGGGCTTCAGTTGAAAGTATTTGTTTTATGTGATTCAAAGCTTCTTGGAGTTGTTCGAGTCTGGACGATACCGTTCCCGCAGCTAGTCATCTGATGACAGGTAGGTTATGGTTTTCCCCTATCTAGACTCTGCGTATCTAGGCTATAACTGCATTAATTAGCATCCTTGGTCGGGTTGTTATAGGTTGGTACCCCAGACCTTGTCCGCCTTTCGTTCGTCTATTTCATACATTATTTGTAGTATTCGCGTAGTAATGTATATTGCCTTTGTGGTTCTGCGTGGCCTTGTTTGTAGTATTCGCTGATAGGAATTGTTAAGAGACGTTGGGCTACTTTTATATTTGTGTGCAAGCATATCATCCATGAAAAAGGTTTTCCCCTGCATGTTTTACTACAGTTTTGGCTGTGAGGCACTACTGACAGTTTTCCTAAATTTGCATGGCCCTGAGGGCCCGTTTTTGGTACTTTTGTTGATAGAAAAGGAGATTTTTGGATGTTTTCACACTGATTTTATTACTGGTACTAGTCTCTGCGGGGCAGAGCACCAGACTTGATTTTGTTACTGATACTAGTCTCTGCGGGGCGGAGCACTAGACTTGATTTACTACAGGTTTAGACCCGGTTACGCCCGGGCACCCTTGGAGGGATTTTTGAGGCATTTTATACTACTTTAGTCCTGGACGGGGTCTGGGCATGCATACTTGAGACTGGGTCTCTATCTTGATCCCGGACTTGCTTCCGGATGACATGTCTTGATACTGAGTTTTAGTATGGGGTCGGGGACCTCCATGGACCTTGCTGCTCCGGGCCTGGGGCTTTGGGTTGCGTGCACCGGAGGGAAGGGTATACGGTGGAGTAGAGGTATACATGCTGAGTCCTTCCATGGAACCTGCCTGCTGGGCCTGATTGGCACCAGAGGAGGTACATACATAGATTCTATTTCACATCATATCATATCATGCATTGGATTCCACCCTTATTTATTGTGTGTTCAGTGTACGCTCCGGTAGTATGGGATGCCGGAGGGTTTGTTTTCACTTGATTGTGTTCCTCGGTTGTATGGGCGGCCGTTGGGACTGTAGGTAGACTATATTTACTCCTGTTTTTACTTAGAGCTTGTCTTGGCACCCAGTTCTTGAAAGATTAGTGATGGCTAGCCTGTTGAGGCTTTGGCTGTGGGATTTTTGATTATTGAGAGGGCTTTAGAGTTCTATCTTATTGAGGCACTTTTGTGTGGCCTTCTGAGCAGAGTGTGAGACTCTGGTTCTATTCTTGTGGGAAGCTGAGTGGTATCTCTCGGTTATTGTGGCCTAGTTATTTCATCCTAGGGTTGTACTTCTGAGGTGATTCCCTGGTTATGCTATCATATGATTGGATTGGTGTTATGATTTCCTTATACTGGTTGATTCCATTTTGAGTATGTTAGACTGCTCTCCGTCTTTTCCTTCCACGTGAGGTTACCGGTATACCGCTATTTTCTCAATTCTCTCTCTACTTAGTTATATTGTTGTGCAAGGACTCCATGTGCGTTCTCTTTCCTTCACCTGTGATTCTGTGTAATTGTATCTCTGTGCTAGCATGTGTTATTTGAAGCTCTTGGTTATGGATGATCTGTGCTAGCTCCTTGTGCCTTGCTCATTGCCTCAGTGACTGTTTTCTTGCTATCTGTTACTTACTGCTTTTATATCTTATATGCGCTCAGTCGTCCTATGATACCTACTGAGTACCCGTGGTTTTGGTGCTCATACTACACTTCTGCACTTTTTTGTGCAGATATTAGCTGCGCTTTCGCCGTTGATCATGTTGGAGACTCGTGCAGCTTTTAGATCTTTGAGACTAGGGTGAGCGCCTGATGGTCGGGGCTTGTCTACATCTCATCTGTTGTACTGTTGCTCCTTGTACTTTCGGAGGCAATTTATGTTGTATTTTGTTACTACTAGCACTTGTATCCTATTAGAAGCTTCTGTACTATTGATACCAAGTCTTGGGGTTGGTGTAGTTTTCTTTATGTATTTATATTCGAGTTTTGCTTTTGCTTATTTCTGCTTGCTGGTGCATTTTGGTTAGGTAGTAGCCCATTACTAACCGTTATGGGCTACGGGAATTGGTTCGCCTACTGGGGAATTGTAGGTGCTATCATTACTTGAGAAATTGGGTCGTGACAGCTTGGTATCAGAGCTCTAGGTTCACCGGTGTCATGGTACATAAGCAAGTGTCTAAGTAGAGTCTCTTGGATCGGTACGATGACGTCCATATCCTATCTTCGGGAGGCTACAGGGCATTGTTAGGAAATATTTCATCTTCTTGGCTCCTCATCTTGCGTTCCTGGCTCTATTGACTTTTAAACTTCGGTTATTCATTCATTCTCGAATTCCTCAGATGAATGCGATAGCGGTTGGTGCCGAGGCTTCTGTGCCTATTGCTTTAGTGCTTCCACTAGCGCCAGGACTCCAGAGTGAGGGTTTACTGCACTAGATAGGGGGTGTGGTGTTAGCCCAACCTCCGACTGGATTTATAGCGACCTCAGTACTTCAGGACATCATGGCTAGGACTTGAGTCCTCCGGTGAGTGTTTCAGTACCTGGTTCTGTGAGTGGTGCTTCATTTATAGTTGAGCTTCTAGTTCTTCAGCAGGGTTGTCTGTCGATATTGGAGTACGAGGCGAGATTTTCCCGTCGAGCTTCATCTGGTATAGGCTGTTTTTGGTGTGGTGAGCCTGGGTACTTTGCTAGGAATTGCCCCAGGATTGTGTATCCCAGACAGCCTGTTGTTATCTTTGTGGAGAGATTGGTTACCTTTATAGATATTGTCCCCGGCGAGGGCTGGTTAGGCCTTTAGTTTTGACTACTCAGTCCAGAGTTATATCCCATCATCTTGATACTCCTCTTGGTGGGCCAGAGGTAGAGGTTCTTGATATCGTTGCTCCAGGTTAGGCTTTTGCTAACTTCAACTTATGTTAGTCCCGCTCGTGTTGCGACTCTATCCCTTCAGTCGTGTAATTGTTTATATGCCTACCTGCTACTTGTTTAAGTTGTTTGGCTACTCGAATTGTAGTATCGATATGTTGTTTTATTGGTAGTTTATTCTTTAGTAGTGGATGGGGGTAAGTTAGCCTTGAGAGGTGTTTTCCCGGAGTTGTAGCTCGTGGGTAGTTCTTGTTAATCTGTTTCTAGTTGGGTTATCCTTGTTTCATTGTGATTTTGGACTTTTGGTTGGGTTTCCCTTGTTGAGCGGTCCTAGATGGTTGTTGCCTAGGCCGTTATCTAGCGTGGCTAGAGATCCGTGTGATGGTTCGGTGTATTGCCGATAGTTGGGCCAGAGTTGAGATTTTGCCTCAGTTGGGAGATATTGGTTATGCTAGTGTGCATAGATTGGTTTGGTCTCCCGAGTGTCTAGAGTCGACCCTCTTTGTTGATTAGTTTAGGAGGTTGGCAGGTATGTGGGTTGTTCCCATAGTCTCCTCCACTTCCTGGTCCGTTGGGTGTTTTGTTGTATCCCTAGCACCAGTTCGAATGAATCTTGATCGTAGTTCTTTCGATGAGCTCTTGATGTTGGCATCGTGATTGGGTCTTGACTTTAGCACTTCCGACTAAGTGTTGATCGTAACCTCATGGTTGGGTTGTATTTGTAAGAATTTCGGGTGAGTTGGGCATCAGGCCCATTCTTCTCCTGCCTTATTGAATTTGACGTGTAGCTATGAGTAGTAAGGTAATGGCTTCAAGTTCTTATTCGAGAAAGAATTTGTAATGTTTAATATGTGCTAAGGAATGATTTTTGTTTCATTGAAAAAGAAGGGAGATGACGCTTTGTTTATGTTTATGTGTCCTCGTAGTTGCCTGAGGTGGCGATGAAGGTTTGTTTTGGGATTGTGTGTCGGTGATTCGATTCAGCCGTCTACACATTGTCATGGGTTTTTCATCGATTGGTTTTGTTTCAGTAGCAACTGCGGTGTTGGAAATTTGCATATTCAGGCCTAGTTGGCTTGGGTTCTTACAGGTTCATTGGCAGCATACTGGTTCGACCAAGGCTTTAGTTGGTAGTTTTGAAAGTTGGGATTCAAAATCATGGCTTGGCAGGTTACATCGGATGGTTCGTGGCAGTTTCTATTTGGTTGCAGCATCCTAGTGCCTGGAGGCAGTGGGTGCGGGCAACTTAGCTTCTTTACTTCAGTTGCAGATGCGGCTATTGACCTTGGACACCTAGTCCTTGGCTAACCTCTGCAAGAGGCGAGATATTCTAGATTTCAGCAATGTTCTAGTTAGTACGAGGTTCTTTTACCATGGTTGGACAGACTCAGCGACGTAAGTTTGAGCTTCAGCAGTGGTGTATGCTTTATGTGGTCAGCTTGTGCGGGTTAAGACTAGCGAGGCTATTTTGAGCTCTGATGATACGTAGAGACGGATAAGAGCCATTCGTTTGCCCAGGATTTGAAAGCTTGTTTAATTGATTCCTCCGGAGTTATTGTTTATGTGGGGTTCTAGTGTTGGTTAGACTTGGCCAGTATGGACGAGAAGTTCATTATGATATATGCTTCGAAGTGGTTGGTTGTTTGCAGAACCAGTAGAGCGGTTGATTCGAGCCAAAGGAATGAGTTAAAAGTATATGCAAAAATTTCTATGGCTAGATGGTAACTTTGAACTCCAGGCATCTTTTTCCTTTACCTTCGGGGTGTTTGGACGTGATATTCATGGCATGGTGGACTTCTTTCTGAGGTGAGATTCGTAAGGCGATTTCATATTCAAATGGTGTTCGAGTGTTCGGAGTAGTAGCAGTGTTTTCTAGAGTTGGGAGCTTGGCTCAAGGTTACAGACTTCGTGGTAGGCTTACCACACTTTTTGCAGGATCATGGTTTTGGTTTGGGTCTTTTAGGTAGATTGCCCTGGTTCATTCACTTTCAGCTGATTCAGACCTGGCACGGTTCAGTTAGCGAATTTGATGTTAGAAAAAATATTTGTTCGTTGGTTGGTGGTCAGTCAAGGCAGGTAACTTTAGTTTCAATGATATGCTACGGGTTGTTATCTTGGATGGCAAAGGCTAGTAGCCTATATATTGGCTTAAAACACATTTGTACAATGGGTGACTTCGTTCGTGGTAAAGTATAAGCAGGAACTATGGATCTCTGGTGTGTCAGTTGATGCTTCGAGGTGGTTTGAGTGTTCAGCTTGTATGCAGATTCCTATTTGTGGTGCTAAAGGATTCAGTTCAGAATAAAAAAAAAGGGCTTTTGCGGAACAGCGGGTTCATGAGTTAGAGTTTTGGGTTGATGGATTTTCAGGTAAACTTGGTAAGGTTTTAAGGATTCGAGTTTTGTGTGTTGATAACCTTGGTGCTCTGGTTTCGGTGTTGTGTAGGTGCTTTTTGGTTAAGATTCTCGAGGTTCAGTTTGGGTTGGCAGATCTTTGGAGGTTGAAATCTAGCTTGGCTAGTAAGAAATTAAGGCTTGGTTGCTTTCTTTGGTTCTGTTATATTGGGTGCCGTCCGGTCGCGGAGGTTACCCGGGTTGTCTGAGAGAGTAGTGCGGGCGTTGTATCCGCTATTCTTAAATCTCTGGTATTTTCTTCCTTCCTGACTTTCGGGGACGAAAGTCTTTTTAGTAGTGGATGATGTAATGACCCTTCCGGTCATTTACACATTTTCGCCTTTCTTGTACTATTAGAGCTTACTTGTAGTGGCCCAAGTCATTTATGGCTTGTCGGGACCGGTAGTTCGGTGCCCGGGCCATTTGTTTGGTCTTTATGGACGTTCCTCATTTTAGATCTTCAACTTTGGAAATCGTTGACTTCCGTCAACATTCTTGGTAATATTAAAGAATAAAACCAAGGTTCTAGATCAAAGGAATTCCTTACTCGAAAGTTCGAGTTAAAGAAATGCCTCGTGTAACACCTCGCCCGTTTGGAAGGTTTAAAGTAACCCGTGACTTTAGGGTAAGACTAATAGTGTCTAATATACTAAGAAGGATGTGTTATGAGGTATTATATCACAAAATGGTCGTATGATAAGTTTTGAAGTCAAGCAAGTTGCGAAACAAAAGTCGAAAAAAGTTATTGTAAATTCCTTTAAGGAATTCTCTTCAAATTTGGGTTAAATGTCTTGGGGTGTTTCTACCTATATATAAATAGTTAGTGGGCCCCCAATATACCAAATCTAAGGTCTACGAGTCTAGTTTCCAACTCACTAAACCGTTCATCCATACGACTTCAGAATAGAGAGATATTCATATTTTTGTAGGACTGCACAAGCAGACACGTCAAGGTGGGGCCTACGTCCTAAGTCGGTTCAGCTTATAAAAGCTGATTTCTCCTTTGTTTTAACCCATATTTTTCACCCAAATTTCTTAGAAAATCAGAGGGAGAGTCCATAAATAATCCATGGACTTTGATCCTTTCAATTCGGAAGTTTAACGGAAGTTGCTCTTCGTCGCGAGCTTGTCATTTTGGTGTAGTTT
This sequence comes from Jaltomata sinuosa, assembly GCA_003996215.1. Classification (NCBI taxonomy): domain Eukaryota; kingdom Viridiplantae; phylum Streptophyta; class Magnoliopsida; order Solanales; family Solanaceae; genus Jaltomata; species Jaltomata sinuosa. Next base: position 25,362 of record QJPP01003847.1, on the reverse strand, counting down.
GTCCCGTCGATTTCATGGCGTATCTTCGTGGGTGTTGATGCAGCGAGCTAGCAGGTGTTTTCTGAGTATTTGGCAGTATCTATGGAGTTATTTTGGTGAGGTATGGATCCCGTACACTTATCTATTTGTTGAATCAAGATTCTAAGCTTCTAGTCACGAAAAGTTATATTTTTCGATAACTTGTAGTAGTTTCTTGTTGGATTTGGATACGTTTGTTGCTACTGCAAGAAGGCAGTTTGTGGAACTGATATTTTTATGATATTATCATTTGATTATCGGAAGGTAAGGGTTCTAAATCCTCGACTCATTCTTAATTTGAGCTTTAGAATCAATTCCGAGGAGAACTTATCGTTATCGGCATGTTGTCGTGTTTTCTTGCCGTATATTGTTACATCTCGTGGTGGGTCCTTATAACAGCATGTTTAGCTTGGTATTTCAAAGCTTTTTGTCAAGGTAACCTTACTCCTACGATCCTCCTTCGTTATTATATGTTCTACTATTATTTTATGGATTTCTGAGCCACGAAGTGGTATTTTGGATTTGTGGCTTTGGACAGCCTTTATCTTGTTATTTTTGGTTATTGTTGTGGTGTTCTGGTTGTGTTAAGGTGCTGGAGGGATTGGGAAATTGTGCGATTCTTTTTGGGATCACATACGATAGTAATTGGATTGGACAACGTGAAGTACGCCTTGAAATAGTGCCTCGAGAGCTCGTCGCTCCTTTGAGATGTGGTTAACATATTATTGTTGGATTTAGCTGCAATTTATTATTATTATTGGCCTCATTTTATGCTTTGGAGTTGGCTGATCGCGAGTGTGACATTAACACCTTATCAATTTGCTATGGCTTGTTCTTGCAGCCTTGTCGATTCTAGCAATTGTTCCATTACCTTGGTTGGTCAGGCTTCATAGAGACGCCTTTGGGGATTCAGTTGAAAGTATTTGTTTTATGTGATTCAAAGCTTCCTGGAGTTGTTCGAGTCTGGACGATGCCATTCCCGCAGCTAGTCATCGGATGACAGGTAGGTTATGGTTTTCCCCAATCTAGACTCTGCGTATATAGGCTATAACTGCATTAATTAGCATCCTTGGATGGGTTGTTATAGGTTGGTACCCCAGACCTTGTCCGCCTTTCGTCCGTCTATTTCATACGTTGTTTGTAGTATTCGCGTAGTAATGTATATTACCTTTGTGGTCCTGTGTGGCCTTGTATTGACTCTGGAACATAGATGGTGGGATATTTGGGAATGTCCGCGAGTCTCGGACACAGAGATTATCCTTTTAGGCTGGTTATGTCTGCTGAGTAGCTATTGGGCCTGTGCAGGGCTGATAGGAATTGTTGTGAGCCGTTGGGCTACTTTTATATTTGTGTGCAAGCATATCATCCATGAAAAAAGTTTTCCCCTGCATGTTTTACTACAGTTTTGGCTGTGAGCCACTACTGACAGTTTTCCTAAATTTGCATGGCCCTGAGGGCCCATTTTTGGTACTGTTGTTGATAGAAAAGGGGATTTTTGGATGTTTTCGCACTGATTTTATTACTGGTACTAGACTCTGCGGGGCAGAGCACCAGACTTGATTTTATTACTGATACTAGTCTCTGCGGGGTGGAGCACTAGACTTGATTTACTATAGTTTTAGACCCGGTTACGCCCGGGCACCCTTGGAGGGGTTTTTGAGGCATTTTCTACTACTTTAGTCCTGGACAGGGTCTGGGCATGCATACTTGAGACTGGGTCTCTATCTTGATCCCGGACTTGCTTCCGGATGACATGTCTTGATACTTAGTTTTAGTATGGGGTCGGGGACCTCCATGGACCTTGCCGCTCCGAGCCTGGGGCTTCGGGCTGCGTGCGCCAGAGGGAAGGGTATACGGTGGAGTAGAGGTATATAGGCTGAGTCCTTCCATGGAACCTGCCTGCTGGGCCTGATTGGCACCGGAGGAGGTACATACAGAGGTTCTATTTCACATCATATCATATCATGCATTGGATTCCACCCTTGTTTGTTGTGTGTTCAGTGTACGCTCCGGTAGTATGGGATGCCATAGGGTTTGTTGTCCCTTGATTGTGTTCCTCGGTTGTATGGGCGGCCGTTGGGACTGTAGGTAGACTATATTTACTCCTGTTTTTACTTAGAGCTTGTCTTGGCACCCGGTTCTTGAAAGATTAGTGATGGCTAGCCTGTTGAGGCTTTGGTTGTGGGATTTTTGATTATTGAGAGGTCTTTAGAGTTCTATCTTATTGAGGCACTTTTGTGTGGTCTTCTGAGCAGAGTGTGAGACTCTGGTTCTATTCTTGTGGGAAGTTGAGTGGTATCTCTCGGTTATTGTGGCCTAGTTATTTCATCCTAGGGTTGTACTTTTGAGGTGATTCCCTGGTTATGCTATCATATGATTGGATTGGTGTTATGATTTCCTTATACTGGTTGATTCCATTTTGAGTATGTTAGACTGCTCTTCGTCTTTTCCTTCCACGTGAGGTTACCGGTATACCGCTATTTTCTCAATCCTCTCTTTACTTACTTATATTGTTGTGCAAGGACTCCAGGTGCGTTCTCCTTTCCTTCACCTGTAATTCTGTGTAATTGTATCTCTGTGCTAGCATGTGTTACTTGAAGCTCTTGGTTATGGATGATCTGTGCTAGCTCGTTGTGCCTTGCTCATTGCCTCAGTGACTGCTTTCTTGCTATCTGTTACTTACTGCTTTTATATCTTATATGCGCTCAGTCGACCTATGATACCTACTGAGTAACCGTGGTTTTGGTGCTCATACTACACTTCTGCACTTTTTTGTGCAGATATTAGCTGAGCTTTCGCCGTTGATCATGTTGGAGACTTGTGCAGCTTTTAGATCTTTGAGACTAGGGTGAGCGCCTGACGGTCGGGGCTTGTCTACATCTCATCTGTTGTACTGTTGCTCCTTGTACTTTCGGAGGCAATTTATGTTGTATTTTGTTACTACTAGCACTTGTATCCTATTAGAAGCTTCTGTACTATTGATACCAAGTCTTGGGGTTGGTGTAGTTTTCTTTATGTATTTATATTCGAGTTTTGCTTTTGCTTATTTCTGCTTGCTGGTGCGTTTTGGTTAGGTAGTAGCCCATTACTAACCGTTCTGGGCTACGGGAATTGGTTCGCCTACTGGGGGATTGTAGGTGCCATCATGACTTGAGAAATCGGGTCGTGACAATTTCTTTTTTAGACTTTGTTCCTGAGTCACCCATTCGGCTCCCTTTCTTCATCATGGATAAAATTTCAATAAACAAAATGTCAAGAACTAGTCATTTTCTTCCTATATATGCACATTTTAAGCCCTCATAACAAGCAAAATCTGCTATAGTCCTCACATTTTAGAGTTTCGCAAAATAGTAGACCTGCATGATCAAGTTTTCCTATTAAAAAGGTGATATCTCTTCTTCTTCATTTACAAAAGCAATGCATTAAAGAAACTGTCCTTTCATATAAATCGTCGTGCAATGAACTAATTTACTTGCTTCAATTCCGCCCCTAAAACGAGATCCTACTCCTTCATGGGAAGGCAGAATAGCGATCCTACTATTGCAGGTCCTTCAATTGCACTTCTGCAAGAAAGATTCAGACAATTGGAAGAAGCAAAAGAGCAGAGAGAAAACAGAACAAAAAAATTGTTCTCACAGTCTCAAGTGATGACACCAACCAAGAATCATGTCCCTGTCAAGCCAGAATTCTCACACGGACTAATTTTTCAGCCGAAAATTCTGGAATCTGATCAAGATCAGCTCTTTCTTGAACTCAGCTTGAACAGCAAACATACAGGCTTTCAGGTCAGAAAGACAACCTTCGTGGCGGGCTTTGAAACCAAAATGTAAATATGAAAATTCTGACGTTGATACTTCTCTTCATCTGTAGTAGACATGCGATTTGAATATTAAGTTACATACACACATCATATCAATGTAGTTTAACCTGTTCTAGCAAGTTAGTTACAATTTTTTACCAAGTTCCCAAGTAATGCTTATCAAGGAGATTTACGTGTAATTTCTTACAAGTGACATGAAGTATATACTCTTTAAATGGTGAGTGCATAAAACTTAAGCTCGTTCATATAATAAATGTTAGTGGTATGCACAGAGGAAACTTCTAATGACTATCTTTGAGATAGAGAGACTGAATTGAACAATATGTAATGTTGGCTTTTCCATATATATTAGCAAGTTTTACAGATATACATATTGCATATATATGAGTATCCCCACAATTTTTACAGATTAGAGATTACTAAATTCATTTTCCGGGTACAAAGTTTGTGGCATAAGCCCAAGCATTGTTGGCGACTGGATCAGCAATGTGGTCGAAAAGGTTCTCAATTGGTCCCTTCCCAGTAACAATAGCTTGAACAAAGAATCCGAACATTGAGAACATTGCCAATCGTCCGTTCTTGATTTCCTTCACCTTCAACTCAGCAAATGCCTCGGGATCATCAGCCAGGCCGAGTGGGTCAAAGGCACCTCCCGGGTAGATCTTGTCAAGGCCTTCACCTAGTGGGCCTCCACCAACCCTGTATCCTTCCACAAAACCCATTAGCACAACTTGGGCTGCCCAAATGGCAAGAATGCTTTGTGCATGGATAAGGTTTGGGTTACCAAGGTAATCAAGACCGCCTTCTGAGAAAATTTGAGATCCAGCCTTGAACCAAACAGCCTCACCGAATGTAACACCATTCTTAGACAAAATTTCAGGGAAAACACACCCCAAAGCGCCAAGCATGGCCCAACGGCAATGGATCACCTCAAGCTCACGGTTCCTGGCAAACGTCTCTGGGTCAGCTGAGAGTCCAGCAGTGTCCCACCCGTAGTCACCTGGGAATTCACCAGTCAAGTATGATGGAGTTTGTTCAGAGAATGGTCCCAAGTACTTTGGCCTGTCTTCTCCATACCTATTTCATCAAGCCACAATTTTTTGTTACATTCATATCATCAAGCCACAATTTTTGTTACATTCATATCATCAAGCCACAATTTTTGTTACATTCATATCATCAAGCTCTGGATTTTCTAAATTACAATTTTAATTTCTCAGTAGACATGATTCAAATATGGGTGTGTACAATGTACTATCATATTTATTTTTAAATAATTGACACGAAAGGGAGTCTTGGCGCAACACTAATGGATAATAAAGCCTATATATACGCTACAATTGCAGAATTTGCATCCCACAAATTTCTAATTGTTCAAGTAGGTAAATATAAATTACAAATACGATTTCAAATTGGTTGAATCTTTCTCAATCAAATTGGTTCCTTCATGTCGGAAGGAGGAGAAGATAAGGACAACTTTCTTTCTTCCATTCCACTCTTGCTCCAATCCCAAATAGGATAAATAGAGCTTGGATTTGCTATAAGTGCTTCTGACTATAGGGGCTGGAGTACGTACCAGCCTGTCGGTTGCGTTAAGCTTTAAGTAATAATGGCCAAGTTATTGTCGTGTGAACAGGATGTTAAGGAATCAAGTAACAGAAGCAGTCAGTTTGCAGAAATACAAGATAAGATTGTATATAAATAGACATGATGTGGTCTGACCCTTAATTCGAATTTTGCCTTGTATAAATCCCGTAAATCAACAACTAGATAAATGAAACAAGTCGATGAAATTAAATACTCAACGTGATTGTGAATTAGAGTCGTAACTAAAGATGGAGAGCAGGAATTAAGAAATTACCAAATGCTTTGTGGGGCACTTTTGACAGTACGTCTCATGGTGATACGTCCACCACCAAAGCTACCAATCTTTCTAACAAGTTCATTTTGTGACTTAAGAGCTGTTTGGCCAGCAAATGCAGATTGTTGAATAGCACAAGTAGCCATTTTAACCTCTCTTTTTTCTTCTTCTTCTTCTTTGTGATGATGTTAATTTTGCACTAGGAAGAAGTGTACTATAATAATAAATAGCTTGGGAATGAAGGTTTTTATATGAAAATTAATGGATTTTGAGGATCAAAAAATGTACACCTAAGGAGAAGCTGATTGGTTAATGCTTTTGGATTTGGATTTCACTTGTGATTTTTTGATAGTGAAAGAATGATGCATTTGCTTTGCCATGTGGCTGTCAAATATCTCTTGGCTGACATTGTTTCTTGCAGATGGACCGTGTTCACGTGTTGAAGCATACAAAACTGGTACAAACTTCGTTGCTATTCTATTGCTAAATAACTCATAGCTAACAATTTTTTAATTATATATATATAGTTAATCTATCGTTAAATAAAATAAATGATAAACTTTGAATGAGACGATAAACCCTCTTAATCTTAAATCAATCGCCAAAATAAAGCTAGATCACTGCATGTACTTTTAGAAAATGTCAACGAAGACCTTAAGAAATAATTAGACCATATGAATTTGTATGAATGACTAGTTAAGGTGAAAATAATAATTAACAAAAAGGATCAAGACATATCTAAAATTTGAAGCTCTATATAAGGAAATTTCTTGAAGCAAAACAAGGTTTTAGAAAAAACAATGGAAAAATTAAAGAGGTACAAATTTTACTTTAAGTAAGTCAATTTTGTGTGAAGTTTTTCTTTTTCATTTTCATGTCATTACGTATTTAAGGCCTAATTATTTTCAAAAAGATTCTAATTTTAATTATTTTTTAATTAAACAGTAACAATTGTGAACGTTAATATAATTTGTCAGTGATAAGAAATTGATATCATTCAGCTTTTTAAGTGTATTGGAAGGGATAAATAGAGTATATTAATCTTGAACACATAAACTATATATAACAAAACTCAAAGTAATTTCTTTAAAGAAATTCATCAAACACTTGAGGCACAAATAGTTTTACCTAAAAATCTAACAAAACTCAATTCTTGTCTGAAAAGACATCTCTGTTAAAGATATGACATTTGGGCCTAACTCAACCCCGAAAGTTAGTTTATGAGTGGAGGATTGTCCAAGTTCATTTAAGCAGACCACCAGTCCATTTCCGAAAGTTAGTTTATGAGTGGAGGATTGTCCAAGTTCATTTAAGCAGACCACCAATCCATTTCCCAATCAATATAAAACTTTCACCTTCTTTTTTTATTGAGGCCAAATGTTGATTTTTAGCAAAGAAATTAAGAAAAAATAACCGAGAAAAATTTTTGAGAGAAAAAATACTGCAATGAGGTCAAAGGGAATATTCAACTTGTTGAACTTTACATTTATAGAAAATTTGCGATAAAAATATAATTATTATCCTAGCCTAGAATATCTTTATAGGATCATATCTTCACCTAAATAATTACTACAAATTAGGAATAACTAGCTAACCAACTATCAACTAGGATTTATTCAAAAAACTTAAACAGTAAAATAAAGTTGCTGCAGTTCAAAAGTATAATTCTAACAGTCCTCTGAGACTACAGATTCTGGACTTGGCTAGAATTAACCTCTTGAACAAATCTGTCAATTCATCTTTGGTCTTGCAAGGCTTGTGTGCATCTTTTACTGGATTAGATGAGAAACTTTTACCTCTCATTTCAACTTGTAAAATCTCTTGCTTAGTGGAATCAAAGATTCGAAAAATATTTATCTTCAAATAATAATTTAAATTCTTTTTTCATTAGCTGGCCAACACTCAACAAACTTTTATCAATATCAGACACATAAAGGACATGTGCAATTATTTTTGTACCTGAACTTGTTTTAATTGCAACAGACCCTTTTCTTTGGCATGAATATAGTCATCATTTTTAATTCTGACTTTCTTATTTTTCATAGACACGAACTCTTTAAAAAGATTTTTGTCATATGTCATATGATTTGTACAATCGCTGTTAATCATTCAAAAATCAATTTTTTTGGTTGAAAAATAAGTTATCACAAATAAGTGATCTTCTTCTTCTTCATTGGCGACTTGGGCATCTGCTTCATCTTTTTGATATTTGCTTTTGCAAATCACAACTTTATGACTAAGCTAATTGTAGATCTTACATTGTGCATCTGACCTCTTTCAATATTTAAATGGAGAATAACCTTTTTTGCCACAGTGCTGATAAGGTGGATAATTTTTAAAAATTTGTCCTTGCTTTGAGTTTGCTTTGAGTTTTATGGTTGGCTGCTAATGCTCTTTCAACCATGTCATTTTGTCTCATAAACCTCCTTTTCTGGCAATGTTATAAATTTTTCTTTCAACAATTTTTGAATCTTTAAATTCAGTGCGTAGCAACCTTACTTTGTTAACAATGCCAAGTAATCTGTCAGAGTATTCCTTGACTGTTTCAGACTCTTTAATAATATATGTGTGTATATATATATATATATATATATATATATATATATATAAAGTAAAAAATTTTAAAATGAAAAGTTGGATTACTATTTTGTCCCTACACTAAATTAAAAATTTATAAACCATTTAATGAATTAAATATTAAATAATAAATTTTATATACCTCAATACTGAATTACACAATCAGGTGAGAAAATAAAAAATTTAGCAGACTCTTTAATCCCTATTTTAATGCTCCAATACACGTTGAGCTGAATAAATTAGAAGTTTAGGAGCCCATTTTTGTATTTATACTCCGTAATACTTTTCATTAAATAATTTTATCAGCCTACATATTAATGCTAAGAACTTTTCCCCTTCCGCTAATTATTTTTAGTTGTTATTCATTTTGCCAGATGTTATTCTATCACTTTTGATAGAAATTAAAATAGTTGATTAGGTATAATAATTTTATTACCATGGACGTGTTAATAAGGTGTAAGATATCATGAATTGTATTAATATCTTTTTATTTTCTATATATTTATCCTAATTAATCATGATTTACTCATTTTTAAAGTCTCAATTTGATAATTTCTAATGTTCACACTTCACACTGTACTAACAAGGGGGGGGGGTGTTAGAAAGTTGGGAGCATCCCATATTTCATTTGAATTAGCATTTACTAACATTTGTCTTAAATTGTTACTATTACACTTAAAAACTCTCACAGTAATGCTTTGTTAGTTAATTTGAATACTATTTAGTTCTTATAATTATTAGAAGATCAATAAAGGGTAAGTCATGGCTTTTCACCTCCTACATTATAAAGAATTTTTGATATCATGACTTTTTCATGCACAAATGGTTCAATTAATCCATTAATTAGGATATTATTAGTTACCAAATTAAATTGATAATGAAACATCTTATCTCATCCATTAAAGTATGCTCAATAATATAATCAGCTTATATATATGATTAAGAAAATGTACAACCCTCATCATCATTAGAAGAACCATAGAGGTTGGTAAAACTTTAGATTACATGATATGTTCATTTTCTTTGATTACTTTTTATGAGTATTCCTGAAAAAATATACTTTTGTTTATGCAATTTGTTATGAAGCACCACTCTCTATTGTTATTAGTTTACAACTTTCTCAATATACTTTCAATAACTTGGATGAAGCATAAAGAAATATGAAAAGTTAAGAGACAAGATTTTCCTACGATTCACGAGCTTGAATCTTTTCTTGAAGTTGTCTCAAACATTAACATTTGAAGCCTTATATTTATTATAGTTGGTAAGAGCAGTATTCATTTGTTATAATATTTGATGTTTTAAAAATGAAAACACTAGGTATTCATCATTTTGGTGACTTTTGTGAATGTTTTCCTCATTATACACTATTGTTATCTTTTAATAGTAATGATATTTTTCTTGTTTTGTATTATCTCAAGACTTTTGTTCTTCGTCTTCTATGTCGGGTGCTCAAAGGAGAGCCATCTTTACAAGAATGTAAAACAGATCCATACAAGTATTTTTTGAAAATTAGATGTTCTTCAATCTATTGGTATTTTATTGTAACGACTTGTTAAGTCGTTATTAAAAGGCACCTCGTTATGGGTGAGCTATTCGTGCGAAGAACGGGTTGAAAAAACTTTCGGGTTGGAGAGTTGAAAATTTTGGGCTAGGCTAGTCTCGGACGAATTCTGAGTGAAGTAAGGTGTATGAAAATCTGGGAAAGGATTGGTAAAATGTCTAAGGTTGAGTTAATTTTTCTGTTAGCTAAGGCGTTAGAGAGTCCGTAGGACTTTTCAGACGTGAATTCGGGTGAGTAGAACTCCTGATATCGAAGTTGACGTGAAAGAGTTGATTCGAAACATCAGAATTTCGAAGTGTGTTGTAAATTGAGCAATTTTTAGGGATTTCCTGAAGTTTTGCCTCTTGTAAACCACTATAGCGGTTGACACTGCGCTACATCGACGATCGCTATAGTGGAGAAATTTCCACTATAGCAGAAATCAAGGCGGTCAACCCTGCTATAGCAGGCGACTACCACTATGGCGGTGCCGCTATAGCAGGATGACGGGACCAAAATATCCAAAAACGGGTTTTATAATTTCATTCTCTCCTCTTCAGTTTCAAAGAGGCGAGGGTTTCTACAAAAACCCTCTTAGGCTGCTCCAAAGCCTTTGGAGCCATAGGGAGGGGAGACTCCGACTAAAGAGGTGCGAAACCATGGATTTCGGGCTTGTCCTTCATCAGGAATCGCCTTCACAGAGCCAAAATCTAGCGTTCAGACCTCTACAGCAGATGTTTGGCATCTAGGTAGTCTAGGTTTTTCATTGAGTAGACTTAGACCTGCATTTCATTTCATATCGTTATTGTAGAATGACAGGAGGATTCATATTTAGGTGTCACGACCCAGACCGCCGCGAGTGGCACCCACCCAACCCCCGGGCAAGTGAACCATTAACGACTCAGAACTTAACCATTCTAACAGCTCAAAACCAGTGTGCAATAAGTAAAACTAGCAATAATCAACCAAATCAACACTAATATAAATGAACCTGCAGAACTCTCTCCCTAGAACCTGAAAGTCATCGTACCAAAACACTACCAGAAATCTAGAATGCGGGGATGCAACCCCAAAATAAGCAAGAGTCTAAGCCCGAAAACAAGTGGGCTATACTAAAAATGAAAGAGACCAAGGTAGCTCGATCAAAATAGATCACCTTTGATGCCTGGAAGCGCTGGGACTACAAGTGAGGTCGCGTGTTAGCCGCTGGAAGATTGCCTGTACTAACATAAAGAAATGCAAGTGTAGAATCAGTACACAACCATCGTTTACTGGTAGGATCATCAGCCAGTTCCAGATAAGCAATATATGAACGGTACAATAGCCAAGTAAAAGTACAGAAAACATGTAAACAAGCCAACATGTATCCTTAGACTATAAGTCTCTTCCTAGCTTGTTCCCACATGTAACCCACCCTTATAACCATGATCAACAATCAATAATAATCAATAAATATACCATTTTACATATCCCGGACCCACCCTGGGATCCCTCTAAACAACACCTAAGGGTTAAATATGCAATCCGATCTACACCAAGACCAAACTCACAAATCAATACAATAACAACTCGGCTTTTCAAGGACCATATGCAATATCACAATCATAAACACAACACGGTCCACTCATGAAACCATTATTAAAATTTGACAATACAATAAAGTAAACCCGTACCAGGCGTGGTACCTGAGCCAACCAGTTAGCTATCATGTACCAGACGTGATATCTGAGCCAACCGTTTGTTATCCCGTACCAGGCGTGGTACCCGAGCCAACCGAATGTCACACAAAATCTACAGTCACAAACAATGAACAATCAACACTTGTAAACCAACAACCAATAACACCTAGTTCATTTCACAAGACTGATAACAGGACCCTTAGACATTCCTAATCATTCCCTAAGCATGCAACTCATACAATATTTAGACAAAAGTACACAAACATACAATGCATACGGAAATCAATAACCATCACCTACCTCAAATTATTCCAAGCTCTATTGAACCAGAGCTTTCCACTTTTCAGGATCCCTTGCTTGTTCTTGGTCTAGAAACAAATATGCAAGAACTATAATCAGTTACTGACCCAAAAGTACGCGGATTATACAAAATCCCAATCCCCAGGCCAACCTATGATCATTTCACCCATTCTCGGGTTTTTCCACCATTAATTCACCTAAATTCATCATTTTTACGGATACCTTTAGAGAATTATGGCTAAGTGATCATCACCCATCATCAATGATCAAGACCCAAGAACTCTAGCACCCTAGAATCTCTTTTTTTCCCGGATTCTACCATTTCTAGGTCATACCAAACCTTTCTCCAAGTCCACCCCTAGCAATTCTATAGCATAGGAAAGATAGTACAAAGTTTGGGGAGTAGAAACCTTACCTTTGGGACGAAAAATGATGGAAAATGGAGGAAAATCTCCTAAAATTGCCTTGCCCTTCTCCCAAAATGTCTTTGTTGAAAACCGACTGTTCTGGGGAAGTTTCTGCATTAAATCCTGCTAAGACGGTTGACATGGGACAGAAATTCGTAAAGTCCCTCAAATTGCCCTATTTTACAACACACTTGGTTTTCCGATGTTCTAGAATAACCCCTTCACGTCAACCTTGATACTGAGAGTTCTACTTACCCGAATTTGATTTTAAAAAGTCTCCCGGACTCCTTTATGTCTTAGCTAAAAAGAAAATTAGCTCAAGTTAATACACTTTACCCCATCCTTACTCGGATTTTCCTAGACCATACCTCGCTCCAAAATCGACCGAGACTAGCCTAGCCCAAATTTTTCAACTCCCAAAACTAGAAGTTTTCTAACCCAAAACTTTGAACGAAAGATATACCCATAACGATGAACTCGGTCATTACAACAGATACTAATTTACTCATCGTTCATCCCCGAACGATCAAACCAAAAATACAAAAAAAAAAAAAAAAGAAGGGAGGTGTACTACCTAAATCCTCAAATAAGTGAGGGTACTTGTCCCGCATGTCCTTCTTATTTTTCCAAGTGTCTTCCTTAATCAGACGATGCTTCCATTGAACCTTTACCATACTGATCACCTTTGTCCTCAATTTTCGGACATTCCGATCAAGAATCAAAATCGGTTCCTCTTCATAGCGAAGATCCTTATCAAATAACACCTCATCTCACTTGATGATGTAGTCCCCATCCCCATGGTATTGCTTTAGCCTGGATACACGGAATACTGAATGGACACCCAACAAACTGGGCATCAGTGCTAATCTATAAGCCACTGGCCCCACAATCTCAAGTACTTCAAATGATCTGATGAACCGAGGGCTGAGCTTGCCCTTCTTGCTAAAATGCATGACCCCCTTCATGGGTGACACCTTCAACAATACTTGTTCACCAACCTGGAAATTCATATCCCTTACCTTTCGATCTGCGTATCCTTCTGCCTGATTTGGGTGGCTAGCAACTTGGTCTGAATAGCCCTTACCTTTTCTTGTGCTTCCCTCACCAAGTTTACACCCAAAGGCTTTACATCGCCTTCCTCAAACCACCCTATGGGTGATCTACAACCCCTCCCATATAGGGCCTCGAATGGTGCCATGTCGATACTGGAGTGGTAGCTGTTATTGTACGAGAACTCGCACAATGGTAGAAACTTGTCCCAATGCCCCTCGAAGTCAATCACACATGCTCTCAGCATCTCCTCCAATGCCTGAATCGTCCTTTCTGACTGACCATCAGTTTGAGGATGGAAAGCTGTACTAAAAGTGAGCTATGTACCCAACTGTTCATGTAACTTACCCCAAAACTTAGAGGTAAACTGCATAACCCTGTCTTAAATGATTGACAATGGTACCCCATGGAATCTCACGATCTCTTTCACATAAATCTTAGCCAATTGTTGAGAATTGTAATCCACCCTGACCGGAATGAAATGAGCTGACTTGGTTAGCCTGTTGATAATTACCCAAATAGAGTCATACTTCCCCAAAGTCTTGGGAAGACCCATCACGAAATCCATGGCTATCATTTTCCACTTCCACTCTGGAATGGACATTCTCTGAAGTAGTCATGTAGGTCTTTGGTGCTCATACTTTACCTGCTAGCAATTATGCCATTTGGACACGAAATTGGCTATGTCCTTTTTTATCCCCGACCACCAGTAAAACTGCCTCAAATCCTTGTATATCTTGGTTACACCCAGATGAATCAAATACCGCAAATCATGAGCCTCTTCCAACACCTTCTGAATTATGTCATCAACTCGAGGCACACAAACCTTTCCCCTAAATTCAATACTCCGCCAGCGTCCAACTTGGCATCCCTAGACTCTCCGGATATTACCTTACCTCGAAGCTTGCTCAGTTGCGGATCCTAAAACTGCTTAGCCTTTATTTTTTCTATATAAGGGGCTTTGACTTCAATACTGGTCAACACCCCACCTTGTTCTAAAATATCCAAGTGCATGAACTTAGATTCGAATGCCTAAATCTCCTTTGCCAATGGTCGTTTGGACACTCCCAAACAAGCTAAACTGCCCATGCTAACTGTCTTCTGGCTCAATGCGTCTGCCACCATATTAGCCTTACCCAGATGGTACTGAATGGTCACATCATAGTCCTTTAATAACTCCATCCACCTTCTCTGCCTCAGGTTCAAGTCTTTCTGAGTGAAAATATGTTGCAGGCTGCGATGGTCAGTATACACCTCACACTTGACACCATAGAGATAGTGTCTCCAAATCTTGAGTGTAAACACCACCGCTGCCAACTCTAAATCATGAGTCGGATAGTTCCTCTCATGAACCTTCAACTGCTTAGAATCATATGCCATCACATTCCTATCCTGCATCAACACAGCACCCAAACAAGAATGTGAAGCATCACAATAAACAATAAAGTCCTTACCTTCAACCGGCAAGGACAAAATAGGAGTCGTGGTCAGAAGTGTCTTGAGCTTTTGGAAGCTCTCCTTACACTTGTCGGACCACACAAATGGTACCTCTTTTTGTGTCAGCCTTGTCAGGTGAGTAGCAATAGATGCAAAATTCTTGACAAACCTCTGGTAGTAACCTGCGAGCCCAATAAAACTCTGCACCTCAATCACAGAGGTAGGCCAGGCCCAACTCTTGACTGCCTCAATCTTCTGGGGATCTACCATCACCCCCTTTTCTGACACTGCATGCCCCAAGAATACGACTGAAGTCAACCAAAACTCACATTTGAAGAACTTTGCATAAATGTTTTGGTGTCTCAATATCTCCAATACTATACAGAGATGTTCAGCATGCTCCTCCCTACTCTTGGAGTAGATCAAGATATCGTCAATAAAGACAATGACAAATGAATCCAAATAAGACTTAAACACCCCATTCATCAAACTCATGAATACGGCCAGTGCGTTAGTCAACCCAAATGACATCACTAAGAACTCGTAATGCCCATACCAAGTCCGAAAAGCAGTCTTACGAATGTCCTCGGGCCTAATCTTCAACTGATGATACCTGACCTCAAGTCAATTTTTGAGAACACAGATGCACCCTGTAACTGGTCAAACAGATCATCTATATGGGGTAAAGGGTACTTATTCTGGATGGTCACCTTATTCAACTGCCTGTAATCTATGCGCATCCGCATACTACTATTCTTTTTCTTCACAAACAAGACCGGAGCACGCCAAGGCGAAGTACTGGGATAGATGAATCCCTTATTTAGGAGTTTCTGAAGCTGAGTCTTAAGTTCTCTTAACTCTGAAGGAGCCATATGATATGGAGCAATAGAAATTGGGCGAGTTCCCGGCTCCAAGTCAATACAAAAATCGATATTCCTATCCGGAGGCATACCAGGCAAATCCGCTGGGAACACCTCTCAAAACTCTAAAACAACTGGAACTAACTCAATAGATGGGGACTCCACACTGTCATCCCGGAGATGAGCCAAAAAGGCTAGACACCCTCTCCCACTAGCTTTTTAGCCCGAACAAATGATATTATCTTGGCTGGCTTAGGCCTATACATACCTTCCCACTCTAGCCTATCCTTACCCGTAATCTCTAGAGCCACAGTCTTGGTGTTATAATTCAATATGGCATGATAAGGGGATAACCAGGTCATGCCCAAAATAACATCGAAGTCTATCATAAGTCTACCCAAGTATGCAACCCCACAAATGCAACAGAACAATTACGATAAACATGAGTCACAATCATGGACTCTCCAATCGGGTGGAAACATGGATAGGGGAATCAAGATATCACAAATCAAATCCAGACCCAAAGCAAAATTCACAGACACTTGAATATGTAGAACCTGGGTCAAAAAGCACGGAAGCCATCCTATCACAGACTAGAATGGTACATGTGATCACTGCGTCTGATGCCTCAGCCTTGGACCTTCCTAGAAACGCATACCACTGAGCCCGGTCATCAATACGAGCTTCTTCTTTGGCTGGCTGTGCCACACCCCTACCTACTCCGCCATTCCCTTTGTCTCCTCAGCCTCCCTGAAAGTTACCTCGCCCATCATATGGATGACCTCTAGCATAACAACCTCTACCTGCCGGGACCACGACCTTAGATTGCTGCTGAACCTAATTACCAGTCTGCCTGTGAGGGCACTCCTTCTTAAAGTGACCCAGCTCACCACAATAGAAACAACCACGATCAAGTGCAGGCCTGTTGGCGGATGTGTAAGAAGCTCCCTGGCCTCTAGGAGCTGAAAACTGCTAATTAGCTCCCGGACGACCATCTGTTGTAGTTGGCAGAGCTGACTTAATGGGACGAGATGAATATACCTACTGATTATGGCCTGTGGAGTGCGAGCCACCAAAGTTTCTGTCATTCCGGGGCTTCTTGGCTAACACTTTAGCCTGCCCTATTTGCTTGACCCCTTCTAACTTCTTAACATAATTCGTTACCTCATTGAAGCCCTTCCCTGATGAAGTCATGTGCATAGATAATACTTGCAAATCGGTGTTCAAGCCCTTCACAAATAGTCGGATCCTCTCCTCCTCAGACCCCAACAACTGCGTAATAAAATGAGACAAGGCATGAAACTTAGCCTCATAAGCAGAGACCGATATGCTACCCTATTCCAGATTCAAGAACTCATCATTTTTCCTATCCCTCAAAGTATAGGGTACATACTTCTCCAAGAAAAGAGCATGAAACTCCTCCCAAGTCAATGGAGGCAAGGTCGATGGTCGACATTACACTTGAGACTCCACTATTGTTTAGCATCATCTTGTATCTGAAATGTGACGAACTCAACCCTATGTTGTCGCACGATACCCAGCTTGTGTAGCCTTTCATAGTAATCCAATATGAACTCATAAGTATCTTCCTTATCAGTACCCTGAAACGTAAGAGGTTTCAGTTTGAGGAACTTAGTCAGCATCTCATGTTCATTCCCTATCATTATCGGGCCTACCATTGGCCTGAATAATTCACCAGTGCCTGAAGTTGCATCCATTCTAAGAGTCGTAGTAACTTCTGGGTGAGTGCCCAGAGCCTGATCTATAACACCCGCGGGGGTGGCTCCGGCACCAATCAAACCACTCCGGAAGTTCCAAACCTGCTGAAATGCTTCGAGCATCATAGAGGGACGACCCACATCTCCAGTCGGTGCTTCCTCCTCCTACGCCCTTCCATCCTCAACAACAACTTCCACTTTTTTGACATCCTATTCCTGAGATGGGGGAGGGGTTTCTTCTCGCTCTCCTACCACTGCTCGAGCTCCACTCTTGGCGGGTGTGGCTCTGCCCCGACCTCTGCACCTACCCCTACCTCTACCTCTGACTGTCGAACTCGCGGCTGGGACCGCTGGTCTTGCTTTATTGTTCCTTGTATTACCCATCTGTGAATGGAAGAGTGAAGGAGTCAGATACCAATTTGTATCACCAGATACCAATTGGAATTAAGTTATAGCATGAAGGAAGAAACAAGAGATAGTTTTCCTAAAGTCCTATAGCCTCTCGAAGAAAAGTACAGATATCTCCGCACCGTTCCGCAAGACTCTACTAGATGTGTTTTGGCATGAAGAGATCAATGAACCTAGAGATCTGATACCATCTTTATCACGACCCAGACCACCGCGAGTGGTACCCACCCAACCCCCGGGCGAGCAAACCATCAATGACCCAGAACTTAACTGTTCTAACGGCTCAAAACCAGTGTGTAATAAGTAAAACTAGCAATAACCAACCAAATCAACACTAATATAAATGAACCTGCATAAATCCCTCCCTAGAACCTAAAATTCATCATACCAAAACACTACCAGAAATCTAGAATATGGGGATGCAACCCCAAAATAAGTAAGAGTCTAATCCCGAAAACAAGTGGGCTATACTGAAAATGAAAGAGACCAAGGTAGCTCGATCGAAATAGCTCACCATTGATGCCTGGAAGAGCTGGAACTACAAGTGAGGTTGCGTGTCAGCCGCTGGATGATTGCCTGTACTCACAAAAAGAAATGCAAGTGTAGAATCAGTACACAACCATCGTGTACTGGTAGGATCATCAGCCAGTTCTAGATAAGAAATATATGAATGGTATAATAGCCAAGTCAAATTACAGGAATCCAGTGCCAACATGTATCCCTAGACTATAAGTCTCTTCCTAGCTTGTTCTCACATGTAACCCACCCTTATAATCATGATCAACAATCAATAATAATCAATAAATATACCATTTTATATATATCGGACCCACCCTGGGATCCCCTAAACAACACCTAAGTTTTAAACATGCAACCCGGTCTACACCAAGACCAAACTCACAAATCAATACAATAACGACCCAACCTTTCAAGAACCATATGCAATATCACAATCATAAACACAACCCAATTGTAACGACCGGGTCCAATTGAAATCCAAGTAAGAATTGGTCTATGTGTCTTATTTTGAGCTAGTTTTCCACGTAGCCAAGACATAAAGGAGTCTGGGGGACTTTTCGAAATCGAATTTGGGTAGTAAAACTCCCAGAATCGCATTTGACGTGAAGGAGTTGTTTTGGATCGTCGGGGAAAGCAAGTGTGTTGTAAAATGGCCAATACTGGGAGATTTCTGGACATTCTGTCCGTGACGAGCGCAATGGTCCGCCGTAGCAACCTCCACTATAGCGGTGGAAAATACCGCTATAGCGGTGGTCAAGGGCGGTCAACCCCACTTAAGACCGTTATAGTGGAAGTCATCCGATATAGCGGGACCGCTATAGTAGATCGGGGACCGCTATAGCGAGCCGATGAGATTTTAATGCAGAAATAGTTCCCAAAATATTCAGTTTTTCACAACTTTATTTTGGGAGAAGGGCTAAGCGATTCCAGGCGTTTTTCTTCCTTTTTCCGTCGAAATTCTTCCCTAAGGTAAGGTTTTCATTCCACAACCTTTGTATTACGTTTTCTATCCGGTAGAATTGCTAGGAGGGAATTTGGGAAAAGGTTGGCATAACCTAGGAATGGTGGAATTCGGGGAAGGAAGGGGGTTCCAAGCATGTACATTCTTGGGTGTTGATAAAAGTATGTTAAAATAATCATAGGTTGTTAAATTCTCCATTTTTATCCCTAAAAATGATAGAACTAGGAGAATTAACGGTGGGAAAGCCCGGAAAAAAGGTGGGATGATCATGGGTAGCCTGGGGTTTGGGGATGTGGTATAATCCGAGTAATGTGCAGGCCTTGTGTTTTAATTGTATGTACTGTGTGTTGTTTTTAGACCAAGAATGAGAGAGGAATTCGGAACACAGGAAAGCTCGGGTTGAATAGAGCTTGGATCATTTCTAGGTAGGTGATGACTTATGATTTTCTGTGAATGTTGTATATTCATGTACTCATGTCTAAGTGATTTTATGCTTTACATTGCTTAGGAAAGTTGTGTGGAATGTCTAGGTTCCTGTTTATAGTCTATGTTGAACGGTATTTGTTTGTTGGTTTTACAAGTTGTGTGTGTTCATCTATTGACTGTGGTTATTGACATTCGGTTGGCTCGGGTACCACGCCTGGTACGGGTATAACAAATGGTTGGCACGGGTACCATGCCTGGTACGGGTATAACAAATGGTTGGTACGGGTACCACGCCTGGTATGTAGTTTACTTTATTGCATATTGCATGTTGACTTTTGTATTACATTGATTATTATTGGTCCGTGTGTGGACCGGGTTGTTTTACTGAATGTAATACCTGATATTGGTTCCGTGAGTGGACTGGGTTGTTTGTTGAAAGGTGCTATTGTTTGGTGGTCCTTGAGTGGACGGGAACTGTTGTATAACTGCTGTGTTGGTCTTGGTTTAGGCCGGGTTGATCATTATTTTTGGTAATTGTCTAGAGGGGATTCCAGGGTGGGTCCGAGCTAGACGGAAAGGTATGATTATTGATACATGTTTATGGTATAGAACTGTAAGAGATGGACTTCATGTGGGAATAAGGTAGGTGGAGACTGTAGTCTAGGACCTGTTGACTTGTTGCATGTTTTCCATATATTTAATTGAATTTGTTGTACTGTGTATATTCTGTTTACTTGAAAACTAGTTGATGATCCTACCAGTACATAGTGGTGGTGTACTGATATTACACTTGCTTTTCTTTTGGTGAGTACAGGAAATCTTCCAGCAGCTGAGATGCGACCTCATTTTTAGCACCAGAGATTCTGACTTTCAAGGGTGAGCTGCTTGATTCGAGCTACCTTGGGTTATCCTTAGAGTTTCATTCCATTTGTTTCGGACTTAAAACTAGTGCATTTTATCTTTTGGGGTTGCATCCCCGTATTCTAGATATTTGGTATTGATGTTTGGTACGATGACTTTCAGTTCCTAGGTGGATTTTTCGCAGATTCATTATTATGATTAGTTTTTGATTTATTTGATTGTTAGTTTACTTTTCGCTTGCTGGTTTTAGGCTGTTAGTCTAGGCAAGGGTTGAACTCTATTGGTTCGCTCATTCAGGGGTTGGGTGGGTGCCACTCACGATGGGTTGGATCATGACAAAGATGGTATCAAAGCCTAGGTTCGTTGATCTCATCGTACCAAACAGGTCTAGTAGAGTCTTGCAGAACGGTGCGGAGACATCCGTACTTTTCTTCGAGAGGCTATGGGGCTTTAGCAAAAACTATCTCTTCCTTGTTTCCTTTGTGCTATAACTAGATTCTAATTGGTATCTGGTGATACAAATTGGTATCTAACCTTATTCACTCTTCTGTCCGCAGATGGTTACTACAAGGAACAATGGAGCAAGGCCAACGGTCCCAGCGGCGGGCCCGACAGTTCATGGCAGAGGTAGGGGAAGGGGAAGGGGATGAGCTGGAGTCATACCCGCCAGGGGTGGAGCTCGAGCTGCTACTGCACGTGAGGTAACCCCTCCCTCACCTCAGGATCATGTGGCTGTGGACGTAGAAGATGTGGTTGTAGAGGATGAAGGGGCTCAAGCGAAGGCGGCACCGGTTGGGGGTGCAGGCCTTCCTACTATGACACTGAAAGCTTTTAAGCAGGCGTGGAATATCCTGAGTGGGTTGGTTGGTGCTGGAGCCATACTCGCATCTTATGCAAATCAGGCCTTGGACACTCAGCCAGCGGTTACTACTACACCTAGGATGGATGCAGCTTCGGGCAAAAATGATCTCCTCAGGCCAATGCTAGGCCCAGTGATGACAGGTAATGAGCATGAGATGCTGACTAAGTTCCTTAAGCTGAAATCTCCGATGTTTCAGGGTACAGACAAGGAGGATGCCTATGAGTTCATCTTGGATTGCCATGAGAGGTTGCATAAGTTGGGAATTGCACGTCAGCATGTGGTTGAGTTTGTCACTTTCAGCTGCAGGGTGATACCAAGCAGTGGTGGAGGTCTCATGTTCAGTGTTGGTCTTCTATTCTACCTCCACTGACTTGGGAGAAGTTCCACGCATTGTTTCTAGAGAAGTATGTTCCTCGTACTTTAAGGGACCGGAAGAAAGATGAGTTCCTAAACTTGGAGCAGGGTAGCATGTCGGACTTGACTTATGAGGCTAAGTTCCATGCGTTATCTCATTTTGCTACACAAATATTGGGTTCTGAGGAGGAACTGGTTCGGTTGTTCGTCAAGGGTTTGAATAGTGAACTGCAGGCACTGTCAGTGCATATGACTTCTTCAGGAAAGGGCTTTAATGATGTGGTGGATTATGTGAAGAAGATTGAGGGAGTTAGGCAAGCGGGGCAGGCTAAGGCTTTAGCCAAGAAGCCTCGGAATGAGGGAAACTATGGTGGTTCATACTCCAGAGGCCAGCATCAACAGGCTTATCCGGCCCGTCTTATTCAGTCAACTCTGCCAGCTACTATAGGTGGTCATCAGGGAGTTCAGTCTTCAGCTCCTAGAGGCCAGGGAGCGTCTTTTACATCAGCTAGCAGACCTACTCTTGACCGTGGTTGCTTCCATTGTGGTGAGCTGGGCCACTTTAAGAGGGAGTGTCCACATAGGCAGTTAGGTAATCAGGGTCAGCAGCAAACTAGAGCAGTGGTTCCGGCAGGCAGAGGCGGTAATGCTAGGGGTCATCCACAGGGTGGGCGAGGTAATTTCTAGGGAGGCCGAGGATACCGGCGGAACAGTGGCGCAGGCAGGGGTGCGGCGCAACTGGCTCGGGAAGTTGCCCAGATTGATTATCAGGCTCATTGCTATGCTTTTCCAGGGAGGATCGAGGCGGAAGCCTCAGATGCAATGATCACAGGTACTATTCTTGTCTTTGATAAAATGACTTCGATATTATTTGACCCAGGCTCTACGTATTCTTATGTGTCTGTGAGTTTTGCTTTGGGGCTGGGTTTGACTTGCGATATCATTGATTCCCCTATCTATGTTTCTACCCCAGTTGGAGAGTCTGTGGTTGTGACTCATGTATATCATGATTGTTCTATTGTGTTTGTGGGGTTACAAACTTGGGTAGACTTGGAAATTCTGGATATGGCTGATTTTGATATTATCTTGGGTATGACCTGGCTATCTCCTTATCATGATGTGTTGAACTGTAACACCAAGACTGTGGCTCTAGAGATTCTGGGTAAGGATAGACTAGAGTGGGAAGGTATGTACTGACCTAAGCCAGTTAAGATAATATCGTTTGTCCAGGCTAGGAAGCAAGTGAGGAAAGAGTGTCTAGCCTTTTTGGCTCATTTCCGGGATGATAGTGTGGAGCCCCCTCCTATTGAGTCAGTTCTAGTGGTTTCCAAATTTTTAGAGGTGTTTCCAGCGGACTTTCCTGGTATGCCTCCGGACAGGGATATAGATTTTTGTATTGATTTGGAGCCAGGCACTCGTCCCATTTCCATTCCTTTATATCATATGGCTCCGGCAGAGTTAAGGGAACTTAAGACTCAGCTGCAGGAACTCCTAGATAAGGGATTCATACGTCCCAGTGCTTCGCCTTGGGGTTCTCCAGTTTTATTTGTAAAGAAGAAGGATGGTAGTATGCAGATGTGCATAGATTATAGACAGTTGAACAAGGTGACCATCCAGAATAAGTACCCTCTACCCCGTATAGATGATTTGTTTGACCAGGTTCAGGGTGCATCGGTATTTTTGAAAATTGACTTGAGGTCGGGGTACCATCAGTTAAGGATTAGGCCGAAGGACATTCCGAAAACTGCTTTTCAGACTCGGTATGGGAATTACGAGTTTCTAGTAATGTTGTTTGGTTTGACCAATGCACCGGCAACATTCATGAGTTTGATAAATAAGGTGTTTAAGTCCTACTTGTATTCCTTTGTTATCGTGTTCATCGATGATATTTTGATCTACTCTAAGAGTAGGGACGAGCATGCTAATCATCTTCGTATTGTGCTGGATATCTTGAGGTACCAAAAGCTTTATGCAAAATTCACTAAGTGTGAGTTTTGATTGACTTCTATGGCATTCTTGGGGCATGTAGTGTCAGAAAAGGGGGTGATGGTGGATCCCCAGAAAATTGAGGCAGTCAAGAGTTGGGTTTGGCCTAGCTCTGTGACCGAGGTCAGGAGTTTTATTGGGCTCACGGGGTACTACCGGAGGTTTGTTAAAAATTTTGCTTCTATTGCTACTCACCTGACCAGGCTGACACAGAAGGAGGTACCGTTCGTATGGTCCGACAAGTGCGAGGAGAGCTTCCAAAATCTCAAGACACTTTTGAACACAGCCCCTATTTTGTCCTTGCCGGTAGAAGGTAAAGACTTTGTTGTTTACTGTGATGCTTCACATTCTGGTTTGAGTGTTGTGTTGATGCAGGATAGGAATGTGATAGCCTATGCATCCAGGCATTTGAAGGTGCATGAGAGGAATTACCCGACTCACGATTTAGAGTTGGCAGCGGTGGTTTTTGCATTGAAAATCTAGAGACACTACCTTTATGGTGTCAAGTGTGAGGTATTCACAGATCATCGCAGTCTGCAACACATTTTCACTCAGAAGGATTTGAATCTGAGGCAGAGGAGGTGGATGGAGTTATTGAAGGATTATGATGTGACCATTCAGTACCATCCGAGTAAGGCTAATATGGTGGCAGACGTATTAAGCCAAAAACCTGTTAGCATGGGTAGCTTGGCTTGTTTGGGGGCATCCAAATGATCATTAGCTAAGGAAATTCGGGCTTTGGAGGCCAAGTTCATGCACTTGGGTATTTCAGATCAAGGTGGGTTATTGTCCAGCATTGAGGTCAAGGCCATCTTCATAGAGGAAATAAAGGCGAAACAGTTTTAGGATCCAAAGCTGGGTAAGTTGCGAGGTAAGGTAATATCCGGGGAGTCCAGAGATGTCATGTTAGACTCGGGTGGAGTGTTTCATTTCAGGGAGAGGATTTGTGTTCCTCGGGTTGATGATATAATTCAAAAAATCTTAGCGGAAGCCCATGGTTTGCGGTACACAATTCATCTGGGTGTGACCAAAATGTACAGAAACTCGAGGCAGCGTTACTGGTGGCCCGAGATGAAAAGGGACATAGTGGATTTTGTGTCCAAATGTCAGAACTGCCAGCACGTAAAGTACGAACATCATAGACCTGCAGGACTACTTCAGAGAATGCCAATTCCAGAGTGGAAGTGGGAAAGGATATCCATGGATTTCGTGGTGGGTCTTCCCAAAACATTGGGAAAGTATGACTCAATTTGGGTCATTGTTGATAGGCTGACCAAGTCCTCTCATTTCATTCTGGTCAGGGTAGATTACAATTCGCAGCAATTGGCTAAGATATACGTGAAGGAGATTGTGAGACTGCATGGCGTACCACTATCCATCATTTCAGACAGAGGTACGTTGTTTACTTCTAAGTTCTGGGCAAGTTACAGGAAGAGTTGGGTACACAACTCACCTTTAGTACAACCTTCCATCCTCAGACTGATGGTCAGTCGGAAAGGACGATCCAGGTATTGGAGGACATGTTGAGAGCATGTGTGATGGACTTCGGGGGTCATTGGGACCAGTTTTTACCATTGTGCATATTCTCGTACAACAATAGCTACCACTCCAGTATTGATATAGCACCATTCGAGGCACTATATCGGAGCAACTGCAGATCACCGGTTGGGTGGTTTGAGGAAGGCGATGTAAAGCCTCTGGGCGTAGACTTAGTG
>QJPP01003846.1:0-202030 GCA_003996215.1 Jaltomata sinuosa | reverse complement strand
AAAATGGAAAAAGCTAAAAACACCAATAATAGTAACAGGATTTAATAACGAAGGAAGTATGATTACACATAAAGCAAAAAATATAAAAATACAAATATGTGATAAAATACTAACAATAGAAGAAGTATATAATTACGAATTAACAACGAACGATATGTTATTAGGAATGCCCTTTTTAGAAAAACTATATCCACACACTATAACGAAAACGCATTGGTGGTTCACAACACCATGTAACAACAAAGTAGGAGCAAAAAGAGTTAATAACAAAAATAGGAAAACAACAGAATGGATAAAAGGAAGTGAAAAAATAAACCAAAAATTAAAAAACATAAATCAGTTAGATCATAAAATAGAATTAATCATATTCTCAATAGACAAAATAAAAACAATACAAGATAAATTAGAAACACTGTATAGTGAAGAACCATTAAAAGGATGGGAAAACCACAAAACAAAAGTTAAAATAGAACTAATGGAGGAAAATAGTATTATAACCCAAAAACCTTTAAGATATAATTTCAATGATTTAGAAGAATTTAAAATGCATATTAATGAATTACTAGAAAAAACCTACATACAAGAAAGTAATAGCAAACATTCTAGCCCAACATTCATAGTAAATAAACATAGTGAATGAAAAAGAGGAAAAACTAGGATGGTCATAGACTATAGAAATTTAAATGCAAAAACCAAAACATATAACTACCCAATACCAAATAAAATATTAAAAATAAGACAAATACAAGGATATAATTATTTTAGTAAATTTGACTGTAAATCAGGATTTTACCACCTAAAACTAGAAGATGAATCTAAAAAATTGACAGCTTTTACAGTACCACAAGGATTCTATGAATGAAATGTATTACCATTTGGATATAAAAATGCACCAAGTAGATACCAACACTTTATGGATAACTATTTTAGCCAGCTAGAAAATTGTATAGTCTATATAGACGATATACTACTATACTCCAGAACACAAGAAGAACATATAAGATTATTAGAAAAATTTATACATATTATAGAAATTTCAGGAATAAGTCTAAGCAAAGAGAAAGCAGAAATAATGAAAAACCAAATAGAATTTCTAGGAATACAAATAGATAAAAATGGGATAAAAATGCAAACACATATAGTACAAAAAATAATTGGATTGAACGAAATGCTTGACACAAAAAAGAAACTACAATCCTTTCTAGGATTAGTTAACCAAGTACGAGAATATATACCTAAGCTAGCAGAAAATTTAAAGCCGTTACAGAAAAAATTGAAAAAGGACATAGAATACCATTTTGATGATACAGATAAACCCATATAAGGAAAATTAAAAATATGTGTAGGCAGCTACCAAAACTATATTTTCCAGATGAAAATAAACAATTTACATACATAGTAGAAACAGACTCTAGCGATCATAACTATGGCGGAGTATTAAAATATAAATATGAAAATGAAAAGATAGAACACCATTGTAGATATTACTCAGGATCATATACAGAACCACAAATAAAATGGGAAATAAATAGGAAAGAACTATTTGCATTATACAAATGTTTGCTAAACTTTGAACCATACATAGTTTATAATAAATTTCTTGTAAGAACAGACAATACACAAGTTAGATGGTGGCTTACAAGGAAAATACAAGATTCAGTTACTACAAAAGAAATAAGGAGACTTGTGCTCAATATACAAAACTTTACATTTACAATTGAGGTAATTTCAACTGACAAGAATACAATTGCAGATTACTTATCAAAACAAAAGCACACAGACGGAGGATAATACTCCAGATATACTCTCAATCCTTACTACGCTTTCCCTGAAAGTGGACAGTATAGGAACGAGATTACAAAAGATAGAGCTAAGTCAGCAGCATGACTCTAAACATGCGGAGCTAAGTCAGCAGCATGACTCTAAACATGCGGAGCTAAGTCGATCGGAAGACTTAAAAATTCCAGAGCTAAAAGGAGACGTTGGGAAACTCCTTAAAACCCATAACGATTTGCTAAATACAGCTGCAGGTACAAGCAAGGCTGCAGAAAATAAAAAAGCTAGCATTAAACAATTTATAAATACAAATTTGAACAAGGTATTTGATAAACCATTTACCCACAAAAAGCAACCCACTGAAATACCAAATGCCATACCCCAAACGACTACATATGCAAATAGCCTCCACAAAGATAAAAAAATATACAATCATATCACCCAATCCTACATCGACAATATATACAAAATACAAACTTTCCTAAACCTTAAACCAAGATCTACCACTACCCCCGAAAAACCGGAGCAAGATTACCTAACCCAAAAACTACAAGGATGCAACCGGCTGATAGCACAACCAAAAACAAATCCAAATCTAGTTAGAACCTGTTATAACTACGGATTACTTAGCACTGTATATACATACGACGGCGAAGAGATAAGTGAAATCCCAGAACTCCACAAAGCTTTCATTACATATAAAAGAATTACAAAAGGAAATTTATTTTTTATTAAATTTTATACGGCACCAGCAGAAATACTATATGATGAAATAAAACCCCTAATTCAGGTAGTCAAAATAGGCCTGACTAGAGAATTGATTATACCGGAAGAGATATCACAACAAGCAGAGATACTAAAAGTTGAGATACCAAGTTTTTATGCAAATAAAAGAATAATTGGTATATCAACAATTATCCAGGAATTAGCTACAAATTATCTAAAAGGCAATGCCATATGGAGTTATTATTCCAGAGATCATTTAATGATCTATGCCAATTCAAGAGAGTTACGACAAGCAGATATGGATGAAGTCCAAAAATGGATTTTATCGTTATTAAGACCAGAACTACAACCAACTACTAGAGCCTTGAAGACAGGGTTCATTTCAGAAGAACTATTAACCAGATACTACAAGTTAGTCGGTCAAAAATATCCAGATCATATATGCTCCAAATGCAAAGGAGAAGATAACGTTATTCCAGAAGTTCAGCTTGAATAAATGGACTAACAAAAGAAGGACAGCTTGCACAAAGAAGATATTGACAAAAACAGTTATGTAATTATTGTGATAAGTTTAGTCGTGTAGTGTCGGCCAAAATAAACGGCCAATATATTAGACAGCTGTAAAATGTAAAAGTAAAGTAGTTTGTTTTTATGTAAAAAGTCATAAAGTAGTAAAATAGTATGTCGGCCATAGGAATAGTATGTCGGCCATAGGAATAGTATGTCGGCCATATGAATAGTAAAGGCCAATGAATAGTAAAGGTCAAGAGGCGTATTCATGAACAGTAAAGGTCGTTCATGAATAGTAAAGGTCACTCTAGACTTGTATATATAGAGGGACTCCTCTCATAAATAAAATCATCCGATAATCAATACCTCTCATCTCTCTTTATATTTTCTTATAGCTTTCTCCATTCCGCCCAGCATTATTTTCTTATAGTAAAGTAGTTTGTTTTTATGTAAAAAGTCATAAAGTAGTAAAATAGTATGTCGGCCATAGGAATAGTATATCGGCCATATTAATAGTAAAGGCCAATGAATAGTAAAGGTCAAGAGTCGTATTCATGAACAGTAAAGGTCGTTCATGAATAGTAAAGGTCACTCTAGACTTGTATATATAGAGGGACTCCTCTCATAAATAAAATCATACGATAATCAATACCTCTCATCTCTCTTTATATTTTCTTATAGCTTTCTCCATTCCGCCCAGCATTGGTATCAGAGCAGTCAGGTTTATCCTACTGTGATGGCTCAGCTATACATGTGAATCGCCGATGTGGAAGTCACGGTGTTACATCCTTGTATACGTTTCCCTCGGAGTAAAAAGTATCGTTGGCATTAGCCAGGTAATATAGCTGAGGGGCCAGGATGATGGTGAAATTGGTATCAGAGCTAGATAGAAAAATATAATCATCATGGAAAAAGTTAACTCCAACGAGGAAAATATCGAGCAGGTATACTGTCATATGAATATGCATAGCTAAACTCACATATTCCTGATAATCATAATTATGGTAGAATAAATTTTATCTTTGTTACTATATGGTGGAATTATTCAAAAGCATGTTATATAGTTTGCTGGTAAGTTTGGAAAGGAGAGAAAACTTCTAAGAACAGTACTATCATGAGGGGGAAACCGTTGAGGCAAGAAGCCGTTTTAGGGAGTACCAAAGTATGAGAAATGTTGTTTAAGGAAAAAGAGTATCATGCCGAGTGCAATGCCAGTAGTGACGAAAAACATGGTCTAAGAATAATCCAGTTTATAGTAAGCTTATATAAAAAGTATACTATCATAAAATATGATTAGAGGGAATAATTGAGAAAAAAGCAGCATCATAAAAATGACAAGTTTACATGAAGAAATGATAAAAAATTACAAAACATTGGTATTACATGCATTAAAAGACATAAGAATAATAGAATTAAAAAGAATTATTTGGGAAAAAATATTTGATAAAATAGATGAATTATTAGAACAGAGATGGTATGAGATAGATCTAGACAATTTAAATATAGATAACGATTGGGAAAAATATTCAGATCTAGAAATAGGATATTCAGATTAATGATTAATTACGAAAATTTAAGTTATTGGATGGTAACTATAGAAAACATAAATTTAACAATTAGCCTAATGAAAAGTAATATAGAAGACTACCAAAAAACTCAAGATATAGAATATCTCGAATATATTATAGAATGCGCAAAAGAAATACAAAGATTAGTTCCTTTAAAAGAGGAATATTATACTAAAACATTTAATGAATAAGTACGAAGAAGAACTAACAGAAAGGATTAAACAAACAAGAAAAGAAATTACACATAGAGAACAAAGACTTAGTGAAAACATATTTGCAGGAGTATGCCATAGATCAATATTGGCACAAAGAAAGGAAATATTCTACCTATACATAGAATTACAAAAACTAACATATAAATTACA
Organism: Jaltomata sinuosa; assembly: GCA_003996215.1. NCBI lineage: Eukaryota > Viridiplantae > Streptophyta > Magnoliopsida > Solanales > Solanaceae > Jaltomata > Jaltomata sinuosa. The sequence continues at coordinate 197,085 of QJPP01003846.1, read as the reverse complement.
AAATAAATTATAAATGAATAAGGAAGAATATGTAATAGAAGAAAAAACCTTCGAAAATCTAGAAGGAATAAAAATAAAAATAGTATTTTCTAATCTAGGAAGAAGATATAAGAAAATAGGAGAAACCATGAACCTAATGCTAGAAAGAGAATCAGCTAAATGAGAAGATAGCCTAACAGCTATGGTAAGAATAATGAAAGAAAACGAAGAAATAGACAGAAAGAATGAAATAAATAAAATAAAACAAGAAGCAAAAATAGAAGTACAAAAAATAGAAAATATTAAAAATACAAAAATATTAGAATTGGAAAAAGAACTGGCAATGTTAAAAGAAATATATGTAAACAGACAAAAAGAAAAGGAAAACAGACAAAAAGAAAAGGAACAACAAGAAAAAATACAAAAAGAAAAAGAACAACAGGAAAAATTACAAAACGAAATAAGATTATTTAAAGAAGAATTACAACTAAAAGAAGATAACGAAGAGCATAATTTACCAGAATTGGTAATAGATGAAATAAATGAAACTAATGAAGAACAAAATTATGAAGAAAAAAGTGAAACATATACTGAATTATTAAAAGATATAGAAAATGATGAAAACATAGAAATAAATATGAGTAAAGTAGAAGAAAAACCAAGTACATCAGAAAAAAGAGACTTTAAACCAAGTCCAAAATACTATACAAAAAGTTATGAAAACTCAGATAAACAAGATGATATAGGGAAAAAACGATACAATGAAAAATGGACACCAACTCCATCAATAGAACAATATAACTTCTTAGATCTAGATTGTGTAACAGACACAAATAAAGTTATCCAACTATGGATAGGATACATAGCAAAACAATTAATAGACAACAAAATAGCAATAGCAGAAGCACCAGGATACATAGAAAGAACATTAATAGGAACAGTAAAACTATGGTTATTAAATTTAACAGAAGAAAGTATAAATACATTAAGAAATAATAAAAACATGAGCGGCGAAAAAGCAACAACATCGATAGAGATACTACAAAAATATGAAACAGCAATAAGAAACGAATTTAGAAGTACAATGACAGAATATGAAGAACAAAATAAAGAAAAAATCATAAATAGAAATTTAATGATAAAATTAGAAATATGCAATATGTGTTATATAGACGAATATACATGTGCATTTAAAGAATATTATTATAAAGGATCATATAATACGGACGAAAGTAAAGAAATCAGACAGTTATATTTCACAAAATTACCTGAACCATTTAGTTCAAGAATAATAAAAAATTGGAAAGAAGCAGGATTGACAGATACATTAGGAGCTAGAATAAAATATTTACACCACTGGTATTCTAATACTTGTGAAGAATATAAAGAAAAACTACAAATAGAAAAAACTCTAATAAAAAATCTAGTATGTTGTAACAATAAAGTAGCACTTAAGTTCGGGTGTAAAGATGAAATCAATTATTATAAAAATTCATACTCAAGAAATAAGAGATATAAAAAATATAAATCTAAATATAGGAATATAAACCCAAAAAGAGAATATTATGTAAAAAACTATAAAACAAAAAGACCATATAGACCAAAGCGAAAGTTAACAGAGTGTACATGCTATAACTGCGGAAAACTAGGATATATAGCTAAAAATTGTAGATTACCAAGAAACCCACAAAAAAAACAAATATCAGAAATAATATTCGAAGAAGACGAAAAATATACGCAAATAAAATACATAGACTATGAGCTAAATAGCGATGATAGTATATATGAGATATCAGAAGAAGAAAGCGAAATAGGTAATGACTGAAAAAGAGATACAAATAGTAAAAAAGGAAATAATTATAGGAGGAATACCAATAAAGATAAAATTTGAAATACACCAAGAAAAAAATACAATATTAGGAATAAAATGGTTAGAAAAAATGAAACCATATAGTATAGAAAATAAACAATTAATAATAACACATAATAATAAGAGAATAATAATAAAAAGAGATTAAAAATGAAACTATGAAATGAAAATATATATACTAGCAAAAATAATAGTAGAAGGATATAATAATAGATATTATACACCAATGATAGATACAGGAGCAGAAGCTAATATATTTAAATATAATTGCTTACCAGAAGAAAAATGGGAAAAACTAAAAACACCAATAATAGTAACAGGATGTAATAACGAAGGAAGTATGATTACACATAAAGCAAAAAATATAAAAATACAAATATGGGATAAAATACTAACAATAGAAGAAGTATATAATTACGAATTGACAACGAAAGATATGTTATTAGGAATGCCCTTTTTAGAAAAACTATATCCACACACTATAACAAAAACGCATTGGTGGTTCACAACACCATGTAACAACAAAGTAGGAGCAAAAAGAGTTAATAACAAAAATAGGAAAACAACAGAATGGATAAAAGGAAGTGAAAAAATAAACCAAAAATTAGAAAACATAAATCAGTTAGATCATAAAATAGAATTAATCATATTCTCATTAGACAAAATAAAAACAATACAAGATAAATTAGAAACACTGTATAGTGAAGAACCATTAAAAGGATGGGAAAACCACAAAACAAAAGTTAAAATAGAACTAATGGAGGAAAATAGTATTATAACTCAAAAACCTCTAAGATATAACTTCAATGATTTAGAAGAATTTAAGATGCATATTAATGAATTACTAGAAAAGAATTATATACAAGAAAGCAATAGTAAACATTCTAGCCCAGCTTTTATAGTAAATAAACATAGTGAACAAAAAAGAAGAAAAACTAGGATGGTCATAGACTATAGAAATTTAAATGCAAAAACCAAAACATATAATTACCCAATACCAAATAAAATATTAAAAATAAGACAAATACAAGGATATAATTATTTTAGTAAATTTGACTGTAAATCAGGATTTTACCTCCTAAAACTAGAAGATGAATCTAAAAAATTAACAGCTTTTACAGTACCGCAAGGATTCTATGAATGGAACGTATTACCATTTGGATATAAAAATGCACCAGGTAGATATCAACACTTTATGGATAACTATTTTAACCAGCTAGAAAATTGTATAGTCTATATAGACGATATATTACTATACTCTAGAACACAAGAAGAACATATAAGATTATTAGAGAAATTCATACATATTATAGAAATCTCAGGAATAAGTCTAAGCAAAGCAAAGGCGAAAATAATGAAAAAACAAATAGAATTTCTAGGAATACAAATAGATAAAAACGGGATAAAAATGCAAACACATATAGTACAAAAAATAATTGGATTGAACGAAATGCTTGACACAAAGAAGAAACTACAATCCTTTTTAGGATTAGTTAACCAAGTACGAGAATATATACCTAAGCTAGCAGAAAATTTAAAGCCGTTACAGAAAAAATTGAAAAAGGATATAGAATACCATTTTGATGATACATATAAAACCCATATAAAAAAAATTAAAAACATGTGTAAGCAGCTACCAAAACTATATTTTCCAGATGAAAATAAACAATTTACATACATAGTAGAAACAGACTCTAGTGATCATAGCTATGGCGGAGTATTAAAATATAAATATGAAAATGAAAAGATAGAACACCATTGTAGATATTATTCAGGATCATATACAGAACCACAAATAAAATGGGAAATAAATAGGAAAGAACTATTTGCATTATACAAATGTTTGCTAAACTTTGAACCATACATAGTTTATAATAAATTTCTTGTAAGAACAGATAATACACAAGTTAGATGGTGGCTTACAAGGAAAATACAAGATTCAGTTACAACAAAAGAAATAAGGAGACTTGTACTCAATATAAAAAACTTTACATTTACCATTGAGGTAATTTCAACTGACAAGAATGCAATTGCAGATCACCTATCAAGACAAAAGTACTCAGACTGAGGAAAATACTCCAGATATACTCTCAATCCTTACTACGCTTTCCCTGAAAGTGGACAGTATAGGAACGAGATTACAAAAGATAGAGCTAAGTCAGCAGCATGACTCTAAACATGCGGAGCTAAGTCGATCGGAAGACTTAAAAATTCCAGAGCTAAAAGGAGACGTTGGGAAACTCCTTAAACCCCATAACGGTTTGCTAAATACAGCTGCAGGTACAAGCAAGGCTGCAGAAAATAAAAAAGCTAGCATTAAACCATTTACAAATACAAATTTGAACAAGATATTTGATAAACCATTTACCCACAAAAGGCAACCCACTGAGATACCAAGTGTCATACCCCAAACAACTACATATGCAAATAGCCTCCACAAAGATAAAAAAATATACAATCATATCACCCAATCCTACATCGACAATATATACAAAATACAAACTTTCCTAAACCTTAAACCAAGATCTACCACTACCCCCGAAAAACCAGAGCAAGATTACCTAACCCAAAAACTACAAGGATACAACTGGCTGATAGCACAGCCAAAAACAAATCCAAATCTAGTTAGAACCTGTTATAACTACGGATTACTTAGCACTGTATATACATACGACGGCGAAGAGATAAGTGGAATCCCAGAACTCCACAAAGCTTTCATTACATATAAAAGAATTACAAAAGGAAATTTATTTTTTATTAAATTTTATACGGCACCAGCAGAAATACTATATGATGAAATAAAACCCCTAATTCAGGTAGTCAAAATAGGCCTGACTAGAGAAATGATTATACCGGAAGAGATATCACAACAAGCAGAGATACTAAAAGTTGAGATACCAAGTTTTTATGCAAATAAAAGAATAATTGGTATATCAACAATTATTCAGGAATTAGCTACAAATTTTCTAAAAGGCAATGCCATATGGAGTTGTTATTCCAGACATCCTTGTATACGTTTCCCTCGGAGTAAAAAGTATCGTTGGCATTAGCCAGGTAATATAGCTGAGGGGCCAGGATGATGGTGAAATTGGTATCAGAGCTAGATAGAAAAATATAATCATCATGGAAAAAGTTAACTCCAACGAGGAAAATATCGAGCAGGTATACTGTCATATGAATATGCATAGCTAAACTCACATATTCCTGATAATCATAATTATGGTAGAATAAATTTTATATTTGTTACTATATGGTGGAATTATTCAAAAGCATGTTATATAGTTTGCTGGTAAGTTTGGAAAGGAGAGAAAACTTCTAAGAACAGTACTATCATGAGGGGAAAACCGTTGAGGCAAGAAGCCGTTTTAGGGAGTACCAAAGTATGAGAAATGCTGTTTAAGGAAAAAGAGTATCATGCCGAGTACAATGCCAGTAGTGACGAAAAACATGATCCAAGAATAATCCAGTTTATAGTAAGCTTATATAAAAAGTATACTATCATAAAATATGATTAGAGGGAATAATTGAGAAAAAAGCAGCATTATAAAAATGACAAGTTTACATGAAAAAATGATAAATAATTATAAAACATTAGTTTTATATGCACTAAAAGACATAAGAATAACTGAATTAAAAAGAATTATATGGGAAAAAATATTTGATAAAATAGACGAATTATTAGAACAGAGATGGTATGAGATAGATCTAGACAGTTTAGATATAGATAACGATTAGGAAAAATATTCAGATCTAGAAATAGGATATTCAGATTAATGATTAATTACGAATATTTAAGTTATTGGATGGTAACTGTAGAAAACATAAATTTAACAATTAGCCTAATGAAAAGTAATATAGAAGACTACCAAAAAACTCAAGATATAGAATATCTCGAATATATGATAGAATGCGCAAAAGAAATACAAAGATTAGTTCCTTTAGAAGAGGAATATTATACTAAAACATTTAATGAATAAATACGAAGAAGAACTAACAGAAATGATTAAACAAACAAGACAAGAAATTACACATAGAAGAACAAAGACTTAGTGAAAACATATTTGCAGGAGTATGCCATAAATCAATATTGGCACAAAGAAAGAAAATATTCTTCCTATACATAGAATTACAAAAACTAACATATAAATTAGAACACAAATTATAAATGAATAAGGAAGAATATGTAATAGAAGAAAAAACCTTCGAAAATCTAGAAGGAATAAAAATAAAAATAGTATTTTCTAATCTAGGAAGAAGATATAAGAAAATAGGAGAAACCATGAACCTAATGCTAGAAAGAGAATCAGCTAAATTAGAAGATAGCCTAACAGCCATGGTAAGAATAATGAAAGAAAACGAAGAAATAGACAAAAAGAATGAAATAAATAAAATAAAACAAGAAGCAAAAATAGAAGTACAAAAAATAGAAAATATTAAAAATACAAAAATACAAGAATTAGAAAAAAAACTAGCAATGATAAAAGAAATATATGAAAACAGACAAAAAGAAAAGGAAAACAGACAAAAAGAAAAGGAACAACAAGAAAAATTACAAAAAGAAAAAGAACAACAGGAAAAATTACAAAACGAAATAAGATTATTTAAAGAAGAATTACAACTAAAAGAAGATAACGAAGAGCATAATTTACCAGAATTGGTAATAGATGAAATAAATGAAACTAATGAAGTAACAAAATTATGAAGACGAAAGTGAAACATATACTGAATTATTAAAAGATATAGAAAATGATGAAAACATAGAAATAAACATGAGTAAAATAGAAGAAAAACCAAGTACATCAGAAAAAAGAGACTTTAAACCAAGTCCAAAATACTATACAAAAAGTTATGAAAACTCAGATAAACAAGATAATATAGGGAAAAAACGATACAATGAAAAATGGACACCAACTCCATCAATAGAACAATATAACATCTTAGATCTAGATTGTGTAACAGACACAAATAAAGTTATCCAACTATGGATAGGATACATAGCAAAACAATTAATAGACAACAAAATAGCAATAGCAGAAGCACCAGGATACATAGAAAGAACATTAATAGGAACAGTAAAACTATGGTTACTAAATCTAACAGAAGAAAGTATAAAAACATTAAGAAATAATAAAAACATGAGTGGCGAAGCTGCAACAACATCGATAGAAATATTACAAAAATATGAAACATCAATAAGAAACGAATTTAGCAGTACGATGACAGAATATGAAGAACAAAATAAAGAAAAAATCATAAATAGAAATTTAATGATAAAATTAGAAATATGTAATATGTGTTATATAGACGAATATACATGTGCATTTAAAGAATATTATTACAAAGGATCATATAATACGGAGGAAAGTAAAGAAATCAGACAGTTATATTTTACAAAATTACCTGAACCATTTAGTTCAAGAATAATAAAACATTGGAAAGAAGCAGGATTGACAGATACATTAGGAGCTAGAATAAAATATTTACACCACTGGTATTCTAATACTTGTGAAGAATATAAAGAAAAACTACAAATAGAAAAAACTCTAATAAAAAATCTAGTATGTTGTAACAATAAAGTAGCACCTAAGTTCGGGTGTAAAGATGAAATCAATTATTATAAAAATTGATACTCAAGAAATAAGAGATATAAAAAATATAAATCTAAATATAAGAATATAAACCCAAAAAGAGAATATTATGTAAAAAAACTATAAAACAAAAAGACCATATAGACCAAAACGAAAGTTAACAGAATGTACATGTTATAACTGCGGAAAATTAGGACATATAGCTAAAAATTGTAGATTACCAAGAAACCCACAAAGAAAACAAATATCAGAGATAATATTGGAAGAAGACGAAAAATATACGCAAATAAAATACATAGACTATGAGCTAAATAGCGATGATAGTATATATGAGATATCATCATCAGAAGAAGAAGAAAGTGAAATAGGTAATGACTGAAAAAGAGATACAAATAATAAAAAAGGAAGAATATCTAGATGAAGAATCTACGGATCAAAAAATAATATTTGATTATAACATATTTGACCAAATAAAAGGAAAAGAATTAGACTTAAGTGTAGATAAAATATTTAGTAAAGTCAAAAGGAACATATAATAGATTGTAAATATACACAAAAAAAAAAAACATATAGTATAGAAAATAAACAATTAATAATAACACATAATAATAAGAGAATAATAATAAAAGTTTAAAAATGAAACTATGAAATGAAAATATATATACTAGCAAAAATAATAGTAGAAGGATATAATAATAGATATTATACACCAATGATAGATACAGGAGCAGAAGCTAATATATTTAAATACAATTGCTTACCAGAAGAAAAATGGGAAAAGCTAAAAACACCAATAATAGTAACAGGATTTAATAACGAAGGAAGTATGATTACACATAAAGCAAAAAATATAAAATACAAATATGGGATAAAATACTAACAATAGAAGAAGTATATAATTACGAATTAACAACGAAAGATATGTTATTAGGAATGCCCTTTTTAGAAAAACTATATCCACACACTATAACGAAAACGCATTGGTGGTTCACAACACCATGTAATAACAAAGTAGGAGCAAAAAGAGTTAATAACAAAAATAGGAAAACAACAGAATGGATAAAAGGAAGTGAAAAAATAAACCAAAAATTAGAAAACATAAATCAGTTAGATCATAAAATAGAATTAATCATATTCTCAATAAACAAAATAAAAACAATACAAGATAAATTAGAAACACTATATAGTGAAGAACCATTAAAAGGATGGGAAAACCATAAAACAAAAGTTAAAATAGAACTAATGGAAGAAAATAGTATTATAACTCAAAAACCTTTAAAATATAACTTCAATGATTTAGAAGAATTTAAGATGCATATTAATGAATTACTAGGAAAGAACTATATACAAGAAAGTAATAGTAAACATTCTAGCCCAGCTTTCATAGTAAATAAACATAGTGAACAAAAAAGAAGAAAAACTAGGATGATCATAGACTATAGAAATTTAAATGCAAAAACCAAAACATATAACTACCCAATACCAAATAAAATATTAAAAATAAGACAAATACAAGGATACAATTATTTTAGTAAATTTGACTGTAAATCAGGATTTTACCACCTAAAACTAGAAGATGAATCTAAAAAATTAACAGCTTTTACAGTACCACAAGGATTCTATGAATGGAATGTATTACCATTTGGATATAAAAATGCACCAGGTAGATATCAACACTTTATGGATAACTATTTTAACCAGCTAGAAAATTGTATAGTCTATATAGACGATATATTACTATACTCTAGAACACAAGAAGAACATATAAGATTGTTAGAAAAATTTATACATATAATAGAAATCTCAGGAATCAGCCTAAGCAAAGAAAAGGCAGAAATAATGAAAAACCAAATAGAATTTCTAGGAATACAAATAGATAAAAACGGGATAAAAATGCAAACACATATAGTACAAAAAATAATTGGATTGAACGAAACACTTGACACAAAAAAGAAACTACAATCCTTTTTAGGATTAGTTAACCAAGTACGAGAATATATACCTAAGCTAGCAGAAAATTTAAAGCCGTTACAGAAAAAATTGAAAAAGGACATAGAATACCATTTTGATGATACAGATAAAACCCATATAAGGAAAATTAAAAATATGTGTAGGCAGCTACCAAAACTATATTTTCCAGATGAAAATAAACAATTTACATACATAGTAGAAACAGACTCTAGCGATCATAGCTATGGCGGAGTATTAAAATATAAATATGAAAATGAAAAGATAGAACACCATTGTAGATATTACTCAGGATCATATACAGAACCACAAATAAAATGGAAAATAAATAGGAAAGAACTATTTGCATTATACAAATGTTTGCTAAACTTTGAACCATACATAGTTTATAATAAATTTCTTGTAAGAACAGATAATACACAAGTTAGATGGTGGCTTACAAGGAAAATACAAGATTCAGTTACTACAAAAGAAATAAGGAGACTTGTGCTCAATATACAAAACTTTACATTTACAATTGAGGTAATTTCAACTGACAAGAATGCAATTGCAGATTACTTATCAAGACAAAAGCACACAGACGGAGGATAATACTCCAGATATACTCTCAATCCTTACTACGCTTTCCCTGAAAGTGGACAGTATAGGAACGAGATTACAAAAGATAGAGCTAAGTCAGCAGCATGACTCTAAATATGCGGAGCTAAGTCGATCGGAAGACTTTAAAATTCCAGAGCTAAAAGGAGACGTTGGGAAACTCCTTAAAACCCATAACGATTTTCTAAATACAGCTGCAGGTACAAGCAAGGCTGCAAAAAATAAAAAAGCTAGCATTAAACCATTTACAAATACAAATTTGAACAAGGTATTTGATAAACCATTTACCCACAAAAAGCAACCCACTGAAATACCAAGTGCCATACTCCAAACAACCACATATGCAAATAGCCTCCACAAAGATAAAAAAATATACAACCATATCACCCAATCCTACATCGACAATATATACAAAATACAAACTTTCCTAAACCTTAAACCAAGATCTACCACTACCCCCGAAAAACCGGAGCAAGATTACCTAACCCAAAAACTACAAGGATACAACCGGCTGATAGCACAGCCAAAAACAAATCCAAATCTAGTTAGAACCTGTTATAACTACGGATTACTTAGCACTGTATATACATACGACGGCGAGGAGATAAGTGGAATCCCAGAACTCCACAAAGCTTTCATTACATATAAAAGAATTACAAAAGGAAATTTATTTTTTATTAAAATTTATACGGCACCAGCAGAAATACTATATGATGAAATAAATCCCCTAATTCAGGTAGTCAAAATAGGCCTGACTAGAGAAATGATTATACCGGAAGAGATATCACAACAAGCAGAGATACTAAAAGTTGAGATACCAAGTTTTTATGCAAATAAAAGAATAATTGTTATATCAACAATTATCCATGAATTAGCTACAAATTATCTAAAAGGCAATGCCATATGGAGTTATTATTCCAGAGATCATTTAATGATCTATGCCAATTCAAGAGAGTTACGACAAGCAGATATGGATGAAGTTCAGAAATGGATTTTATCGTTATTAAGACCAGAACTACAACCAACTACTATAGCCTTGAAGACAGGGTTCATTTCAGAAGAACTATTAACCAGATACTGCAAGTTAGTCGGTCAAAAATATCCAGATCATATATGCTCCAAATGCAAAGGAGAAGATAACGTTATTCCAGAAGTTCAGCTTGAATAAATGGAGTAACAAAAAAAGGACAGCTTGCACAAAGAAGATATTGACAAAAACAGTTATGTAATTATTGTAATAAGTTTAGTCGTGTAGTGTCGGCCAAAATAAACGGCCAATATATTAGACAGCTGTAAAATGTAAAAGTAAAGTAGTTTGTTTTTATGTAAAAAGTCATAAAGTAGTAAAATAGTATGTCGGCCATAGGAATAGTATGTCGGCCATAGGAATAGTATGTCGGCCATATGAATAGTAAAGGCCAATGAATAGTAAAGGTCAAGAGTCGTATTCATGAACAGTAAAAGTCGTTCATTAATAGTAAAGGTCACTCTAGACTTGTATATATAGAGGGACTCCTCTCATAAATAAAATCATCCGATAATCAATACCTCTCATCTCTCTTTATATTTTCTTATAGCTTTCTCCATTCCGCCCAGCATTGTAAAATATTTTAGAGGGAAAGTTAAATTTTTTAGTAAAAATATTAGGCCACACTTTTAAGTGTTGTTTTTAGAATTACAAAAAAAATTTAAAAGTGTAGTTGTATAGGTAAATAAGTGTTGCTAATTATATCATGATTTGTCAACGCTTATAAAGTGTGGCATATACCATTAAAAACCACGCTTTAAAAGCGTTGTCAATATTAGTGTGGTTAGAAGCTAAAAACTATAGCTACGTTTTAAAAGCGTAACCAAATATGTTTTAGGCAACACTTTACAAGCATGGTCCAGATTTAGTGTGGCCAAAAGACTAAAATGTTGTAGTGTCCTAACCGCAAATCATACTTCACAATTGCTAACTAATAACAAAAGATATGATCCACACCTCCTACGTTCTTCATTTCATCTCTTAACTCCTATGGTCAATTCATTTTGAGACTTGGTTGTATCCTAAAGTTCATGAAGCTTTAGAATAGTTAAACTAAGAACATAAGAACAATCACAAGACAAGATAACTAATAGACAAACTATATAACCATAATCAAACATTCATGTTGTAGCCTCAACCCTAGAAAGAGGGTGTTTAGCCACTCATAATCTAATTCGCGATTACAAAAGTGTTGTAGTTCGTACAATAATTAAGTAAAGGAAAAGAAGAGAATAAGAACCCTAAGGCAGCCTTCTCCTTGTGTTTTTGCAATCCCAAGTCGTCCAAAGAGATGTGCAATTGAAACCAAGTGTCCTATTTATAGTGGGGGCGAAATTTCACGCGTCGGGAACAAGGTCCGTGACACGCTGCCCATAGCTCTGACTAGGCAGCATGTCACGCTGCTAAATGCCCTGACTGGCTGGCGTGTCACACCGATAACGCGGACCCTTACTGGAGTTTGCAGCTTCAATCTGCCTCACCTCCGTGTCATGCCTCCCATCGTGGAGGCTAGCTTCTGTGGCACGGGGGTGGGTCTTTTGACGTCCATTTAATTGCTCCTATGAACTCTTTCCACCTTGCTTTGTGTCCCAATGGTTTGTAGAATGTTTGTAGGTTTGAATTAGCTTCCATAACTCCTCCAAAGGTCTCCTACAAGAGCTTACAACATACATAAGTCCACACAACATAATAAAGCTCATCAAAGTAAACTACAATAGGCATAGCTCAAGCTAGCAAAGATAGTTTCCTCGTCTAAAATCTATTTGCTCTTTTTAACTCATTATTTGTTCCAAATGCAACCCAAACACCATAAACAAGCACGTTAGTCACAAAGCACACCCTTTCCACACTAAATACCTCATTAGTATGTCAAGTTATCCTCAAAACTAAGTTAAACGTGAAAGGATAACGACACTTAGGTGTATAAATACGCCTAAGATCACCACCCCATACTTAAAGCCTTGTTCGTCCTCGAACACTCTCTACACTAATCACAATTAATAAAGACTCCAACACTACACTAAGATACTCAAGCTAGGACTGCAACGACCACATGAATAACAAGTTCTACATTCGGCATGCCATATTACACATAGATTCACATGAATGCTACTTCAAGACCTCCTAGCCTCAAGAATTGACTCTTATCAGTTGACAAACTCATGCATAATACTCAAGAAAGAGATCATATAAGTCACCTATATATCATCAAACAAGTGCCTTCACCACAAGAGAATTACCCATATTCACTCACACAAATGCAAATTATCACAAGAATGGGTGTAAGAATCAAATTCCGCTCACTCTCACAAAGGATTCACATGTCACATAAGATGAACCATAGGCTTGCCCATAGTGTAGTACTCCAATAATGTAAGAATGTCAAAGCTCAAGATCAAGTAGGACTTTAAGGGTTGTAATATAGGCTAAGGGACGGGTAGGAACTATTTGGTCAAGAATAGTGACTATCTTCCCTAAGCGCTTTAATACATCACATTTTTCATTAGCTCTCAGCTTCAACCAAACTATTATACACCATTATTATCTTCCCAACTCTCTTTTGCATTGCCTAATCTTTTTAAGCTAGCTTACACATCTTTAGCAAGGAGTATGTGCTATCAACACACGATTTACTTCGTTTCATTACATTACTCCCTACCAATCTATACATAAACATTTTCAACACACCAAAAGCTATTTTCTTGGGCTTCAAACTTCACTTTCTCCTTCTTCAATTTTAACCTCCTTAACATCTTAATTTTCAACGAAAGCGCTTAGGAGTTTTGGATCAAGTTATAGGCATTTGAAAGAAAAGGAATAGGCTACATATGAGGCTACCAAAAAATAGGCTAAAGGCTCAACGGGGCTAGTTAAGGTTATGCACAAAGGTAGAAAACTAGGGTATTGAACATGGCTATCAAATAAATGCCTATATCATCTCCTAAACTCAACAATAATTATTTCGCTTTACAAGCACATGGGGCAAGTTCTAGACACCAAAATGCAATCATGGAATAAAAAAATCCTCACTCACACATGGCACATGTTCAAATCAAGTAGGCTACCTATAGACTCTCAACCAAGCAATTACATGAATTTACATTTAAGCCAATATCACACAAGAGTCAAATAAAAGAGCCTTAAGTGTCTCACAGTAGTTATTCAACTTTTCAGATCATGCCATAGAATTCAACACTAACTTGCAACAAGTAATCATGTGTAGCACCTAGCAAGAGCATCTCTAATTATTCCTAAAAAAATTAATTTACTCCTAAAAATCAAAAAGGATATTGGGTTCAAAGGGTTTCCCCCCGGAAAAGAATCGAAAAGAAAAACCGAGGGGTGGGTGAAGTGTGATTCTATTAAACAGACCAGACACAAAAAAACCAACAAAGATAAAATCTTTTTGTAATTTTTTTTTAATTTAATCAAAAACTTGAAAATAGACAAAAACTAGACACCCTATAGCGCACTTCACCCTAAACAAATCGGAAGATTTCCCATCCCACACTTAAAATCATACTTTGTCCCCAAAGTATAAATTAAAAGCAAGGATAGAAGTACTCCCTGAGGCCTCTAGGCCTAGCTAGTAGAATCGAATTCATGAAAGGGGTCCGGAGGACCCTACACTTAGTGTTTTCCATGCTCCTTAGCTCAGGTCTCCGGTACTCAGACTTCCCTTCAACCTGTTGACACAACACAAAAACAACACCAAAAGTGATACTAAAGAAAAAAACAAACAGAATAAAATACTACCTTAACTTTGGTTGCCTCCCTAGTAGCGCTTGATTTACCATCGCAGCACGACCCAAATCACAACTTTCACTCCCATTCTCTCATCCTTTTCCTCCTACTCGGGGCCCATCTTCTTCTTCTTTTTAGACCTCTTGGGTGCTCATGATCGAGGTCTGGGACTTTCCTCACACCTACCTTTTTCGTATTTCATTCAGGTGCTTTTGGTTCAGGCTCTTTTTGCAAATTTGGAAGATTCATAAGAGAGTCTGAAAAGGTAATCAAAGGTGCACTCTTCCCCACCCCACACTCATCCACATTCATATATGTGATCATACATAGATCCTTGTAGTGTAAGGGAGTATTGAGTGTTGTGTACACTCTGAAAGTCACCTCTTCATCATTCAGCCTCATCTTGAGTATGCCCTCTCTTACATCAATTTGTGCTCCACTAGTAGCCAAGAAAAGGTGTCCCAATATGATTGGTACCCTTTCATCTGCCTTATAATCAAGAACAATTAAGTCAACAGGAATAATGAACTTACCAACCTTGATGAGAACATCCTCTATGATTCCTTCGAGGACCACTCTGGTTCTGTCCGCCATCTGTAGAACCACTGAGGAAGGTCTTGGCTTCCCTAACCCAAGAGTTTTAAACAATGATAACGGAATCAAATTGATTCTTTCCCCCAAATCACTCAAGGCCTGGACTGCATCACTTTCACCAATTTTTATGTGGAGGGTGAAACTCTCAAGATCCTTGAGCTTTTTGGGCATCTTGCTCATCATCACTGAAGTGCACTCCTCAGTAAGTGCCACAGTCTCAACATCTGCTAACCTTCTCTTGTTCACCACCACATCCTTCAAGTACTTAGCATACTTGAGCATTCCCTGCAAAACAACTAACAAAGGGAGGTTAATGTGAAGTTCTCTAAATGTGTCAAAGAACTTCTTAAAATAGGCATCTTTTGTTGCTTTCTTAAGACGTTGTGGGAAGGGTGGTGGTGGTCTATTTCGGGGCTGCTGAATTATTTTTTCAGTCAGGTATTCAAACTTCCCCTTTTTGCTAGCTTCCTTAGATTCTGCAAGCTTTTCTGTCTAATTGGACGTGATCAACTCTTCTTGCACCTCATGATTTTTCTTTGGTGGCATATCAATCATATCTCTACCACTCCTCAAGGTGATTGCCATTACTTGCTTTGGAGCTTCTGTGTCACTAGGCAAACCCCCTTGAGGTCTTGTATTCTGGGCCTGAGCTAACTGACCCATCTGCGTCTCCAGATTCTTTTGAGCTAATTGCTGACTTTTTATATCAACAACCATTTGTTCTTGAGTGGTCATTATCTTCTTTAACATTTCCTTAATATTGCTGGCCTGAGTATTGTTCTGCGTACTTTGTTGCAATTGAGCATGATTACTGCCCCAAGAGTAGTTGGGCTGACCCTGCCAATTTCAGTTGTAGGCATTTCCATAGTTTAAATTTTCTTTCTGCGCATTACCTACAAAGTTTACTGACTCCGGATTCAGTAAACAAGTTGTTGCTAATGCGGTGACACTATCTAACTCAATCATACATGCAACCTTCTTCACCGTATTTTTGGACATGTCACCATTACACTCTGGATTCCCTTGTGCGATACAGTTGAGGAGAGTATACAGCTCATTATAGGTTTTCTCCAAAGCTTGACCCTCTACTCCTGAATCTAGCAAAATTTTTGTATTGTGATTAAGACTTTCAACAAAGGTGTGAGCTAATACCTCGTTAGTCTACTCGTGATGTGGGCAATCCCGTAAAAGAGACTTTAATCTCTCCCATGCATGATAGAGATTCTCGTCTGGTTTCTACTTGATGCTTAGAATCTCACTCCTCAACTTTGCAGTTTTGCCTGATGGGAAGAATTGGATGAGGAACTTCTTTGCTAAATCATCCCATGTTGTGATCGAATTTGAAGGTTCTGCCTTTAACCATTTCTTCGCTTCTCCCAACAGTGAGAATGGAAAAAGTGTGAGCCTCACATAGTCAATGGAGACCCCTTCGGGAATGAAAGTTTCACTGATCTCTAAAAACTTCTGGAGATGAACCTGTCAATCCTCATGTGACATGCCTGTAAACTGCCTGCTTGTGTGCAACAATTGTACCATATTCTGTTTCAGTTTAAATCTGCTCCCTCCGGCTGGCCTTTGAATGTAGGAGGTCATATTAGTTGCTAGTGGGATTGCCACTTCGCGCACTGTCCCATGAGCTGATGGTGGTTCCTCCGCCATAACTGCAGGAATAGTCTCAGCCGATTTTGATCGATAAGTGTTGATTCTCTCAATGCTTGGTGCAAGTGTTGCTCAGGTTCAGGAAGTAGGTCAACCAATTTCGTGTCCCTTGCCAGCTTACTCAAGTTTAGAACCTGTATCTGTAAGTTCAATGGCTAAGATCAAGTTGTTAGCACTTATAAAATAGAATAGTAAAAGCAAAAATTAGACGGTTGCTAATTTTTAAGTCCCCGACAATGGCGCCAAAAACTTATTCGCTCCAAGCGCACACGCAAGTGTACGTGGTCGTGCAAGTAATATAGTGGCTCTTGTAAGCCGAGTATCGATCCCACAAGGACTTGTGCTTAGCAAACAATCTAGTGTTAATTAATACTATTGACGTTAAACAAATGTGATTCGTAACTAAGAGTTGAACTTTGTTTTATAACTAAAAACTATAATTAACGATGATGTGAAACTTCGAATTGTAAACAATATATGGAGAAGTCCAAGGTGGAGGCAATTACTACACAATCATGCTTAACTATGGTTCATAGCCGGTGTTAGTGTTTATCTTGATCATTGGTTTACGGGGTTGATATTATAACCCAGGAATGGTCATCCTCTAAGTCATCTATCCAAATTAATCTCACAACTACATCATTGAGCAGGGATGTGAGTCTTTAACTTGGATGCATTCAACATTCTTCCCATTTTATTAACCAAGTGAGGCATTTAGGTATATCTCTATCCTAACCGCAAATAATATTTCACAATTGCTAACTAATAACAAAAGATATAATCCACACCTCCTAAGTTCTTCATTCTGTCTCTTAACTCCTATGGTCAATTCGTTTTGAGACTTGGTTGCATCCTAAAATTCATGAGGCTTTAGAATAGTTAAACTAAGAACATAAGAATAATCACAAGACAAGATAACTAATAGACAAACTATAAAACCATAATCAAGCATTCATGTTGTAGCCTCAACCCTAGAAAGAGGGTGTTTAGCCACTCATAATCTAATTCGTGATTACAAAAGTGTTGTAGTTCATACAATAATTAAGTAAAGGAAAAGAAGAGAATAAGAACCCTAAGGCAGCCTTCTCCTTGTGTTTTTGCAATCCCAAGTCGTCCAAAGAGATGTGCAATTGAAACCAAGTGTCCTATTTATAGTGGGGGCGAAATTTCACGCGTCGGGAACAAGGTCCGTGACACGCTGCCCATAGCCCTGACTAGGCAGCATGTCACGCTGCTAAACGCCCTGACTGGCTGGTGTGTAACGCCCATAACACGGACCCTTACTGGAGTTTGCATCTTCAAGATGCCTCACCTCCTTTTCACGCCGCCCATCGCGGAGGCTAGCTTCCGTGCACGAGGGTGGATCTCTTGACGTCCATTTTTGCTCCTATAAACTCTTTCCACCTTGCTTTGTGTGACAATGGTTTGTAGAATATTTGTAGGCTTCAATTAGCTTCCATAACTCCTCCAAAGGTCTCCTACAAGAGCTCACAACACATATAAGTCCACACAACACAATAAAGCTCATCAAAGTATACTAGAATAGGCATAACTCAAGTTAGCAAAGCCAGTTTCCTCGTCTAAACTCTATTTTCTCTTTTTAACTCATTATTTGTTCCAAATGCAACCCAAACACCATTAACAAGCACGTTAGTCACAAAGTACACCCTTTGCACACTAAATACCTCATTATTACGTCAAGTTATCCTCAAAACTAAGCTAAACATGCAAGGATAACGATACTTACATGTATAAATACGCCTAAGATCAATTATCATGGTGTTTTTTAGTGATATTTTATGATTATTTGTATTTAAATGTTGGGATTTTTCTATGTGTAGTGTTATTTTAGTATTCTTTACTCGTTATAGTATCTGCTTAAGCTCAGTCGACATATGATGCCTATTGAGTATAAATGGATTGTACTCACTTCCACTTTTTGCATCTTTTTGATGAAAATCCTCGTACGCACAGACCCCGTGGCTGAGTTCATGCTTGCGGTTTCTATTTGAAGCTTTGGTGAGGTCTTGTATTAAGAGATCGACCTAATTTCTTCTATTATTTATTTCCTGTCTATTTTACTTTTGAGAAGTGTTGGATTGATCAGTTTTGATATTGTATTAGAGTCTCTCTTGTACTTATGACTTTTGAGTCTTGGGAATTTCTAGATTATCTTGTCCAGTATCATTTTGGGATGTTTTTCAGACATCATCTTTATTTTACACGTTGGATCCTTTAGTATTGCTTTTATTTCAATTATTGTGTTTGTTGGCTTTGGCTTACCTACCATGATTGGGTTGAGGTAGGTGTCATCATAACAGAAGTGATTTTGGATTGTGACAATATCGCAAGTGCAAAGTTTTCAAATTTAAAATAATTGTTTTAATCTAACAAAATCAAAGGAACAAAAAACACGGACTAATTGGTGTTAGTAGGATTATTAGTTTTCTTATAAAGGAGTTTCCTACTGTTCTCATACTATATTATATATGAAAAGTTCCATATACATATATATATAATATATATATATATATATATATATTATATATATATATATATATATATATATGTACGTGATACTTCTCTTTGATCAGTATAGCTTAATTTTTTTTAGTCAATTTTGCTTTTCTCGTGAGGGTTGTGTTATAAATTTGGTGCTTGTTTTGCATTCTTAATTGAAAGATTTAGCTTTTTATAGCTATAGTGGTCAATTAGTTTCTTGTGTCTATCTTCAATCTTTTATTTCTTGTTCTTAGAATTATTTGTTTCCGCTATCGTTATTGCATCAAATGGTCACTAAACTAATAAATTACCGAATAAAGTCATTTATCTTCTTTTTATTCTAACAAAGTCATTCAAATTTATACATTTGCCTATAAAGTAATAATGGCTAGAAGTCGTTGCTTTAAATGAAAGAATAAGGGTCAAAATAGTCTCTTAAGTTTGAAGTTTGAATTAACACAATTCTTATTATTTGACACGAAACACAAATAATCTTTCAATTATACAAATCATACAACAATTTTAGTTCAACTCTAATTGTGATATATATATGTCAAGTTGATAATATTTTAATATAATTAATTATAAAAATTAAAACAACACATTTTGTAAGAACATGATACACTGGATGTTTGACAAAAGAATTACTAATATTTATAAATATTATATTATTCAAATTGTAATGACCCTTCCAGTCATTTCCGCATTTTCAAATTTCTTGTACTGTTAGAGCTTGCATGTAGTGGTCCAAGTCATTTATGGCTTGCTGGGACCGGTGGTTTGGTTCCCTGGCCGTTCGTTTGGTCTTTATGACTGTTTTCCTACTTTAGAGCTGAGTCTTAAGAGTTGAATTATCAAAATCATGCGATAGTAATTTGCGATTGTATGACCTCAACTGGACTGATGGGAAGGTCGACCTGATTCGAGGTGTCGTAATATTTTCGAGGATATGGTATCCCCGTTTGATATAAATTTTATTTTTATTGCCTTCCTAAAATATTTTAAATGTTTATGAAAAATACTTTTATTATAATATATTTGTGTATGTATTTATTTTATAAAAGTTATATATTTTATCACGAACCTTTGCAATACTCGAGTGCTTACGTAATGAGGTGAAAATATTTTGGTGTTTCACCTCCACTTCCACGTGGAAGTAGAGGGAGTGGACAGCAAACAAGGTATGTTATTTAGTGGCACTTTATCAATTTTGCAATTAATTAATACTATATCTTCGATAAATTTTAAAAGTTGGAGAAGCCACCTCTTTCTTATATATGTATATAATTAACATATATGTGTCACTTCTCCACCGCTTGGAAAGTGAAGAATGCTACCGTATGTATTATTTTCATGTAATGGGGGTTATCATAACTTCTCAAAAAATTTATAATGTGTCTTGGATTAGTGCCAAATAAGATTGAAGAACAGAACTACTAGGTCTTCTACATAAGATTGTCACGAAAAATTTCCCTTTTAGTGGCCATTTCTAATAACACACCAGTTGATCGATTTTGGAATACAAATTTTGGATTGATTATGTGAGCGTGAACATGAGATTGAGCTGTTGAGTAATGTTTTATCATGCACACAAGCATCATGCTGGGAAGATATTTGGTGGAAAAATATATTTTTGATGCAATATTCGATCACCAAAAGAAAATAAATTATCCACGTCAAGTTATTCAAGCCCGAATTCGAGTTTGATTTCATTTCGGAGCTTCTCGGAGTGGTTCGGGCTTGGACATCGTTGTTCTAGCAGCTTGTCGTCGGACGATGGGTAGGTTATGGTTTAGCTCTTTCATACTTCACATATATAAGATATAATTATACTAATTAGAATCCTTGGATTGGGTTTATTATCTTGGTACCCCAAACCTTGTCCGTCTCTTCATGTCCGACCTATTTCTTTCTTCGATGATTGTAGTATTCATTGTATTTGATAGTATCACCTTTGTGGTCTTATGTGGCCTTGTTTTGCCTCTGGACCATAGATGGTGGGTTATTTGGGAATGTCCGTGAATCTCGAACATCGATACCATTATTATAGAGCTGGTTATGCTTGTTGTAGAGCGATTGGAGACAGTGCAGGGCCGATAGATTGATTGTGAGCCATTGGGCTACTGCTTGTGATTGAGCATGCCATTATTATGCATACAAAGAGGTTTTTCACATGTTTTACTATTGTTTTGGCTTCGGGCCTACTATTGTTGATTTTCTAAACCTTGCATGGCCTGAGTGCCCATTTTCAGTAAAAATCATTATAAAGGGTTTGGAATTGTTTTCATGTATCTTCTTGCGACAATAAAGAGTTAAAAAAGATGATTTTACCACTGTTTTCATACTTATACTAGACTCGGTCAGACCGAGCAGTAGACTGGCTTTACTACTGTTTTAGACCCGGTTATATCCGGACACCCTTGATAGGGTTTTTGAGACTTATTTCACTGATTTAGACCTGGATAGACTCCAGGCATGCATTCTAGAGATTTGGTTACTAGTTTGGATCCGGTTGCACTCCAGTCTGTTATATCGAGGCTTGAGTTTTAGTATGTGGTCTACGAGTAGACCTCCATGGACCCTGCGATTCTGGACCAAGAGCTACGAGCTGAGGGTGACCGAAGGAGAGGGGTATGGTGGAGTTGAGGTACTTGGGGGAATCCCTTCCATGGATCCTGTCTCTATTGGGTCTTTTAGGTACCAGAGGGGGTAACATACGACACTACCATCACTTGGTTTAAGCGTATCATATCATATCATGCGTATTATATTTGGATCCACCCTTGTTTGCTATTTGCTCAGTGTACGCTCCTGTAGTATGGGATACCCTGGGGTTTGTTTTGACTTGTATGTGTTCCTCAGGTGTATGGGCGCCCGTGGGACTATAGGTAGACTTTTATTTATTATTATTCTATCATGATATTGATCCTGATTATGGTGTTACTAGTATGACCTGGTTTTAATCTTGTTTTCAAGCGTGTTATCGTTATTTTCCTTTGCTCCTTCCCCTTTTATTTGAGGTTATCGGTATACCGCCTTCTCCATTAACTCTTTTTATATATTGTTATTTCATGGACCTTAGGTGCGTTCCTTGTCCCTTCACCTGTGTTCTGTGAAGTATATCTCTATTATCTAGCCTAGCATGATTGGTTTCTCCTTGTAGTCTTTCTGTACTAGCTTCCATGTGCTTGTTCATTTTTTCTGTGACTACTTGTTTCTTTTCTGCTATATTACTGCTTTTATATCTTATACATGCCAGTCGGCCTATGACACTTGGTGCTTAGCAATTGGTGCTCATACTACACTCTGCATCTTCTGGTGCAGATTGTAGTGTGGGTCATCACCGTTGATTTGTGGACTCGTGCGGTGGACGTTTGGACTATCCGAGGCTGAGGATGAGATCTTGATGGTCGGGCTTAGCTTTTAGCTCATCCTTTGTATCTTATACTCCTTTTGTTATTCAGAGACAGATATGTATATATTATTTTGGATCCTTTGTACTCTATATTCTTAGTTCTGGCGCTTATACTATGATACCAGGTTTCGGGTTGGTTTTAGCGCTTGTATAAACTCATGTTGTTCCTTTTCTTTATCTTATGTATCCCTTGCTTCCACCTATTTTATGTATTCTTCTTCTTGCTGGTTAGATAGTAGCCAATTACTAACCATTCTGGGCTACGAGAATCGGTTCGCCTACTGGGGGTTGTAGGTGCCCTCATTACCAAGAAATCGTGTCGTGACAGCTTGGTATCACAACCTAGGTTCACCGATGTCATCAGTATAAGAGCCAATGTCTAGTAAAGTCCTACGGATCTGGGCAGAGATATCCGTACTCAATCTTCGGGAGGCTACAGTGGCATCTTAGGAAATATGACTCACTTATTGATTTTGTATCGTGCGTCTTATCCTTAGAAGTTTCCTGAAATCTCACTTATTCTAGTTCATTCCCCTGTAGATAGTTTGTACGAGAGTGTCAACATCAGGCGGGGGTGAGCCTTCTACTCCAGCACCCCCAACTTCAGCTAGGGGCCGGGGAAGTCATAGAGGTAGGGGTCAAGGACGTGCACGAGCAGTGACACTTGCTAGATCTTTGAGGGTCGAGGTTGAGCCCGAGTTTGTTCCTGAGAAGAAGCATTTGGACCATGGGACAGCCCAGGTGCCACCAACTCCAATGCCAGCTTCAGCACTAGTTTTTGTGTCAGCCCCAACTCAGTCTTTAGATATTTGGGGTTTACTTCTACAATTTTTGGGTATGATTGGAGCGCGACCTTTTGAGATAGAATAACCATCCGCTCAGGGGGGCAGCCCTGGGTACACTGAGTTTAGTAGCACAGCCTGCTACTGCGGCTCCCTGTGCCAAGGTTATTCTGGTCCTATTAGTTGCACAACCTCTTTCCCCTCGCCCAGCTATGACAGAGAAGGAGCAGAAGGCGTTGGGTAGGTTTTTGAGATTGGAACCTTCGAGGTTTGCTAGTACTTCTATACAGGACCCACATGACTTTATTACTACCTTGAGGAGATGTTGCACCATCTGGGTTTACTGGAGACTCACGGTGTTGGATACACTATATATCAGCTGGAGGTCCCAGCTAAGCTATGATGGAGGGCCCAGGTTGCTTGCAGACCAGCATCGTCACCTCCATTGACTTGGTTCGAGTTCTATGAGGCCTTTATGGCCAAGTTCTTACCCCAAAGCGACAGAGAGCATCGGAGCGAGGAGTTCACTAGACTTATACAGGGTTCTATGATCGTATCAGAGTATGAGACCCGTTTCCATTAGCTTGCTCTATTTGGGGCCATGATTATACCTACCGAGCCTGACAGAGTCCATAAGTTTGTTTGGGGGCTACGAAGAGATTTAGAGAGCCAACAGAGATATTGGTTGCTAGTGGTTGATCATTCCAGGCTATTGTGGACTATTCCTGTACTGTAGAGGATTTGCATCATCATGACTCTGGGGCCAGAGATAAGAGGCCTCGACATCAGGGCATCTACAATAGTTCTCGTCATGGTAGTAGAGGTTCAGGCTAGTAGGGCCAAGGTTATCATCCGCAGCAGCACCAGGGTCAGTCTAGTCGACCGATTCAGGCTTCACTTCAGTCTTCTGGTGGGTCTCAGTATGAGCAGGGTCAGAGTAGCCAATATAGGTGTAGTGGGCAGCCGTCAAGAGGTGCAACTTCTGGGGTATTAGGTCGTGGTGGCCATACAGTTCCGCTGGTTCATCTCGACATTATAGGCCATCAGGGGCTTACTATGAGTGCAGAGTTATTGGGTACTTTGCTAGAGATTTCCCCCAGCGGGGTACAGTTCAGCTAGCCGCTCACCCAACTCTGCCTATCCATGCAGTCCAGCCACTAGTTAGAGGGGGTGGTGGTTAGGCTAGAGGTTGTGCCCAGTGTGGTAGGACAGGTGGCAGGGATGGCGATCGGTCAGATGGTCATCGTCGTCAAATTTGTGTGATCCCTAGGAGACTAGAGGTAGAGGCCTCGGATGTTATGATCACATGTCTGATTTCTGTATGTCGTCAGTCTACTTTGGATTTATTTGATCCTAGATCTACTTGCTCGTATGTATCTACCTACTTTATGCGTTGTTTGGGGTTGGCTTGTTAGCCGTTATCTATGCCTCTATATGTTTCAACCCTGGTAGGAGATTCTTTAATAATAGATCAGATTGTGAGATCTTGTATGATTGTGGTTGGATATATTGAGACTTGGGGTGATTTGATGATTTGATGATTTTTGATATGTTAGACTTTGATATCATTCTGGGCATGGACTGGTTATCCCCTCATCATGCAGTTTTGGATTGCTATGCCAAGACCATTACTATAGTCGTGCCCGGTGCATCCCCAGTTTTGTGATAGGGTTCTATAAGTCGTGCACCGTATGGGATCATCTCCTTTCTTCAAGCTAGGAAGTTGATTTCTTGCGGGTGTTTGGCTTATCTAGCATATGTCTGAGATTCTAGTGCCGACACTTCTTCCCCTGAGTCGGTTCCTGTGGTTAGAGATTTCTTAGATGTGTTCCCTACCGACCTGCCAGGCCTTCCACCCGAGAGAGATATCAACTTTGCTATTGAGTTAGAGCCAGGCACCAGGCCTATTTCTATTTCTCCTTACCATATGTCTCCAGCTGAGCTGAGAGAGCTTAAGGAGCAGCTCCAGGATTTGTTAGCTAAGGGTTTTATTAGGCCGAGTGTATTGCCTTGGGGTGCTCCTGTTCTGTTTGTGAAGAATAAGGATGGTTTGATGCGGTGTGTATTGATTATCGATAGCTGAATAGGGTGACTGTGAGGAATAGGCATCCGATGCCACATATAGATGATTTGTTTGATCAGCTTCAGGGTTCGATCGTGTTTTCAAAGATAGATTTGGGGTCAGGCTGCCACCAGTTAAGGGTTAGGGTGGAGGACATCCCTAAGATAACATTCAGGACACGTTATAGTCACTATGAGTTCCTGGTGATGTCCTTTGGGTTGACTAATGCCCCCGCAACTTTTATGAACTTGATGTACAGGGTGCTTGGCCCGTATTTGGACTCATTTGTGATAGATTTCATAGATGACATCTTGGTATACTCGCAGAGTAGAGATTAGCATGAGTAGCATTTGAGGATTATACTCCAGACTTTGAGAGTTCATCGGCTTTACGTCAAGTTCTCAAAGTGTGAGTTTTGGCTTGAGTCAGTTGCATTCCTAGGAAACGTGGTGTCCAAGGATAGGATTAGAGTGGACCCGAGTAAGATTTCAGCAGTTCGTGATTGGTCGGGACCTACTACTCCTACCGAGGTTCGCAACTTTATTGGGTTAGCAGGGTACTATAAGAGGTTCGTCGAGGGGTTTTCTTCCATAGAAGCACCTTTGACTAGGCTGACTAGGAAGGATGTCCCATTTAAGTGCTCAGATCAGTGCGAGGATAGATTTTAGAGGCTTAAGGCCTTGTTGACTTCAACTCTAGTGTTGACTTTACCAATTGAGGGTCAGAGTTTCTTGGTATATTGTGATGCTTCAGGGGTTTGTCTGGGTTGTGTATTAATGCAGCAGGGTCGTGTGATAGCATATGCATCGAGACAACTGAAGGTTCACGAGCGCAACTACCCCACTTATGACTTAGAGTTGGCGGTAGTAGTCTTCTCGCTTAAGATTTGGAGGCACTACTTATATGAAGTTCACTGTGAGATCTTCACTGAACATCGTAGTCTTCAGTATATCACGATTCAGCGAGAGCTGAACTCGAGGCAGAGGAGATGGGTCAAGCTATTGAAGGACTATGACTTCACTATTTTGTATCATCCAGGCAAGGCAAATGTGGTAGTGGATGCCTTGAGCCAAAAGGTAGTGAGTATGGGTAGCCTAGCTTCTTTTTCAGTTTCAGAGCGACCATTGGCCTTGGACATTCAGTCCTTGGCTAACCGTTTGGTTAGGATTGACTTGTCGGATCCTAGCAGAGTTCTTTCCATTGTTGAGGTTCATTCTACCTTGGTTGATTAGATTCAGAGCCATCAGTTTGAGGATCAATGGTTGTGTGACCTTCGTGATCAGGCTATTCGGGGTGAGACTAGCTGGGCTACTCTAAATTCATATGGGGTCCTGAGGTTTGATAGTCAACTTTGTGTTTCAAGAGTTGGGGATTTGATTCAGTTGATTCTCTAATAGGAACATTGTTCTAGGTATTCTATCCATCCTGGCACAGCCAAGATGTAGAGATATTTGAGGCAGCTTTACTAGTGGAGTGGTATGAAGTGGGACATAGTGGAGTTCGTATCTCGATGCTTGAACTGTCAGCAAGTGAAGTTCGAGCACATGAGACCTGGTGGTTTGATGCAGCGACTTCCCATTCCTGAGTGGAAGTGGGAAGGGATAACTATGGACTTTGTAGTTGGATTACCTCGTACTTCTCGAGGGTTTGAATCTATTTGGGTGATTGTTGTTTGGCTTACTAAGTCAGCTCACTTCTTGCCGGTTTAGACTACTTACAGTGCAGAGAGGTTAGCTCAGATCTACCTTCGTGAGATTGTTGGGTTGCACGGGGTCCCAGATTCTATCATTTCAGATCGCGGCGCTCAGTTCACTTCTCAGTTCTGGAGAGATATTCAGAGGTATTTGGGGTACAGAGGTTCAGCTTAGCACTGCATTCCACCCTCAGACAGATGGCCAGTCCGAGAGGACTATTCTGGTCCTGGAGGACATGCTTTGGGCCTGTGTTCTTGACTTTATAGGTTCTTGGGATAAGTTTGTTCCTTTGGTCGAGTTTTCTTATAATAATATCTTCCATTTGAGCATTAGCATGGCACCCTTTGAGGTATTGTATGGTACACATTACAGATCACCGGTTGGGTGGTTCAATGGGTTGGAGTCTAGTCCACAGAGTACAGATTTACTTCAGGATTCCTTAGACCAAGTATGAGTGATCTAGGACAGACTTTGGGCAGCTCAGAGTAGGCATAAGAGTTACGCTGATCGTAGACTTTGTGGCTTGAAATTTAGTGTTCGTGACTTAGTGTTCCTTCGTGTATCGCCCATGAAGGGTGTGATGAGATTTGGTAGGCAGGGAAAGCCTATCCCTAGGTATATTGGGTCGTTTGAGATTCTTTAGAGTTTTGGTAGTATTGCCTATCAGTTAGCTTTGCCTCCGATGTTTTCTGCTATGCACCTAGTTTTTCATGTATCGATGTTGCGATGGTATGTTCCAGATGAGCCTCATGTGTTGCAATGGGATTCGGTTCAGTTGGATGAGAGGTTGGCATTTGTTGAGGAGCCGGTTTCTATTTTGGCTAGAGATGTCAGGAGGCTGTGATCTAGGGAAATTCCGGTTGTGAAAGTTCAGTGGAGGCACTGTCCGATTGAGGAGGCTACCTGGGAGACCGAGAGGGAGATGCAGGCTCAGTACCTACTGTTGTTCGAGCCTTCAGGTACTTCATTGTCCTTGACTTTCAAAGATGAAAGTCCTTTGAGTAGTGGATGACGTAATGACCCTTTCTGTCATTCCCGTGTTTACGCATTTCTTGTACTCTTAGAGCATGCCTATAGTGTCCCCAAGTCATTTATGGCTTGCAGGGACTGGTGGTTCGGTGCCCTGGACATTCGTTTGGTCTTTATGGTTGTTTCTCTATTTTAGAGCTGAGTCTTGAGAGTTGAGTTATCAAAATCGTGCGATAGTAATTTGAGATCGTATGACCTCAACTGACTGGTGGGAAGGTTGATCCCAATTCGAGGTGTCGCATTTCTAAGATAGGGTGTCCCCGTTTGATATAAGTTTTATTTTGATTGCCTTCCTAAAATATTTTAAATGTTTATGAAAAATACTTTTGTTATAATATATTTGTGTATATATTTATTTTATAAAAGTTATATATTTTATCATGAACCTTTGCAATAACTGAGTGCTTACATAATGAGGTGAAAATATTTTGGTGTTTCACCTCCACTTCCACGTGGAAGTGGAGGGAGTGGACAACAAACAAGGTATGTTATTTAGTGGCACTTTATCAATTTTGGAATTAATTAATACTATTTATTTGATGAGTTTTAAAAGTGGGAGAAGCTACCTCTTTCTTATATATGTATATAATTGACATATATGTGTCACTTCTCCACCGCTTGGAAAGTGAAGAATGCTACCGTATGTATTATTTTCATGTAATGGGGGTTATCATAACTTCTCAAAAAAATTATAATGTGTCTTGGATTAGTGCCAAATAAGATTGAAGAACAGAACTACTAGGTCTTCTACATAAGATTGTCACGAAAAATTTCCCTTTTAGTGGCCATTTCTAATAACACACCAGTTGATCGATTTTGGAATACAAATTTTGGATTGATAATGTGAGCGTGAACACGAGATTGAGCTATTGAGTAATGTTTTGTCATGCACACAAGCATCATGCTGGGAAGATATTTGGTGGAAAACTATATTTTTGATGCAATATTTGATCACCAAAAGAAAATCAATTATCCACGTCAAGTTATTCAAGTCTGAATTCGAGTTTGATTTCATTTCGGAGCTTCTCAAAGCGGTTTGGGCTTGGACATCATCGTTCTAGCATCTTGCCGTTGGACGATAGGTAGGTTACGGTTTAACTCTTTTAGACTTCACATATATAAGATATAATTGTACTAATTAGCATCCTTGGGTTGGGTTTATTAGCTTAGTACCCCAAACCTTGGCCGCTTCTTCATTTCTGACCTATTTCTTTCTCTGATGATTGTAGCATTTGCTGTAGTTGATAGTATCACCCTTGTGGTTCTGTGTGGCCTTGTTTTGACTTTGGACCATAGATGGTGGGTTATTTGGGAATGTACATGAGCACCGTACATCGATACAATTATTATAGAGCTGGTTATGCTTGTTGTAGAGCGGTTGGAGCCTGTGGAGGGACGATAGGTAGATTGTGAGCCATTGGGCTACTATTTATGATTGAGCATGCCATTCCCATGCATACAAAGAGGTTTTTCACATGTTTTACTATGGTTTTGGCTTCGGGCCTACTATTGTTGGTTTTCTAAACATTGCATGGCCCGAGGGCCCGTTTTTGATAAAAATCATTATAAATGGTTTGGAATTATTTTCATGGATCTTCTTGGGGCAAGAAAGAGTTAAAAAGGATGATTTTACCACTGTTTTCATACTTATATCAGACTCGGTCAGACCGAGCAGCAGACTAGCTTTACTACTATTTTAGACCTAGTTATGTTTAGGCAACCTTGATATGGTTTTTGAGACTTATTTCACTGATTAGACCTGGATAGACTCTAGGCATGCATTCTCGAGATTTGATTACTAGTTTAGATCTGATTTCACTATTAGTTTATTGTATTGAGCCTTGAGTTTTAGTATGTGGTCTACGAGTAGACCTTCATGGACCCTGCCGTTCTGTACCAAGAGCTACGGGCCGAGGGTGACCGGAGGAGGGGGTATGATGGAGTTGAGGTACTCGAGGGAATCCTTTCCATGGATCCTTCCTCTATTTGGCCTTTTAGGTACCGGAGGGGGTAACATACGACACTACCATCACTTAATTTAAGAATATCATATCATATCATGCATATTATGTTCGAATCCACCCTTGTTTGTTGTTTGCTCAATGTATGCTTTGGTAGTATGGGATGCTGGAGGATTTATTTTCACTTTTATGTGTTCCTTGGGTGTATGGGCGCCTGTGGAACTGTAGGTAAAATTTTATATATTATGTTTCTCTCGCGATATTATTCCTGATTATGGTGTTACTAGCATGACCTGGTTTTAATCTTGTTTTCAAGTGTGTTATCGTTATTTTCCTTTCCTCCTTCCCCTTTTATTTGAGGTTACCAGTATACTGCCTTCTCCTTTAAATGTAACGACCGGATCTGTCGTTATTTCAGAAAACCATAATATCACAAAATCTCAAGAATGATTTAAAAATATTTTCACACTAAACGGGGTTGAAGTGATGGAAAAATCTATAATCTTTGAAATTTGATCTGGGCTGATGTCACTCTACTATAGTGGTATTTATCCCGCTATAGCGGATGGTCTCCCTCCATAGAGGAATGACGGGAGGCAGTAGCCTCAGAACGTGAAATTAATAAAAGACTTTTCCTCCTCAGTTGGAAATGACACGAGGGTTTCTCAAAAACACTCCTGAGTTGCTCTAAGGCTTGGGAGTCTTGCGAAGGAGGGATTATAGATGAAGAGATGTGAAACAACGGATTTTGGACTCACCATCCGATAGGAAATTCCTTCACGGAGCCAGAATGCACTTCTGCAGCTGCTTGGCGTCCAGGTAGGCTAGGTTTATTATTGAGTAGATTGACCTATTTATATATTATACTTATTGTATAGTTAAAATGGAGAATCCATGCTTAGGCCTTTGGGCACGGAGTTTGGTGGATTGTGGTGTTGGTTATGTGTGAACTAGGTTTGGTTGGAAGGGATTTTTGCGTGGTCATGTTCTGGGCTGTACATGTTTATTTATGTATGGAAAAATTATAGAATTTAGGGATTGGGATTTCGGGAAGGTTCGGGGAATCGAGAACTTGGAAAATTACACCATAGGTTAAAGAAAGGATTTCTCTGAAATATTGTTATAAAGAAACTGGAATGTACTAAATGGTTAAATTTCGGGGGTTAGGGAAGGTCCCCCCCTTCTCGTGTTGTATTTTGATACTAGGGGAGGGTCAGGACTGGATATATCTACTAGTTTTATGAAGGGGTGAATTTGGTTTAGTCTTCGAACGAGATTTAAGTTGAGTTTACGTACCTGGGGTAAGGGTAGGTGATGGTTGTTGATTTCTAATATGCATTATGTGTTCACGTACTATTTTATAGTAGTGTATGAGTTGCATATTTAAGGAATGTTTTGTGAATATCTAGTTATCCGGTAATCAGTCTTGTGAAATGAACTTCTTTTGTTTGTTTGTTGGTTTACAAGTTTGTTTATTCATTGGTTGTGATTCATTTGGACTTGTTATAACATTCGATTGGCTCGAGTACCATGCCTGGTATGGGTATACTAATGGTTAGCTCGGGTACCACGTCTGGTATGGGAATTATTAATAGTTGGCTCGGGTACCACATCTGGTACGAGAATTACTAACGATTGGCTCGGGTACCATGCTTGGTACGGGAATTTCTAAGGTTTTCTCGGCTACCATGCCTGGTACGGGATGTTTTAACTGCACTATTGTTTTCTTTTGATTGTTCCTAAGTGGACCGGGTTGTATTCTTGAACTGTGATAATGGCATAAGGTCCATGAAAGGCCGGGTGATTTTATTTAAATGTGAGTTTGGTCTTAGTGTAGATCGGGACTTCATATCTAACACTTAAGTGAGGTTAGGGGGATCCCAGGGTGGGTTCGGGCTATGTGGAATGGAAATGTTCATTATTGCCTGTGATTGTTGATCATGGTCATAAAGTGGACTATATGTGAGGATAAGTTAGGAGGAAGATCGAGATTCCGGAGTTGTGTTGCTAGTTAATACTATTATGTTGAGAATTTGTCTTAGGGACCCCTGAGAGGTCCGGGATACTCGTTAGTGGCACCATGAGTGTGGTTGGTATGGGTTGGAAGTTACTGGGTTATTTCGGGGTGCTTAGTCATAGCGGTTGGGCTGAGGTTAAGGTGACTTGGGAAGCCTAAGGTTAAGGTGACTTGGGAAGTCTATGGTTAAGGTGACTTGGGAAGTCTAAGGTTAAGGTGACTTGGGAAGTCTAAGGTTAAGGTGACTTGGGAACTCTAAGGTGAAGTTGACTTGAGAATTCTAGGTGATAAGTATGACTCAAGGAGTCGTAGGTACTGGGGGTAATGCTAGAGTGGTAGAGTTGGCAGCGGAAGAGTTGAGGTAAGGGGTATAGGTGGACAGTCAGTTGAGACCGGGTCTGGTAGAGGTGAAAGTTGGAGGATGGGACAATTGGTAATATTTTACATGCTTTCCCTTATTTTTCTGTAGGATGGTACGAGTGGATTCGGGTCGACCGATGATGTCTACCAGTACGTGGATTTATACTGACCCTACTCTTGCTATGCCTTTTTGGGTATAATATTGTTGCAGGATTGGTGATGTTTCATAGGTACAGGATGACAGTGATTCTCTGGCAGCTCCTACTTCTTGCTTCTATAGTGGGAGTTGTGTCCTATTTCATTTTGGTATCACTCTTATAGTAGCTCTTGTACTGGGTTAGACTAGCTTATGGGGAGGAAGGTTTTCAAATTGTAATGGTTTATTCTTTAAATATTGTAAAGGATGTTCCTTGTATTTCAAAAAGGTTTATTTTATGGTTTTACTTTCTTTTTTCGCTTTTCCTGTTGGTTCGGATTGTAAGGGTTCTCCTATCTTGGTGGAATAGAGTAGGTGCATGCACGGCTTAGTAGTTGGGTCGTGACAAATGGTATCAGAGCCCAGGTTACCGGTCTCCCAGTACAAGAGCAAAATTTCAAATAGAGTGTCGCGGATTGGTGTGTTGACGTCCACATCTAATCTTTGGGAAGCTATGAAGCATTATAAGAAACATCCCTTCTTCCATTCCTTTCATGCGGTTCATTTACTTGCTTGTATGGGTTGAGTCCAATTGGTATCTCTCGATCCCAATTGGTATCTCGTCAAGAAAAGGGATGTCTTTTGACTCCGGTAGTTGTGGAAATAAGCAAGAGGAGTTGGAACCGGGAAGGTTCCAATTGGTATCTGGCCTGACAGGCTGTGGTAAGACATGGATGATCGGCTAATGGCCATCTATGGGATGAATAGAGAGTAAAGTTATGTAACTTGAATTCGTTGTTTCCTAAGTTGAAATTTAGTGTGCTCAGTGTTTGTATGACTTACTTGATTGATATGTGATTAGTTGCCTCACTGTGAATTTGTGGGTCGAAAGAAAGTCTTAATTTGAATTGGTATTCTTGATTTGTGGTAAATGCTATGTGCTTGAAGTGAAGATTTCATGTTATTCTCATAAAGGGACTCATTATTGGTCAAGATGGTTAGGGGGAAGGATTTAGGATTGTAGGGGAACCTTCTATTTCAGGACAGTCGTGACTTAGTTGGGAACCATGGGAACAATGGGATTATCCCTGCGGGATAGCGGAGAGGTGTGATGTATTAACTTTCTTCTGTGAGTCTTGTAAAATAGGTGATAATTGGATGCTAAGTTTTGATTGTGTATTTCCAAGAATGGTCTTGGGGATTGTTGAAGACCATGGCTGGATTGACGGGGTTAAACCATGATAACCGGGAAGGGGGATGATTACATTTGCTGAAAATCTTAAATATCTGGATTGTTACCATCGGAACCGCCATAGCAGACCAGCACTGCAATGGCGATCCCTCTATAGTGGTATTTTTATCACTATGGTGGTACCGTGTAGCAACCGGGTCCGTCGTTATGGGTAAACCATTCATGCCAATTTTTAGAGTTAGAAAACTCCAGGTTTGGGAGTTTGAAATTCTAAGCTAGGATAGTCTCGGCCAGTTTTGGGGAGAGATATGGTCTAGGGAAATACGGGTAAGTATTGGGTTGATTTCTTGATGTGAACTAGTTTTTCTCGTAGCTAACACATAAAGGGGTCTGAGGAACTTTTCGGAATTGAATTCGGGTAAGTAGAACTCCCGGAATCGAGGTTGACGTGAAGGGGTTATTTCGGGACATCGGGAATATAGGTATGTTGTAAAATGGACTAGTTTTGAAGATTTTACGACTTTCTATCCCGTGACAACTGCTACAGCAGTTGACACTCCACCACGGCGACCTCCGCTATAGCGGAAAAATTACTGCTACAACGGAAGTCAAGTCGGTCAACCTCCGCCATAGGGGTTTACTCCGCTATGGCGGTACCACTATAGCGGAGCGGACCACTATAGAAGAGCCTGACGGGATTTAATGCAGAAACTTCCCCAAAAACATTCAATTTTCACAAGTTCGTTTGTGAGAAGGGCTAGGGCGATTTCAGGCATTTTTTCCATTCTTTATCATTTTCCTTCTCTAAGGTAAGGTTTCTACTTCTCGAACTCCGTAATACTTTTCCTATGCGGTAGAATTTCTAGGAGTAAACTTGGGGAAAGGTTTGGAATGACTTAGGGAGGGTAGAATCAGGTGAAAAGGGGGATTCTATGTGTAGAAGTTCTTGGGTATTGCTAATTTTACTGTTTTATGATCATGTGACCTTAATTCCCTAATTGTTCCATAAAAATGGTAGAACTAGGTGAATTAATGGCGGGCAAGCCCGGGAAAAAGGGTGGAATGATCATGGTGGCCTGGGGTTTAGTATTTTGCGTAATTCGGGTGAAATTAGGCCATAAAGACTGATTCTTGGTTATTGTGTGTTGTTTTAGACCAAGAACTTTGGGAAACGGGAAAGCTCCGGTTGAGTAGAGGTTTTGATCATCTACAAGTAGGTGATGGTTGCTTCCTGTATGCTTTGTATGTTTAAGTACTCTTGTCTAAGTATTTGTATGAGATGCATTTCTTAGGGAATGATTAGAAATGTCTAATAGTTTTGTTAGCAGTCTGGTAAATTGAACATTGTATTGTGCTTGTTGGTTTACAAGTTTATTGTTTATTTTTGTGACTGTGGATTGTTTGATATTTGGCTGGCTCGGGTACCACGCCTGGTACATGATAATACTAATGGTTAGCTCGGGTACCACACCTGGTACGAATATATATACTAACGGTTGGCTCGGGTACCACGCCTGGTACGAGTTTACTTTCTTGTATTTTTGCATCTTTATTTAATTGTTCCCCGAGTAGACCGGGTCATGAACTTGAATTGTGGTTGTGTATTTTGGTCCTTGAGAGGCCGGGTTGTTACATTGCTTTATGAGTTTGTCTTAGTGTAGACCGGGTTGTTGTTTGACACTTAAGTGTTGTCTAGAAGGTATCTAGGGTGGGTCCGGGATATGTGACAAGGAATAATTATTAGTGTTGTGGGTTTTTTATCATAGCTATGAAGTGGTTTACATGTGGGACAAGTTAGGTAGACACTTGTAGTCTAGGAATGCTTGTCGACTTGCCTATGTGTTTCTGTACTCTTACTTGATTTCTGTACCACTCATACATTGTTTATTAGGAACTGGCAGATGATCCTACCAGAACACGGTGGTTGTGTACAGATACTGCACTTGCTTATCTTTTTGTGAGTATATGAAATCTTCCGATGGTTGATGCATGACCTCACTTGTAGGCCAGACTTTCCGAGATATCAAGGGTGAGCTATTCGACTTAACTGCCTTGGTGTCCATCTAGTTTGAGTCGTGGCCCATTTGTTCGGGCTTAGACTATTTCATTTGTTTTGGGGTTGTATCCTCGTACTCTAGTATATGATATATGTTTGGTACGATGACTTTCAGATTCTAGGGAGGGATTTCCACAGTTTACTTTATCTATAGAGTTGATTTTTACTATGTTTGAATGCTAGTTTACTTTTCTGCACTGGTTTTAAGATGTTAGGCTAGGTAAGAGTTGGACTCTAATGGTTCGCTCATCCGGAGGTTGGGTGGGTGCCACTGGTGATGGCCTGAGTCGTGACAAAGATGGTATCAGAGCCCTAGGTTCATTGATCTCGTCGTACCAAAACAGGTCTAGTAGAGTCTTGTGGAATGGTGCGGAGACGTCCGTACTTTTCTTCGAGAGGCTATGGGACCTTAGGAAACTATCTCTTCTTTCTTCCATTGTACTATAACTTGATTCCAATTGGTATCTGGTGATACAAATTGGTATCTGTCTCTTTCACTCTTCTATCCACAGATGGTTAACACAAAGAACAATGCAGCTAGACCGGCGATCCCAGCAGCGGGCTCGACTGTCCGTGGTAGAGGCAGGGGAAGGGGAAGAGGACGAGGTAGAGACATACCCGCCAGGGGTGGGGCTAAAGCCATTGCAGGAGCGCGAGAGGCAACCCCTCCCCCACCTCAGGAACAGGTTGTCAAAGATGTGGAAGTTGTTATGGAGGATGAAGGGGCGCGGGCAGAGGTAACACCGGTTGGAGGTGCAGGCCTTCCCTTTATGATGCCCAAAGCATTTCAGTAGGCTTAGAACTTCTTGAGTGGTTTGGTTGGTGCTGGAGCCATACCCTCGGGTATTGCAAATTAGGCTCTGGGCACTCAACCAGCAGATCCTATGGCTCCTAGGATGGATGCATCTTCAGGCAGAGGTGACTTCTTCAGGCCAATGCTACGCCCAGTGATGACAGGAAATGAACATGAGATGCTGACCAAGTTTCTCAAGCTGAAACTTCCTATGTTTCAGGGTACGGACAGGGAAGATGCTTATGAGTTCATACTAGATTGTTATGAGAGGTTACACAAGCTGGGTATTGTGCAATAGTATGGGGTTGAGTTCATCACATTTCAGCTGCAGGGTGATGCCAAGCAGTGGTAGAGATCTCATGTGGAGTGTCGGTCGTCTATTTTACCTCCACTGACTTGGGAGAAGTTCCACTATTTTTTCTTAGAGAAGCACGTACCCCATACCTTGAGGGACTGGAAAAATTATGAGTTCTTGAATTTGGAGCAGGGTAGCATGTCAGTCTCTGCTCATGAGGCAAAGTTTCATACCTTGTCTCGTTTTGCTACGTGTTGCTGGATTTTGAGGAGGAGCGGGTTTGGTTGTTTATCAAGGGTTTGAATACTAAGCTTCTGGTACTGTCTGTGCACATGACTTCTTCAGGGAAAGGCTTTAATGATATGGTAGATTATATAAAGAAACTTGAGGGAGTCAGGCAGGCAGGGCAGGCTAAGATGTTACCAAGAAGCCCCGGAATGAGGGAAGCCCCGAAATGAGGGAAATTATGGTGGTTCGTACTCCAGGGGTCAGAATCAGCAGGTATACTCAGCCCTGCCTATTCAGTCAGCTCTGCCAGCTACTATAGGTGGTCATTCGGGAGCTAATTACCAATTCTCAGCTCGTAAAGGCCAGGGAACTTTTTATTCATCTGTTAGTAGGCCTGCACTTGATCGTGGTTACTTCCATTGTGGTGATTTGAGCCACTTTAAGAGGGAGTGCCCTCACAGGCAGACCGGTAATCAGGTTCAGCAGCAGCCCAAGGCTGTGGTCCCGACAAGTAGAGGTGGTCATGCTAGAGGTCATCTAGAAGGTGGGGGAGGTAACTTCCAGAGAGTTCGGGGAGACAGAGGGAACAGAAGTGTGGGCAGGGGTGAAGTACAGCCAGCCATGGAGGTTGCCCGGATTGATGATCGGGCTCACTATTACGCATTTCTAGGGAGGATCGAGGCTGAGGCATCAGATGCGGTAATCACAGGTACCATTCTTGTCTGTGATAAAATGGCTTCGGTATTATTTGACCCAGGTTCTACATATTCTTATGTGTCTGTGAGTTTTGCGTTGGGTCTGGACTTGGTATGTGATATCCTTGATTTCCCTATCCATTTTTCTACCTCAGTTGGAGAGTTAGTTGTGGTGACTCATGTTTATCGTAACTGTTCTGTTATTTTGGTAGGGCTTCATACTTGGGTAGATTTAGTAATCTTGGATATGGTTGACTTTGACATTATTTTAGGCATGACCTGGTTATCCCCTTATCATGATGTGTTGAATTGTAACTCCAAGACTGTGGCTCTAGAGATTCCGGGTAAGGATAGGCTAGAGTGGGAAGGTGTGTACAGGTCTAAGCCGGTCAGGATTATATCAATTGTTCGGGCTAGGAAGCTAGTGGGGAAAGGGTGTTTAGCCTTTTTGGCTCATCTCCGGGATGATAGTGTGGAGTTCCTATCTATTGAGTCAGTTCAAGTTGTTTCAGAGTTTCGAGAGGTGTTTCCAGCAGATTTGCCTGGTATGCCTCCGAACAAGGATATTGATTTTTGTATTGACTTGGAGCCAGGCACTCATCCCATTTCCATTCCTACGTATCGTATGGCTCCGGCAGAGTTATGGGAACT
Organism: Jaltomata sinuosa; assembly: GCA_003996215.1. Lineage (NCBI taxonomy): Eukaryota > Viridiplantae > Streptophyta > Magnoliopsida > Solanales > Solanaceae > Jaltomata > Jaltomata sinuosa. The sequence continues at coordinate 158,191 of QJPP01003846.1, read as the reverse complement.
TAAGACTCAGCTTCAGGAACTCCTAGATAAGGGATTTTTCCATCCCAGTGCTTCGCCTTAGGATGCTCCGGTATTTTTTGTAAAGAAGAAGGATGGTAGTATGTGAATGTGCATAGATTACAGGCATTTGAACAAGGTTACCACCCAGAATAAGTACCCTCTACCCCGCATTGATGATCTGTTTGATGAGTTATAAGGTGCATCGGTGTTTTTGAAAATTGACTTGAGGTTAGGGTATCATCAGTTGAAAATTAGGTCCGAGGATGTCCCTAAGACTGCATTTCAAACTCGGTATGGGCATTACGAGTTCTTGGTGATGTCATTTGGTTTGACCAATGCACAAATGACATTCATGAGTTTAATGAATAGGGTGTTTAAATCTTACTTGGATTCATTCGTCATCATTATCATTGATGATATTTTGATCTACTCCAAGATTAGAGAGGAGCATGTTAAATATCTCTGTATAGTATTGGACATTTTAAGGCGTCAAAAGCTTTATGCAAAGTTCACCAAGTCTGAGTTCTGGTTGAATTCGGTAGCATTCTTGGGGCATGTAGTGTCAGAAGAGGGGGTGATAGTAGATCCCCAAAAGATAGAGGCAGTCAAGAGTTGGGCCCGACCTAGCTCTGTGATTGAGGTGAGGAGTTTTATTCGGCTCGCAGGTTATTATCGGAGGTTTGTTAAGGATTTTGCCTCCATTGCTACTCACTTGACAAGGTTGACATAGAAAGATGTGTCATTTGTGTGGTCCAACATAGGCGAGGAGAGCTACTAAAAGCTCAAGACACTTCTGACTATGGCTCCTATTTTGTCCTTGTCGGTTGAAGGTAAAGACTTTATTGTTTACTGTGATGCTTCACATTCTGGTTTGGGTGCTGTGTTGATGCAGGATAGGAATATGATAGCCTATGCTTCTAGGCAGCTGAAGGTGCATGAGAGAAACTACCCGACTCACGATTTAGAGTTGGCAGCTGTGGTCTTTGCACTCAAGATTTGGAGACACTATCTCTATGGCGTCAAGTGTGAAGTGTTCAGTGATCATCGCAGTCTGCAGCATGTTTTCACCCAGAAGGATTTGAACCTGAGGCAGAAGAGGTGGATGGAATTTTTGAAGGAATACGATGTGACTATTCAGTACCATCCGGGTAAGGCTAATGTGGTGGCAGACGCATTGAGCTGGAAAATAGCTAGCATAGGCAGTTTGACTTATTTGGGGGAGTCCAGATGACCACTGGCAAGGGAAATTTAGGCATTCGAGTCCATGTTCATGCACTTGGGTATTTCATAACAAGGTGGTATTTTGGCCAGTGTTGAGGTCAAATCCACCTTCATAGAGAAAATAAAGGCCAAACAGTTTCAGGATTCACAATTAAGCAGGCTTCAGAGAAAGGCAATATCTGGAGAGTCCAGAGATGCCATGTTAGACTGTGGCGGTGTGTTAAATTTTAGAGGAAGGATATGCATTCCTCGGGTTGATGACATGATTCAGAAGGTGATGGCAGAGGATCATGGTTCGGGGTATTCAATTCATCCAGATGTAACCAAGATGTAAAAGAATTTGAGGCAACTTTATTGGTGGCCTGGGATGAAAAGGGACATAGCTGATTTCGTTTCCAAGTGTCAGAATTGCGAGCAGGTAAAGTATGAGCACCAGAGACCTGCAGGACTACTTCAGAGGATGCCCATTCCAGAGTGGAAGTGGAAGAGAATAGCCATGGATTTTGTGGTGGGTCTCCCCAAGACTTTGGGGAAGTATGATTCTCTTTGGGTCATTGTTGATAGACTGACCAAGTCAGCTCACTTTATTTCAATCAGGGTGGATTATAATTCACAGCAATTGGCTAAAGTCTACGTGAAGGAGATTGTGAGATTGCATGGAGTGCCACGGTCCATTATTTCAGACAGGGGTACGCAGTTTACTTCCATGTTTTGGGGTAAGTTTCATGAGGAGTTGGGAACTCAACTCACCTTTAGTACAGCCTTCCATCCTCAGACTGATGGTCAGTCGGAGAGGACGATTCAAGTATTAGAGCATATGCTGAGAGCATGTGTGATTGACTTCGGGGTTCATTGGGACCAGTTTCTACCATTGTGTGAGTTCTCATACAACAATAGCTACCACTCTAGTATCGACATGGAACCATTCAAGGGATTGTATGGGAGGAGTTGTAGGTCACCGATTGGGTGGTTTGAGGAAGGCGATGTGAAGCCTTTGGGCATAGACTTGGTAAGGGAAGCTCAAGAAAAGGTAAGAGGTATTCAGGCCAAGTTACTAGCTGCCTAAAGTAGGCAGAAAGAATATATGGATCGCAAGGTTCGAGACATGGAATTTCAGGTTGGTGAACAAGTGTTGTTGAAAGTGTCACCGATGAAGGGAGTCATGCATTCTGGTAAAAGAGGAAAGCTTAGCCCCCGATTCATCAGACCGTTTAAGTTTCTTGAGATCGTAAGGCCCATTGCTTACAGATTGGCACTGTCGCCTAGTTTGTCGGGTGCCATCCAGTGTTTCATGTATCCATTCTAAAGCGATAACATGGGGATAGGGACTACATCATCAAGTGGGATGAGGTGTTACTTGATAAGGACCTTTGCTATGAAGAGGAGCCGGTTCTGATTCTTGATTGGGATGTCCAAAAATTAAGGACAAGGTGATTAGTATGGTAAAGGTTCAATGGAAGCATTTTCCAGTTGAGGAAGCCACTTAGGAAAGCGAGAAGGACATGCGGGACAAGTACCCTCACTTGTTTGAGGATACAGGTACTACTCTTTCCTTTTTTATTTTTTGTAATTTCGGGTTTGATCATTTGGGGATAAACGATGGGTAAATTGGTATTTTTTGTAACGATGAACCGGGTAAACCATTTGTGCCAATTTTTAGAGTTAGAAAATGACGGGTTTGGGAGTTTAAAATTCTAGACTAGGCTAGTCTCGGCTGGTTTTGGGGCGAGGTATAGTCTAGGAAATCCGAGTAAGGATTGGGGTTGATGTCTTGATGTGAGCTACTTTTCCTCGTAGCTAACACATAAAGGAGTCCGGGAGACTTTTTGGAATCAAATTTGGGTAAGTAGAACTCCCGGAATCGAGGTTGATGTGAAGGGGTTGTTCCAGGATGTCAGGAAAATAGGTGTGTTGTAAAATAGACTAGTTTTAAAGATTTTATGACTTTCTGTCCCATCTCAACCACTACAGTGGTTGATACTCCGCCACGGCGACCTCTGCTATAGCGGAAAAGTTACCGCTACAGCGAAAGTCAAGTCGCTCAACCTCTGCCATAACGGTTGACTCCGCTACGGCAGTACTGCTATAGCAGAGCAGACTGCTATAGCGGAACCTGATGGGATTTAATGCCGAAACTTCCTCAAAAATATTTATTTTTCACAAGTTCATTTGGGAGAAGGTCTAGGGCGATTTCAGGCATTTTTCCTCCATTCTTCATCATTTTTCTTCCCTAAGGTAAGGTTTCTACTCCCCGAACTCCGTAATACTTTTCCTATGCGGTAGAATTTCTAGGAGTGGACTTGGGGAAAGGTTTAGAATGACTTAGGGAGGGTAGAATCTGGGGGAAAAGGGGGATTCTATGTGTAGAAGTTCTTGGGTGTTGCTAATTTTACTGTTTTATGATCATGTGACCTTTTTTCCCTAATTGTTCCATAAAAATGGTAGAACTAGGTGAATTAATGGTGGAGAAGCCTGGGAAAAAGGGTGGAATGATCATGGGTGGCCTGGGGTTTAGGATTTTGCGTAATCCGAGTGAAATTAGGCCATAAAGATTGATTCTTGGTTATTGTGTGTTGTTTTAGACAAAGAACTGGCAAGAACTTTGGGAAACGGGAAAGCTCTGGTTGAGTAGAGCTTTGGATCATTTCAAGGTAGGTGATGGTTGTTTCCTGTATGCTTTGTGTGTTTAAGTACTCTTGTCTAAGTATTTGTATGAGATGCATTGCTTAGGGAATTATTAGAAATGTCTAATAGTTCTGTTAGCAGTCTGGTAAACTAAATGTTGTATTGTGCTTGTTGGTTTACAAGTTGATTGTTCATTTTTGTGACTGTGGATTGTCTGACATTTGGTTTGCTCGGGTACCACGCTTGATATAGGATAATACTAATAGTTTGCTCGGGTACCACGCTTGATATAGGATAATACTAATAGTTGGCTCAGGTACCATGCCTGGTACGAATATATGTACTAATGGTTGGATCGGGTACCACACTTGGTACGAGTTTACTTTCTTGTATTTCTGCATTTTTGTTTAATGGTTCCTTGAGTGGACCGGGTCGTGAACTTGAATTGTGGTTGTGTATTTTGATCCTTGAGAAGTCGTGTTGTTACATGTCTTTACGAGTTGGTCTTGGTGTAGACCGGGTTATTGTTTGACACTTAGGTGTTGTCTAGAGGGGATCCATTGTGGGTATGGTATATGTGACGAGGCATAATTGTTATTGTTGTGGGTTTTTTATCATAGCTGTGAAGTGGTTTACATGTGGGACAAGTTAGGTAGAGACTTGTAGTCTAGGAATGCCTGTTGACTTGCTTATGTGTTTTTGTACTCTTACTTGATTTATGTACTGCTCATTCATTGTTTATTTGGAACTGGCTGATGATCCTACCAGTACACGATGGTTATGCACTGATACTGCACTTGCTTGTCTTTTTGTGAGTACAGGAAATCTTTCGGCGGTTGACGCACGACCTCACTTGTAGGCCAGACTTTCCAGGATATCAAGGGTGAGTTATTCAACAGAGCTTCCTTGGTGTCCATCTAGTTTGAGTTATGGCCCATTTGTTTGGGCTTAGACTATTTCATTTGATTAGGGGTTGTATCCCCGTACTCTATTATTTGATAGATATTTTGTACGATGACTTTTAGATTCTAGGGAGGGATTTCCGCAGTTTACTTTATCTATAGAGTTGATTTTTACTATGTTTGAATGCTAGTTTACTTTTATGCACTGGTTTTAAGCTGTTACGCTAGGTAAGAGTTGGACTCTAATGGTTCGCTCATTCAGGGGTTGGGTGGGTGCCACTCACGATGGCCTGGGTCATTACATACCACTATAGCAGAGTAACAACCGCTATAGCGGAAGGGTGTGGGGCAGAATGCCTACCCTGTTTTCCCTTGTTTTTCATTTCATCCCCGGGGCTTTAAAAATGCAATATTAAGCTGTAAATTGCAATGTGTAGCAAGGAAATCATCTATATAGCTAATATAATATGCATATAAGGAAAATTGTCTAAAACAAGCATCCATGTGAAAAAGACAAAAGGGGGAAAGGTGTAACGACCGGGTCCATCATTATGGGAAAACCATTCTTGCCAATTTTCAGAGTTTGAAAACTTCGGGTTTGGGAGTTTGAAATTCTGGGCTAGGATAGTCTCTGCCGGTTTAGGAGCGAGGTATGGTCTAGGATAATTCGGGTAAGGATTGGGTTGGATGTCTTATTTTGAGCTACTTTTCCTCCTAGCTAACACATAAAGGAGTCCGAGGGACTTTTTGGAATCGAATTCGGGTGAGTAGACCTCCCGGAATCAAGGTTGACGTGAAGGGGTTATTTCGGGATGTCGAGAAAATAAGTGTGTTGTAAAATGAACTAGTTTTAGAGATATTACTACTTTTGGTCCCGTGTCACCCGCTATAGCGGTTGGCACTCCACCACGGAGACCTCCGATATAGCGGAAGAATTACCGCTACAGTGGAAGTCAAGTCAGTCAACCTTCGATATAGCGGTTGACTCCGCTACGGCGGTACCGCTATAGCAGAGTGGACCGCTATAGTAGAATGTGATGGGATTTAATGTAGAAACTTCCCCAAAAATATTCAGTTTTCACAAATTTATTTGGGAGAAGGGCTAGGGCGATTTCAGGCGTTTTTCCTCCATTCTTCATTGTTTTTCTTCCCTAAGGTAAGGTTTCTACTCCTCGAACTCCGTAATACTTTTCCTATGTGGTAGAATTTCTAGGAGTGGACTTGGAGAAAGGTTTAGAATGACTTAGAGAGGGTAGAATCCAGGAAAAAGGGGGATTCTAGGGGTGAAAGTTCTTGGGTATTGTTAAATTACTGTTTTATGATCGTGTGACCTTAATTTCCTAATTTTACCCGTAAAAATGGTAGAACTAGGAGAATTAATGGTGGAAAAGCCCGGGAAGAGGGTGGACGATCATGGTTGGCCTGGGGTTTAGGATTTGGTGTAATTTGGGTAATGTACGGGCCTTGTGTATTAATTTAGTACTTATATATTGTTTTAGACTGAGAACAAGCAAGAACTTCGGCGAATGGGAAAGCTCCGGTTGAGTAGAGCTTTGAATCATTTTAGGGTAGGTGATGGTTAACAATTCCTATGAATGTTGTATGTTTGGGTACTCTTATCTAAGTATTTGTATGAGATGCATTGCTTAGGGAATTGTTTAGGAATGTCTAAGGGTCCTGTTTTACGGTCTGGTGAATTGAACTGTGTGTTTGCTTGTTGGTTTACAAGTTGATTGTTCATTATTGTGACTGTGGATTGATTGACATTTGGTTGGCTCGGTTACAACGCCTGGTATAGGATAACACTAACGATTGGCTTGGTTACCATGCCTGGTATAAGATATACTAACGGTTGGTTCAGGTACCATGCCTGGTATGAGTTTGCTTTACTGCATTTGTTGCATTGATATTGGTTGTATCATGGAATTTGATATTGGTTCCATGAGTGGACCGGGTTGTGTTATTGAACTGTGATAGTTGTTTATGGTCCTTGAGTGGCCGGGAATGTAGTTATATGTGATTGAGTTGGTGTTGGTGTAGAGCGGGTTGTTCGTTTAATACTTAGGTGTTGGTTAGAGGGGATCCCAGGGTAGGATCGGGATATATAAAAAGGATTGTTTACTGGTTATATTTGATTGTTGATCATAGTCATAGAAAGGTTGATTACATGTGGGGACAAGTTAGGATGAGACTTGTAGTCTAGGGATGCCTCCTGTCTTGTTGTATGTTTTCCTATACTTACACTTGATTTGTTGTACTGTTCATACACTATTTTATTTGGAACTGGATGATGATCCTACCAGTACACGGTAGTGGTGTACTGATACTGCACTTACTTTTCTTTTTGTGAGTACAGGAAAACTTTCAGCGGCTAACACGCGACCTCATTTGTAGTCCCAGCATTTCCAGACTTCGAGGGTGAGCTACTTCGATCGAGCTGCCTTGAATCTATCTTTAGAATTGTAGCCCACTTGTTTGGGGCTTAAACTATTTCCTTATTTTGGGGGTTGCATCCCTGTATTCTAGACATTTGGTAGATTGTTTTGGTACTGCGACTTTCTGATTCTAGGGGGTATTTTCCGCAGGTTAAGTTAATGAAGTTGTTTCCTTATTATTGATTGCTAGTTTATTTTTTGCATATTGGTTTTGAGCTGTTAGAACGGTTAAGTTTGGGGAAGTGATGGTTTGCTCACCCGGGGGTTGGGTGAGTGCCACTCACGGTGGTCTGGGTCGTGACAAAGATGGTATTAGAGCCCTAGGTTTGTTGATCTCGTCGTACCAAAACAGGTCTAGTAGAATCTTGCGGAATGGTGCGAAGATGTTCGTACTTTTCTTCGAGAGTCTATAGGACTTTAGGACAATATCTCTTCTTTCTTCCATTGTGCTATGACTTGATTCCAATTGGTATCTGGTGATACAAATTGGTATCTGAATCTTTCACTCTTCTGTCCGCAGATGGTTAACATGAGGATCAACGAAGCTAGACCGGCAGTCCCAACAGCGAGCCTAGTTGTCCGTGGTAAAGGCAGGGAAAAAGGCAGAGGAAGCGGTAGAGCCACGCCCGCCAAGGGTGGAGCTCAGGTTGCTACAAGAGCGCGAGAAGCAACCCCTCCCCTACCTCAGGAACAGGTTGTCGAAGATGTGGAAGTTGTTGTGGAGGATGATGGGGTGCAGGCTGAGGCAGAGGCGGCACCGACTGGAGGTGCAGGCCTTCCTTCTATGACACCAGAAGCATTTCAGCAGGCTTGAAACATCTTGAGTGGTCTGGTTGGTGCTGGACCCATACTTTTGGCACTTGCAAATCAGGCTCTAGGCACTCAGCCAGTAGATCCTACGGCTCCTAGGATGGATGCAGCTTTAGGCACAGGTTACTTCTTCAAGACAATGCTAGGCCAAATGATGACAGGAAATGAACATAAGATGTTGACTAAGTTTCTCAAGCTAAAACCTCCTACGTTCCACGATACTGATAGGGAAGATGCTTATGAGTTCATACTAGATTGTTATGAGAGATTGTACAAGCTGGGCATTGTTCAATAGTATGAGGTGGAGTTCGTCACATTCCAGCTGCAGGGTGATGCCAAGCAGTGGTGGAGATCTCATGTGGAGTGCCAGTCGTCCGTTTTACCTCCACTGACATGGGAGTAGTTCCATTCACTTTTCTTAGAGAAGTACGTACCCTGTACTTTGAAGGACCGGATAAAGGATGAGTTCTTGAATTTGGAGCAGAGTAGCATGTCAGTCTCTGCTTATGAGGCAAAGTTTCATGCATTGTCTAGTTTTTCTATGTAGTTGATGGGTTCCGAGGAGGAGCGGGTTCGGTAGTTTATCAAGGGTCTGAATACTGAGATTCAGGTACTGTCTATGCACATGACTTCTTCAGGGATGGGCTTTAATGATATGGTGGATTATGTGAAGAAACTTGAGGGAGTCAGGCAGGCGGGACAGGCTAAGGTGTTAGCCAAGAAGCCCCGGAATGAAGGAAATTATGGTGGTTCATACTCCAGGGGTCAGAATCAGCAGGTATACTCAGCCCTCCCTATTCAATCAGCTCTGCCAGCTGCTACAGGTGGTCGTCTGGGAGCTAATCAGCAGTTTTCAGCTCCTAGAGGCCAGGGAGCTTCTTATTCATCTGCTAGTGGGCCTGCACTTGATCGTGGTTGCTTCCATTGTGGTGATTTGGGCCACTTTAAGAGGGAGTGCCCTCACAGGTAGACCAGTAATCAGGTTCAGCAGCAGCCCAAGGCTGTGGTCCCTGCAGGTAGAGGTGGTCATGCTAGAGGTTGTCCACAGGGTGGGCGAGGTAACTTTCAGGGAGGCCGGGGAGACAGAGGGAACGGCGGCGCAGGCATTGGTGCAGTGCAGCCGGCTAGGGAGGTTGCTTGGATTGATGACCAGGCTCGCTACTATGCGTTTCCAGGGAGGACCAAGGTTGAGGCGTCAGATGCAGTAATCACAGGTACCACTCTCTGTGATAAAATGGCTTCGGTGTTATTTGACCCAGGTTCTACATATTCTTATGTGTCTGTGAGTTTTGCATTGGGTATGAACTTTACATGTGATATCCTTGATTCCCCTATCCATGTTTCTACCCCGGTTGGAGAGTCTGTGGTTGTGACTCATGTTTATCGTGATTGTTCTGTTGTGTTTGTGGGGTTACACATTTGGGTAGACTTGGTAATCTTGGATATGGTTGATTTTGATATCATCTTGGGTGCATGCCCTGGTTATCCCCTTATCATGTTGTGTTAAATTGTAACACCAAGACTGTGGCTCTAGAGATTCCGGGTAAGGATAGGCTAAAGTGGGAAGGTATGTACAGACCTAAGCGAGTTAAGATCATATCGTTTGTTCGGGCTAGGAATCTAGTGGGTATGGGGTGTCTAGCTTTCTTGGTTAATCTCCGGGATGATAGTGTGGATTCCCTCTTTATTGAGTCAGTTCCAGTTGTTTCTGACTTTCGAGAGGTGTTTCCAGCTGATTTACCTGGTATGCCTTCGGACAGGGATATAGACTTTTATATTGATTTGGAGCCAGACACTCATCCCATTTCCATTCCTCTGTATCGTATGGCTCAGGCAGAGTTAAGGGAACTTATGACTCAACTACAGGAACTCCTAGATAAAGGATTTATCCGTCCCAGTTCTTCGCCTTGGGGTGCTCTGGTCTTGTTTGTAAAGAAAAATGATGGTAGTATACGGATGTGCATAGATTATAGGCAGTTGAACAATGTTACCATCCGGAATAAGTACCCGATACCCCGTATTAATGATCTGTTTGACCAGCTACAGGGTGCATCGGAGTAAAGTCTAGAAATCTTCACATCCGTAGTAAAGTCTTGTTTCAACCAAAAACCTTTGAAAAACCATCCATGATGTACCAATTATATGCCATGCGATATGAGTATGAATGTTCACAAACAGAGGAAAAACCACGCCATCAGATCAAACAGGGCAAGAATACCCTCCAAACTAAGAGAATTAACCTGGAACACCGCCCAAATCCTAGCCATGGCCTCAGGCCCACAGTTACACACAACGATAGAATAAAGCGGTAAAGTAGAAATAAAAGCGAAAACCACAGAAAAACTCTATTCTACCTCTAAAGCCTCCGAAAAACACGCTAAAGATTCTATACTGGTCACACAGAAGAAGCAAGCTACTAGGCTAAGGATAACATACAGTGCTAGGCTAAAGATCTGAAATGGCCAATTAATATGATATACAAGATTCAAGCCTAAAGTCTATCAAAAATCCAACCTAGCATTCCAATAACATACATATATACATTATCTAGCCAACTCAGTCTAAAAGGGTAAACTGTAACCTACCTCGGGGCCGAACTACAAGCACGAACCATCACCTGTGTGCCTTCCCCTTTCAAACAGCCTCAGAAATTTGTCACGCTATCAAGAACATAAACTATGTATCAAGACGAGAAGAATGACACCCATGTTGCTATAAGGAAAAACGAGCTGGAAATCGGGTCAAAAAAGTGACCCTCGGGGCCCTTGCACGAAACAGAAAATAAAATTCACAGTTATGCTCACAGTGGGTTAAGAAACCCATGGGCAAAGTTTGGGTACAAACAGAGCTTTTCATTCGGGGCCCAAAATATCCCTGAAGTGCTACTAATTCAGGGAATTAAAATGGAAAAAGCTCAGAATTTAAAGGCGGAAACCAACCTCGATAAGAGGGACACGTCACGGAGAGGAATTTCACGAATATAAGAGCATGCAGTCCGCAAAAATCATCCTTCAACAAGGATCACCCCAACTCTAGGAATTAACAACAAGGGAATTTAAGCGGGAGAAATACGAGAATAAACACGGAAGGAGGACCGGGGTGAAGAGTGAAATTACCAGACGAAGGATGTTGAAGTAAGGGGGCTGGTGAATGGAGCTTGGGAGCTCAGCTGTGGTGTTTCTCAGATTTTTGAAAGAGAAAATGAAGTGAAAACTTTATATAACTGCCAGGGGTCCTTCATCGCTATCGCGACAGGACCCCCACGTTCGCGAGGAATAGCTGGCCCAACCATCGCGATCGTGATGGCCCCGGCTGCGTTTGCAAAGAGGAAGCCAAGACGGATCCCAGTCGGTTACATCGCGAACACGTTGGAAACCCTTCACAAATGTGATGGTCAAGAAACTGAACTATCACGAATGCGATGGGATCCTCGCGATCATGGAGAGCAAAAGGGTCTGTAACTTAATTCAGCAACCCGCAATTTCCCCAAGTCCAAAAATCTTCCGATGGACCCTAGGTATTCATCCAAAACTTGGTGAACACAAACCAACCATGCTACCCTATCAGAAATGGCATTCTGGACTTAATGGAATTGACGAAACTCCCAACGGAGATAATTTTAACAAAAAGTGGGCCCCACACCCATAACCAACTCGAAACTCAAAACCCAAAAATAAGTCCGGAAGCCTCGGGACCCAAACCAAAGGTCCCTTTAGCCCAAAGTCAACATTCTAGACCTAACGGCGCTGAAGAAATTTCCATCCGAGGCCGTCTTCTCTGAATGTTGACCAAAGTCAACCCTACCAGCCAAACTGACTTCAAAACACACAAAGCGACATAAAACCAAACCGAAAGCACTCAAACCCTAACCAATTGTCCCACTAGACCAAAATCCACATTTCGGAGCCAACAGAACTGTCGGAATTCAATTCTGATTGCGTTTGCCAAGAAAGTTGACCAAAGTCAAAGATTTACCAACTTTAAGTGCTAAAATAGGAAAAAGTCCATAACAGCCTAACAGACAGCTTGGGCACCGAACCGTCAGTCTCGGCAAGTCATAAATGACATATAGCCGCTGAGGGAAACTCGAAATGCAGAAAAAGCACGGAAAATGAAAAATGACCTGGAGGGTCATTACAACATCCACAACTAAAAGAACTTTCATCCGTGAAAGTTAGATAAAGGATAGTACCTGAAGACTCGAAAAGATGAGGATAACGGGTCCATATGTCGGTTTCGATCTCCCAAGTAGCCTCCTCGATAGGACGATGCCTCCACTGAACCTTAACTGACGGAATCTCCTTGGACCTCAACTTCCTAACCTGCCTGTCCAAAATAGCAACAGGCTCCTCCTAAAGGCTAAGGACTCATCCAACTGAACCGACTCTAACTGAAGCACGTGAGACTCATCCGGAATGTACCACCGCAGCATAGAGACATGAAACACAAGATGCACACTAGAAAGAGCGGGAGGCAAGGCTAACTCATAAGCTACCTCTCCAATACGACAAAGAATCTTGAATGGCCCAATGAACCTCGGACTGAGCTTACTCTTCCTCCCGAACCTCATCATGCCCTTCATGGGCGATACCCGAAGGAACACACTGTCACCAACCATAAACTCGAGTTCTCAAACTCTCTGATCAGCATAACTCTTCTGCCTACTCTGAGTATAATAAAGTCTCTCATTGATAACCCGAACCCTATCCATAAAATCACAAAGCAAATCAGTATCCCACGGCCTAACCTCCAAAGCATTAAACCAACCCACCAGAGATCTGCACCGTCTACCATACAATGCCTCAAACGGAGCCATCTAAATGCTTGAATGATAACTATTATTATATGCAAACTCTACCAAAGCCAGACACTGGTCCCACTGACCACCAAAATCAATAACACAGGCTCGCAACATATCCTCTAGAACCTAAATGGTATGCTCTAGCTGACCGTCTGTCTGTGGATGAAAAGAGGTGCTAAGCTCAACTCTAGTACCCAACTCTCTTTGAATAGACCACTAGAAGTGCGAAATAAATTGAGTACCTCGGTCGAAGATGATAGAAACTGGCATACCATGCAAACGGAAAATCTCCCAAATATAGATCTGAGCCAACCTCTCGGATCTGTAGGAAGTCTGAACTGGCAGGAAGTGAGCAAACTTCGTCAACCTATCCACAATAACCCAAATAGCATCAAATATCCACAAGGTACGTGGCAATCTAACTACACAATCCATGGATATACGCTCCTATTTCCACTCCGGAATGGGTAGCCTCTGCGATAAACCCCCTGGCCTCTGGTGCTCGAATTTCACCTGCTGACAGTTTAAGCACTTGGATACAAAAGACAAAATATCCCTCTTCATCCCAAACCACCAGTAGTGCTGCCGCAAGTCACGATACATCTTAGCTACCCCGGGATGAATGGAATATCTAGAACAATGAGCCTCCTCTAGTATCAATCTGACCAAGTCACCAACTCTAGGAACGCAGATACGACCCTTGATCCTCAGAACACCCTCTAAATCTAAAGTCGCCTTCCTAGCCTCACCACTCAACACCTTGTCAAGAATGATCCTCAATATCACATCATCAAACTGTTATGCCCGAATCTGCTCCAACAAGGAAGACCTAGCCTTAGCACAAGAAAGAATATGGCCCAGCTCAGAAATGTCAAGTCGAACCAACCTAGCTAAGGACTGGATGCCCAAGCCAACGGTCGCTCCTCCATAGCTAAGAAAGCCAAGCTACCCATACTCACCCCCTTCCGGCTCAAGGCATCCGCTACCATGTTTGCCTTGCCCGGATGATAGAGAATAGAGATTTCATAGTCCTTCAGTAACTCCAACCACCTACGCTGCCTGAAATTTAGATCCTTCTGGCTGAAAATGTACTGAAGACTATGATGGTCAGTAAAGATCTCACAATGCACGCCATAGAGATAATGCCTCCACATCTTCAACGCGAAGACTACTGCTGCTAACTCCAAGTCATGTGTGAGGTAGTTCCTCTCGTGAACCTTCAACTATCTAGAAGCATAAGCAAAAACCCAACTCTGTTGAACCAACACACAACCCAAACCAACACCTATGCATCATAATATACGGTGAAACCCTGACCCTCGACTGGAAGAGTAAGAATCGTAGCTGAAGTCAACAAGGCCTTGAGCTTCAAAAAGCTTGCCTCACACTCATCTGACCACTGGAAGGGAACATTCTTTTGAGTCAATCTAATCAGCGAAGATGCTATCGAAGAAAATCCCTCCATAAACTGTCTGTAATAACCTGCTAACCCAATGAAACTGCGAACCTCGGTAGGAGAAGTAGGACTGGACCAATCATGAACTGCTGCAATCTTCACCGGATCTACCATAATCCCATCCTTGGACACCACGTGCCCCAAGAATGCCAAAGACTCAAACCAAAACTCACACTTAGTGAATTTGGTATGCAACTGGTGGTCTCGCAAAGACTGAAGTACAACTCTAAGATGCTGCTCATGCTCCTCCCTACTCCTCAAATAAATCAGAATGTCATTGATAAACACAATCACAAACGAATCTAGGTAAGCACTGAATACACGGTTCATCAACTCCATAATTATTGTTAGGGAATTAGTCAACACAAAATACATGACTAGGAACTCATAATGGTCGTATCAAGTCCTAAATGCATTTTTTGGGATGTCCTCAGCCCTAATCCTCAACTGGTGATAACCGAACCTTAAATCTATCTTAGAGAACACTGCTGCACCCTGTAGATGGTCAAACAAGTCATCAATACGTGGCATCAGATATTTGTTCTTAACTGTCACCTTATTCAACTGCATGTAGTCGATACGCATACGCATAGACCCATCCTTCTTCTTCACAAACAGAACTGGAGCACCCCACAGAGAAACACTAGGCCTGATGAACCTTCTACTCAACAGATCCTGGAGATGATCCTTAAGCTCCCTCAACTCAGTAGGTGCCATCCAATATGGCAGAATGGAAATAAGCTTGGGACCCGGCTCGACATTGATACCAAAATTAATGTCACGATCAGGAGGAAGACCAGGAAGATCAGAAGGAAATACATCCGAATACTTGCAAACCACAAGAACAGACTTAAGAGGAGGTATGGTGGCACTAGTATCATGGACGTAGGCAAGATAAGCTAAGCACCCCTTCCCAACCAGCCGTTGGGCGCTCAGAAAGGATATAACTCCCCTCTGTATGTGGCTATCGGCTCCCTTCAATATGATAGGAGGGAAACCAGGCATCCGAAGAGTAATGGTCTTGGTGAAACAAACCAAGACCGCATGATAAGGAGACAACCAATCCATGCCCAAGATCACATCGAAATCAACCATATCAAGGACAACCAAGTCTACCCACGTGTCATACCCCAAGATAGTCACCACACAAGCCCGGTACACCTTATCCACTACTAAAGAATCACCTACTGAGGTAGATACATGCAAGGGCACAGGCAAAGACTCATAAGCAGACTCAAGACAAATAGAATAATAAGAAGATATATATGAGAATGTAGACCCCGGATTAAACAAAGTAGAAGCAGACTGATGACAAATGGAGATTGTACCTGTGATCACAGCATCTGAAGCCTCGGCCTCTGTCTATCCCAGAACAGCATACATGTGGCCCCGACTACCATGACCACCTGACCTACCGGACTGAGGGCCACCTCTAGTACCCTGGGGACAACCCCTACTACCCTGTGAACTGCCTCTAGCTGGAGGTGCTGGAGCCTTGGGGGCCTGAACCAACGGATCCTGTCACCTAGGATGCTGTACTGATGGGCACTCTCTAGCAAAGTGGCATATCTCTCCACACTCATAACAACCCCGACAATATATACTCCGCTGTGAAGACCCGGCAAAATCAGAATGACTACCACAACCTGTAGACCCTAAATGACCACCTCGGGGAGAAGGAATGACACTCTGGCTACTCTGACCCTCAGCAATCTGTAATGTCGCCTGAACAGGCCGGCTCGGCTGGAAATGCTACTAGTGCTGACCTCTACCATAGTAGCCTCTACCACGGCCCTGTGAACCACTGAAACTGCCCTGATGGTGGGGCCTCTTATCGCTGCCCCCTTGGGCTTCGCGAAGTACACCCTTAATAGTACGGGCATGATCAACTAGCTCCAGAAAAGACTAACCCAATGCCACCATACCCTTTATGGCCAAGCAGAGGTGAAAGGTCAAACCCCGAACAAACCAGTGTACTCTCTCATGCTCGGTGGGTAGAATCATAGTAGCGTGTCTGGACAACTAATAGAACCAAACCTTGTACTCAGACACAGTCATGGATCCCTGCTCCAACCCAGCATATTGATCCATCAAACACTCCCTTATACTATGCGGTACATACTTCTCCAGAAAGGCTGCTGAGAACTGACTCCAAGTAAGCGGAGGTGACCCGACTGGTCTACAAGCAACATATGACCTCCACCACTGTTTCGCTGGACCATCCAGCTGAAACATGGTGTAATTGGCTCTGTGAGACTCAACTAACCCCAAATTATGTAACCTCTCCTGGAAGCTAGTCCAAAACTCGTGTTCATCCTCCCTAGAAGCACATGAAAACCTCGGGGGACCCAATATCAACAACCTACCAAGCATATTTGGCTTTTCAGAAGACATAACTGGCATGGCTGGAAGAGGGGGAGAAACTGCAGGGACCGATAGTACCTCAAATCTGGGAGCTGCAGCAACAGGCTGCGCTCCTAAACCCTATGCTGCCGCCTGAGCTGAAGTCTGAGCCTTACCTCGAACCTGAGAACTAATCGGAGTGCTCGGCGAAGCGGCTGGTGGAGTCATACCATCAAGAAACCCCAGCAATCGAACTAAGGTGTCCTGCAATACTAGAGTAGCTACAAAACCTGTCGAATGTTGGGCTGGCCCCGCATGCTCCAGCTCATACTGAACATCATCCACTCTAACCTCAGGCTCTGGTGATGGTAATCTAGCCCGAGCCTGAGCTGGTGCCGCAGCCCGTGCCCTACCTTGAACTCTGGGTCGACCTTTACCCCATCCCCTAGCTGGGGCTCTAACTGTAGGCGTAGGGGCCTCGTTCTCAACCGCTGCAGACCTCGTCTGAACAATCTGAGAAAGAGTGAAACAAAGATACTTAGAAGTTGACCAAATCAAGTAAGCACGATAAGGACTCAAACAAAATGAAGTCTTTCCTAAGGGATGTCTTATAGCCTCTCGTAGATTAGATACGGACGTCATCGTACTGATCCGCGAGACTCTGCTAGACAATTTGCTCTTGTACTGGCGAGACCGGTGAATCTAGTCACTGGTTTGGGTTGGTTCTCGAGTCTGTTTTGTCTTGTTGGTCACTTTAGGGGCTTCTTTTATATATTTTGTACGATGGTATGTACATATGCTATTGGCCCTATCTTTTTGTCATATCTTCCGCTTTCTTTAGTTTAATTATTATTTATTGTGTTCCGCATGTTTGGGTTAGGCTTGTCTACTTTGGGGGTTATGTAGACGCCATCATGGCCTGGTTTTAGGTCATGACAGAGTGGTATCAGAGATCTAGGTTCACCGGTCTTTCCACTACAAGAGCAAAGTGTCTAGTAGAGTCTTGCGGATCGGTACAATGACGTCCGTATCTAATCTACGAGAGGCTATAAGACATCCCCTAGGAAAGACTTCATTTTGTTTGAGTCCTTATCATGCTTACTTGATTTGGTCTACATTTTCATATGTATCTGCTTATTATGCTACTCGTCCGGAGTCTGCTTGTGAGTCCTTGCCTGTGCCCTTGCGTGTATCTACCCCAGCAGGTGAAATTCAAGCACCAGAGGCCAGGTGGTTTATCGCAGTGGCTACCCATTCCGGAGTGGAAATGGGAGCTTATATTCATGGATTTTGTAGTCGGATTGTCACGTACCTTGCGGAGATTTGATGTTATTTGGGTTATTGTGGAAAGGTTGATGAAGTCTGCTCATATCCTGCCAGTTCAGACTTTCTACAGCTCTGTTGGCTTGGTACTCATACTACACTCCGCATCTCTTTTTCTGATGCAGCACCTAGTACGAGCTATCTCGCTGATCTCATGTCGTTCGAGACCCGTTGTTGTTGGAATCGCGGTGAGCTACCGGCTCTTTGGAGACTTTACATGCTTTCCATCTTGTACTTTCTATCTATATTTTGTATTTTGGATAGACAGCATCTGTTGTATAGCTACTCCTTACTTTAGTCGCTCTTATACTAGTGACACCAGGTCCGGGTTGGTTCTCGAGTCTGTTTTGTCTCGTTGGTCACTTTAGGGCCTTCTTTTGTATATTTTGTACGATGGTATGTATATATGCTATTGGCCCTATCTTTTCATCATATCTTCCGCTTTCTTTAGTTTAATTATTATTTGTTGTCTTCCGCATGTTTGGGTTAGGCTTGTTTACTTGGGGGGTTATGTAGACGCCATCATGGCCTAGTTTTGGGTCGTGACAAAGTCTCTATTTTATTTACAATTCAAAAGAAAGGGAATAACATAAATCTAAACATCATTCAACAAAGAAATTCTATTTTATTTATATACTTATCTATCTATATCTATATTATATTAAAAGTGTGAAGGGCCTTATAATGTGATTTGAACCTTTTGCCCTTCATTAAAAGAATCTGATTTAGACAAAATCTTCTTTTTATTATTTTTCTCTAATTATTATATCATTATCTTTATAATATTTAAAATTAAGATGTCCTAAAATATATAGTAACAGATATTAGGAGAGCTAATAATTAAAATTGACTAAAATTTTATTTTTTAAATCTTTCCTTATTTGAACTATAAAGTTTTAAAATTAATTAAAATTTTACCTTATAGAAATCTTACACTTAAAGTATATGTAAAAGATTAACCAAATCACTAAAGAAAAGAATTAAATTTAAAATATTAAAAAATAAGTAGTATGGGGCCTTTGTGGAAAAGAAATAAATGAAGTTTTATAGATTAAAACATTTTAAACTAACGTGTCTTTTGGTAAGAAAATTTTCATAATTAATTTGTGTTCTAACTTTTTAAGGTTTTGGTTATTTAATTTAGGTATAATATTTAACACTTCTAAGTCAATTAGAATTTTACCTTATATAGAAAAGAACTTCTATAATTCTATTTAAGTAATATTTTGGATCAAATTTTGCAAGAAACATATTTTCTTCTACTTCAACTTTTTATTCTTATTTCTCTTTTAATTTGGGGCTTACTAATTAAGTTTGAAGACGGATCAAGTACGCTATTCGTTATAAATTGAGTATAATAAATTGAGTATAATCTATCCATCTATATAAATTGATTGTTATGTTATGCGTAAATATTTTTGGATTTTGCTTCTCTAATTTTTCTTTTTATAAACAGGTCTGAGAATTGTATTTTAGTTGAAGGTTAACGTGTGAATCTGTTGGAAAACATATGCATTATGGAAGCATTATTCAACACGCTTCTTCTACGTACTTCTACTTTTCTTCTTATTTAGGTTTTGATTCACATTGTCTTCTTGCATTCATTATCATCATTCTTTTTACCTTTCTTTACTTATTTTCCGTTAATAGCTTTAAAGATTGTATTTGAATTATATATAATCAACAATTGATGATGGATTTTCCCTTTTTGATAATTTCTCATTTTTTCTCTTTCAGTTAAAAATTTTTGATCGAAAAAATAAAAAATAAACATGTTATCGCCGAAAGAAGTACCCAAAAAATTCAAAGGTTTATTTCTAATTCTCTTTCCTTTTTAGGTCATGAATATTAAGAGACTAAACCTTATTTTTCAGAGGATGACCAATAGATAAAGGACTTGAGGTGAGTTATCATGTTTCTCTTTAAATACACTTTTTATCTTAGAAAATTTAGGTTATTTTTTTAAGATTTTGAACTTAATATAATGTGCAAACAATAATTTTATCTTTATATTTATATATATATATATATATATTATTAATTCACTTGCACGCACACTAAACTAGTACTATATCAAAAGTGTGAAGGACCTTATAATGTGATTTGAACTTTTTGACTTCATTAAAAGACTACGCAATAGATAAAATTATCTTTTCACTTTTTCTTCCCTAATTATTATACCATTATATAAAAAAATTATTTTTTTCAAAAAAAAAAAAGTTACGCCACTTCCCCCAAAAAACAAATCCCAAAAAGATTTCCAAAACAAATATCCCAAAAAGAAAGGTCGTCAAAAAAATTTCCAAAAAGATTTCTAATATTTAAAATATTAAAATTAACTAAATTTTTAATTATTAAATTATCTTATTGAACTAGGTAGAGAATCCTAACATTGTAGTACTTAAATTAAGTAATTAAAATCATACCAAAAAAAAAAAAATTAACACTTCTAAATTTAGAATTTTACCTTATATAAAAAAAATCTACAATTCTATTTAAGTAATATTTTGATCAAACATCTTCTACAAAAATACGGACATACAACTTCTATAGTTCTACTACAAATATACGCTTCTTCTACTTCTACTTTTATTCTTATTTTGGTTTTAATTTGATAATTTGATTCAAGCCATTTTTTTGCATTCATTCTCATCATCTTTTCTGTCTTTCTTTATTTTTTTAGTTATTAAATTTAAAGTCTATATATGAATTAATCATAATCAATAATGAAAATTGATTTTCCACTTTTGATAATTTCTGGTGTTTCTCTTTCAGTTGGAAATTCATGATCAAAAAATTGGACAAAACAAGCATGTTGCCGCCCAATGAAGTAGCCAAGAAAATCAAAGTATTTATCTCTTTCCTTTATATGAACTATACATAATCAACAATTCACAATGGATTCTCTGCTTTTGAATATATCTCATGTTTCTCTCCCAGTTGGAAATATCTGATCGAAAAATTGGAGGAAAGAATATTTCTGATCGGAAAATTGGAAGAAAGAATATTTCTGATCGAAAAATTTCACTTCTTTAGAGTAGAAAACGTTTTATAAATTTCAAAAAGATTTGTACTGCTTTTCTACTCAAAAGGTATTTATTCTAGGAATTTTTACATAGATAATATCTTATGGAAGTTTTATTACGCTTTTTAAGAATGCTTTAAATTTATTACGGTCTATAGCCTATTATTACATTTAATAGATGATTACTTAGATAAAAGTATATTCTCTCTCTTTTTCTCCACTTTCCTTCTTCTTCTCCGCTTCTTCTCCACCTTCCTTCTTCTTCTCTTCTTCTTCTTCTTCTTCTTATATATTCAACCTATGTCAATTATTTTATAACATTACTATTACTTATGGCTTTTTAATGTATAGCGGCAGAAGTTATCCGTCACTAATACTTTTTTCTTGGCAGTGATATGATTAAACAGTTGTTTTGTAACATTACTATTATAGTAAATAAAATTCAGTAACTATACGTGAAATTAACTCTTCACATAATGTCTACAATATAATTTAATTCTAATGCTAGCTTTTCAAAATAATTACTCAGTTACATGTGATGAACACAACGAACACTTAGTAATAAACGCTTTAAACATTGGAGCCTATCTTTACCTCAAAAAACCACTTGGAAGGGATATTCTGAATTATTTATGGCAATTTGTATTGACGTCAAGAATCAAAAGGAAAAAGTTAGAGAAGAATTAGAAGAAAATGGAGATCAAATGAACGTTGATTATATTGGTAACAATATTATTGTTGGAGATAATGAAGAACAAGCTGGAGAGACGAATAATGTGCCTAATACCAAAGACCGAAGCAACAATATTCATGAGGCTGAAAACGATGTTGTATCGAATGAAAAATACAAGCGGAGGAAAAAGAGAGCTAGAGAAAGCATACAAGAAACTAATGAAGGAGAAAGCCAGAGTCGTGCTATTAATAAGACCCTTAGTCGAAAGGATTCTGACTATGGGTCCATGTTATGAAGTCCTTTCGCCTAAGGGACTTATTAATAGCACGACTCTGTCTTTCTCCTTCATTAGTCTCTTGTATGCTTTCTCTAGCTCTCTTTTTCCTCCGCTTGTATTTTTCATTCGATGCAACATCATTTTCAGCATCATGAATATTGTTGCTCTAGTCTTTTGTATTAGGCACATTATTCTTCTCTCCAGTTTGTTCTTCATTATCTCCAACAATAATAATGTTACCAATATCATCAACGTTCATTTGATCTCCATTTTCTTCTAATCCTTCTCTAACTCTTTCCTTTTTGGTTCTTGCCGTCACTAGAAATTGCCATAAATAATTCAGAATATTTCCGCCAAGTGTTTTTCTGAGGTAAAGATAGGTTCCGATGTTTAAAGCTTTCATTACTAAGCGTTCATTGTGTTCATCACATGTAACTAGGTAATTATTTTGAAAAGCTAGCATTAGAATTAAATTATATTGTAAACATTATGTGAAGAGTTAATTTCACGTATAGTTACTGAATTTCATCTACTATAATAGTAATGTTACAAAAAAACTGTTTAATCATATCACTGCCACGAAAAAAGTATTTGCAATGGATAGCTTCTGCCGCTATACATTAAAAAGCCATAAGTAATCCTACTTAATTAACAACATATTATCATAAAATCATGTTAGCTAAAGGCTATTTAGCCATAACTTTCATAGTTAATTCCTTTTTTTTGTAGTGTATTGGTTAAACCTCCATAATAATAAAGTCGTAAACGATAGCCATATCATATTGTAAACATTATTTGACTAGTTCATTTCAACTCTATTCACTGCATTTTATTCATTATAATAGTAATGTTATAAAATAACTAGTTATCATTTCAACTCTATTCACTGCATTTTATTCAATGTAATAGTAAGGTTATAAAATAATTGACTTTATCCACTATAGTAGTAAATGATATAGGTTGATATATTATCTATGTAAAAAGACCTTTCTTCTATTCATTAAATTTTTAATAATATTTGAAAAGTACACCTGATAATTAGATCTGATTAAATAAAGAAAAAAGTTCATGCATCTGGAATTTCATTAGGTTTAGGTCTTCATTATATCTATTAAATTTTTTACTCATTTATAAGATGTAAGAACTCCTAATATTCACGCATTCAATACTTTTTGCGAAATCGTTCACTTAGATTTTAGAGTACAGATGAAGAAAATGACTAAATTAGGAAATCCCTCATTTCTCTACAAACGTCAATGGCGAGTCGATCAAAAAGTGAGATCTTCACGCTAACGTTAAATTCTTTGATGTGTATTACTATATGTTGCTATATTTGTTTGTATTTTGCTATTTTGTTGCCTCAATACGATCATATGTCACAAACTTTTCTTTTAAGTCGAGAGTTTATCGAAAATCACTTCTCTGCCTCACAAATATAGCGGTAAGATCCGTGTATATCCTACATGTGTCAATATAATGTTGCATATATTGTAAAATTCAATTGCAACATTATATACCTTTTTTATATTGACATGACACACTCATACAAAGCACGTACTCTAAACTAGTTAGTATATAAATAACGAATCACATTAAGAAATGGGAGTCAAGAAATAACTAACTTCAATTACCAAGTACCACAAATAACTAACTCCAATTTTCAGAATTAACACATAGATTTTTATGTTTAATAACTTCTTATTGAAGTCAACATTTTCCCAAAAAAAAAAAGAGATAGGGGTCCCATATCAATTTAACCAAAATAAATAAATAGAAGAGTATGAATGTGAAAAAGGCAAACACCATTAATTTTTTCTCATGAAGTTATCACAATAACTTATGGGTACCATTTAAATATATTTTTTTTCTTTTAGATAATTGTACATAAAATTTACTATGTGCGTGACATTATTGATGATTATCATAAATATTTTAATATTTTATTTTATACATAATATTTTTCTTATAAAATATTATTACACAATATTTGAGTATGATTGTTATAGATTGATGTTTTACAAAGACTGTACCGCCATAATGAATGTCATTATTGTCTAAGGTAGAATTAATGTTATTATAGAGAAGTAGAATATAACATGAAAAATTGGATCTGGAGAAAATTAGATCGTTATAGTGAAATATCGTTATAACGAATGACCGTTATAACAAGCTAAGGTTTGATTGTATGATGATTTACTTCTTTTTTTATTTATATTATGAACTTACCTATAGAACAAGAAAAAATGCAATTTACGAAGTAAAATAAGTAAGAAATAATTTACTTCTCGTGACCTATAGTACTTTTTATGTAGTTTCTAAATATTTACTTTAAAAATAAAGAATGTTTTAACTCAACGTTCAAACTAAAGGAACTATTTTGACCCTTTTTCTTTCATTTTCTAAGTGACTTTTAGTCATTGTTACTTTGTAAGTTAAATGTGCAAAATTGAAGGACTTTATTGAAACAAAAGGAAATAAGTGATTTTATTCGATAATTTCGTGAAGTTGAATGACCATATGAGAGATCATTTACTCCAATACAAACCATAGGAAAAGAAGTACACTGTAAATGTATGAAAATTGTACATTTTAAATTTCAAAAATAAGAGTTTAAGAACAATATTGAAGAAAGTTATGATCAAATACAATATGTTTTATTTTCTAAATGATAATCCTTTTGTCTCAATTTATATGATATAGTTTGAATTTTGAGATCGAGTTAAACAAGAAAGTCATTGATTGCGATTTATTTATATGTCCTTTAAATATTTTAAATTCTCTCCTTCTTAGGCCTTGTTTTCATTGTTGTTGAGAAAAGAAAAGAAATTGAGGCATGGAGTATTTGAAAGAGGGTTTTTGTTTTCGACCAACAGATGCACAAGCAGTTAGTTTCTTATTGAGATTCATTGTTGGACAAGAGATGAATGATTCTGGATTCATAAGCACTAATGTTGATGTGTACAACAAACAAGAACCATGGGAGACTTACAATCATGGAGTACCCTGCGGCCATGACAACGACTGCACTCAATATCGTTTCTTCATCACCAAACTCAAGAATAAAAACAAGTCCAAGTATAATCACACTGCGGGAAACAAAGGGAGTTGGAAACAGCAAGACCGCAAACAAGTTCGAAAGAATGGTGGAGGACCGGTGATTGGCTACAAGAGGAACATAACTTATGAGAACAAGAATTGTGATCTTGAAATCTATGGCCATTGGTAGATGAAGGAGTATCAACTCTCTGATGTTACTATTGATGCTATCTGTAATAAGTTTAATGATGAGGAACGTAGACATTGGGTTCTTTGTGCCATCAAGAAGAATCCACCAATGGTGATTGATGAGAGAATGTTGAAAAGAAGATCAGAGGAGGAGCAGAGTATGTATCAACTGAAAGAATTCTTGATGTCCAATGCTGATGAGAGTGGGATGAGACCTGATCAAATTGAGCAGCAGATTGCTATTTGGAGCACCGATGCATTCATAGAGATGAACAACCAACAACAAGTTGTAGAAGAAGATTCTTGTGCTATTTGGAGCACCGATGTATTGACAGAGATGAACAACCAACAACAAGTTACTGAAACTACCACACAAGAAGAGGAGCATGTCCCTATATATTTTTTAATTGGACCTATGATGCATCATTTAATCCGATGCAACAAGAGGAGGAGGATTCTGCCATTTATTTAATCCAAATGATTGGAGGGTTGGTGAACTTTTGTTGTTTGTGCTCAGACAAATGTGGAGAAGTGACTTGCAACTCTATTTCTTTATGCAGGTCATCCATCTAGTAAAACAGGAAAAGGAATAGCATATTAGAAATGAAATAAGGCAAAAAAATTCTAATCACCCAGAGATATTTTGTACATAAAAAAAGATCATCAAAGTTTATCTCTACTATTAAGCTTCACATTCAAAAACAAAAAATACATTTCTACTCACTGACTTGAAGAGCTCTGAATAACTTTTCACTAAGCATATCAGCAGCCAAGTCAGGCGAGAGCCCTCGCGCACCTGTGCGGGCTTCCTACTCAACTCCTACGCTAGTATTTGTGACGTTACTTAACTGTTATTCAAAATCTTCGTAAACGTCACTATCATCAGAAAGGTCATCAAAAACTCTAACATCAAGCTGGTAACAGAGAATCCCTCCAATGCCATCAAGATAATAGCTAACCCGAGATCCTTATTGTGATTAGTTTGTAATGAACCAGTCAAGTAGTGGCAATTTATCCTGAATCTCTAATTCAACATTTGTACTAGGATCACAGAAGTCACTTTGGCCAGTGTCGTGCTCTTTGTTCAAGTGCTTGATGATTGTTTCTCCGGAAGTATTATTTTTTAGCACATACCTATTAATGTCTAGATTTC
Organism: Jaltomata sinuosa; assembly: GCA_003996215.1. NCBI lineage: Eukaryota > Viridiplantae > Streptophyta > Magnoliopsida > Solanales > Solanaceae > Jaltomata > Jaltomata sinuosa. The sequence goes on along the minus strand of QJPP01003846.1, from coordinate 131,922 downwards.
CCCACACAATAAGGGTCTCAATATCATCAACCCCAAAAACATACTTCCCGGTGTCCTAACAGATCTCCTCAAAATACTTGTGTATCAATTTCTTTTCTTGTATAAATTTCATATTGGCCAATATTTATCTATTCAGATTATGATCTGAGTAAAGTATCTTCTCCATTGATTCTGCCCTTAAAGAATAGACGCAGAAAAACTACAAGTAGGAACTTTCTCTCTTTATTTCTATAAAGTCCCTCCATGAAATTAAACCATAGTGCAATATGTATATAACCATGTAATGACACAGGACTGAATTTTTACATGCTCATCTTACTTCTCCAACTTCCTTTAAAAGATCATTATTTTTTCACTTTCTATACGAATATCTCCCTCCAAAGCACAAAAAAGTCCATATTTTTAGAAAATAAAATTACATAGTGAAAGAATAAACCCTAGATTTTGCTAATTCTGAGAGAGGGCTGAAATAGTTATAAAAGAAATGGGAGTAGATATAGGTACCATATTTGGTCTGAGGCTATTTGGTTGGAGTCGAAGGAAGAGTTTCAAACTGTATACAACCAAGGGAGCATAGCCGGTAAGAATTCTTCATGACACTCTGGCAAAGAAGGTGGATTCAATTTTGGCGAAGTCAAAATTAAAAGGAAATATGAATCGAATTATCATGCCCTGAGCCTATACCCTAGACGTGATATGGCACTAAAAACCATGAGTAGCCCGAGAGAACCTCTTGGTCTGGCATACAACTAATAAAGCTGTAATAAAGCTAAACTTTTAATAAAAAATGTGAAAGCTGGAAACAAGGGCTAACCTTTGTAAACAAGATGAAATAAATTAACTTAAACTTTCATTAACTTCAACAAAAAAATGTTTATAAACTGCTACAACTGACTTGACTTGACTATGTCTGTGAATCCTCTACTATATTCTGAGTACAACTACCTTTATGTAACAAAATGAACTGATGACACGGATACTTCTAAGTCCTCGGGAGTAATGAAAACTCACTTAAGATGATGACATATCCTATTGAAGAGTCTACTCAGGAACCTACATATCTGAAAGTTGGGGGCTACATAATCCAATAATGTAGCGCCAAAAAGAGGCGTCAGTACTTTGAATGTACTGGCATGTAAGCAGTAAAATGAAACACTACCAACATCTGAACTGATATAGCTGAAAAACTGGGACATGAATAATATAATCATAAACGAAGTTGAATAACTGAGAAGAAGAATGACTGACCTGAATGTTGAAACTTATAAAAGTAATATAAGTAAAACTTTACTAAAACATTTTTCTTGAAATTAAAACTAAAACTGAATAATTGAAGTCTGGACAAAACTTGAAAACAATGCTTAAAAGCTCTCTTTAAACTAGTGGCCTCGGCCAATCATATATTATCTCAAAATAAGTAAGTTTTCTTTTTAGGGAATTTCTCTTAACCGACACAAACTATGTGAGCAACATGGAGTACAACGTCTTGTCCACGTTGCCAGAACCCAATGACTTGCCCCTATTGGCAGAGCCATCCTATACCTTATCAGGGTATAAGATTAAGCATAATCTGGGGATCCCAAAGATGAGCCTGAAGGCTATAAATAATAGAGGAGTCACCTTATTTGCGGACGATCTTATCCTACGGTGGCAACATAGTTTTGGAGCATGTGTTATCTAAACCCATACCTGTCTCAATGCTAAATAGTCCTCTCGAAACATACTATATGCTCATAACATAAGTCTTAAAACACTTTTTAAAAGTCATGCTTGAGTCAAAATATTCATGAACATATCTATCTTTGTGACCCTTGACTCTTAATCTCTTTATAACTTTGCTTTAACTTTAAAGATACGATAACTTTTTTCTCTTTTCAAGACATGATAATAGCATAAAGATTCTTTGCAAGCTTTTCATGAATATACACTTTAAAAAATTTAAATCAGATTTCATAAAAATCATGAATAATCTAGTAAATCATGAAATAAACTTCTCAATAACAGTAAGAAAATTTATAAACTTATCTTGAAAACTCATTAGAAATGTATTAGAAATCAAATCAAGAAGAAAGACTCCAAGCTCATAGAATCCTTACTAAAAATCATAGGACATTCAAAGAATACCATCAAGAGACCAAGAATTAAACTCAAGGATTTCAACTCTTAAAAACCCTAACATAATTCTTGGCTTAACCTAAAGATATAACTTGGTTGTGGGGAGAACGGGGTTCCCACATGAAAATATTAGCTTTACATACCTTGATCTTGGAGTTTGAGGAAGAACCTTGAAGAAAATCTTAAACTTTGAGTTTCTCATTCCTTTGGTTTCTTGGGAGTTTGGAGAAGAATGTAGTGTGTTGTTGAGTAAGTGAATCGTGCCTTAGTGTAACGATCCGATTTCTCGGTCATGATGGCACCTACAACCCTCCAGTAGGTGAACCAATCCCCGTAGCCTAGGACAGTTAGTAATGGGCTACTATCTAACAAATAAGCGGAAGAACAGTTTATTAAGCAAAAGTAAGGGAACAAGATGAAGAGAATAGATAACAGGAATATATATATACATATGCGGAAACTAAACCAAACCCCCAAAAACCTGATATCATAGTATAGAGCCAGAACTACATACATGGAGTGCAAATGATCCAAAACAATATATACAGATGTCTCTGAATGGTAATAGAGTACATAAAGCAAAAGATAAACTAAAGCTAAGTTCCGATGGCCAAGAGCTCACCCTCAGTCTTAAGTAGTCCCCAACAGATCTCCAAGCACAAATCACAGCGATCTAACGGCGATGGCCCACGCTAGGATCTGCACCAAAAGATGCAGGGGGTAGGGTGAGCACCAAATGCGAAGCATAAGGTACCCAGTAGGTATCATAGGCCGACTGGGCACATATAAGATAAAAGCGTAGTAACAGACATAATAGAAGCAAGTAGCCACAGAAATCAACGAAAGGTACATAGGAACTAGCCCATAGGGAAATCAACAGAACCACATGTGAGGCCAGCAAGCAGAATATATACACCATAGGCACAGGTGAAAGTAGGAAACAACGCACCTGGGGTCCTTGCAATAACAGTATATACATAATAAGTTTACGAAATGGATGTATACCGGTAACCTAAAGTGTAAGATGAAGAGGGAAAGAGTAATTATAGGCATGCTCGGAGACAGGAACCAAACTCAACTAATCATATCAATCTCAAATCCAGAAACTAACAGCCTAGCAGTAACCAATTTCATACTTAACCGTAACAGGGAATAATTCTGTAAGTAAATAGCAAGAGTCTACCTACAGTCCCCCGACCGCCCATACAACCGAGGAACACAAACAAGTGAAAACAAACCCTCCGGCATCCCATACTACCGGAGCGTACAATCAACAAACAACAAACAAGGGTGGAGCCTCAAACAATGAATGATATGATGCATGAAGATCTCAAGTGAAATGGTATCTCTTTATGTACCTCATCCGGTGCCAATCCGACCCAGCAAGTAGGTTCCATGGAAGGACACTGCCCGTATACCTCTACTCCACCATATACCCTTCCTCCGACACACGCATCCCGAATCCCCAGGCCAGAATGGAAAGGTCCATGCAGGTCCTTGACCCCATACTAAGACTCAGTATCAAAACATGTCATCCGGAAGCAAGTTCGGGTTCAAGATAGAGACCCAGTCTCGAATATGCATGCCCAGACCCTGTCCAGGACTAAAGTAGTGGGAAAATATCTAAAAAACTCCTCCAAGGGTGCCCGGGCATAACCGGGTCTAAACAGTAGAAAGTCATCTCAGGTGCTCGGTCCGACCGAGGCTAAAATCATCTCAAGTAGCAAGAAAACTCAACTAACACCCCGGCCCTGCCGAGTCTAGCGTTAATCATAAAATTGGTGATATAAATCATAATTTTACTTTCTTTTACCCAAGAATATTCACAAGTTAAATCAAACCATTTCCAATTCATTTCCATCAAAAATGGGCCCCCGGGGCCGTGCAAGGTTTAGAAAATAGTACCAGTAGGCCCGAAGCCAAAACCGTAGTAAAACATGGATAAAACCTCTTTATATGCATGGAAATGGTATGATCAAACACAATAGCTGCCCAGCAGCTCACAATCAACCTATCGACCCTGCACAGGCCCATAGCTACTCAGCAAGCATAACCAACCTAGAAGGATAATTCTATGCCCGGGACTCGCGGACATTCCCAATATTCCACCTTCTATGTTCCAGAGTCAACAAGGCCTCACAGGACCAAGAGGGTAAATAAAACATATTGGCAAGTACCACAAGCATCGGAGGAACAAAAGTAGGCGGACATAAATAAGGCGGTCAAGGTCTGTGGTACCAACCTAATAATCCAACCCAAGGATGCCAGCTAGTACAATTTTATCCAATATATGCTAAGTCTAGGGAGTTTAAACCATAACCTACCTGCCGTCCAATGACAAGCTGCTAGGACGATGATGTCCAAGCTCGAACCACTCCAATAAGCTCTAAAATGACAAAAATACCTTCCAATGAAAGTCTAAATGCCCGTAGTTCCTTCACGAAAATTGTTCCTTACGTCCTAAGCTTCGCAAACACTATATATATGCGGCTTATACTCACCTATAAACAGTTCATAATTAAGCTTAAATCGGCAGATTTCCCAAAAGAATCATAACTTGACGAAACATCCGTAGAACTTCATAAAAACGATCATAAAAGAGCCCCGAGATGGTTACCTTAGCAAACCAAGTGTAAATCTTGAATAAACACCAAGAAATACCAATTCCTATCTTTTGAAACCAGCTCCAAACATGGTTTATCGAAGGGGAAAATGGCTGCCACGCGTAGAGGTCGCGTTTCTAGGCACGGGGGCAAACTTTAGCGATAGAAATCACCAAAAACTCACCTTGATCACTCAAGAACTCTCTTGGAACCCTCCCTTATGTTTTCTCTCTGTTTCAGAACTGAAATGGCGTTTTAAAACTTGAATTGGAGGCTTTAAATCAATTTTGACCCGACCCGGTTTGCGATCCGATTTCTGCCAGACAGTCCGCAGTAAAACAGTCATAACGTTTTACTCCGAGATCGGTTGGACGTGAGGTTTTGTGCGTTGGAAACTAGACTTGTAGACCTTCGATTTGGTAGGTCGGAGGACTTTTAAATCTTTATATATTGAGAGAAAATCTCTGAGACATTTGACCCAAAGTCCAGAAAATTTATTAAAGAAACTTACGATAACTTTTGCCGACTTGCTTGACTTCAAAACTTATCATACGACCATAAAGACCAAACAAACGGCCTGGGCACCGAACTACCGGTCCCAAAAAGCCTCAAATGACTTGGGGCCGCTACAGATAAGCTCTAATGGTACAAGAAAGGCAAAAATGCGTAAATGACCAGAAGGGTCATTACATCATCCACTACTAAAAAGACTTTCGTCCTCGAAAGTCAAGAACAAGGAAGTACCTGAAGGATCGAACAGCTGCGGATACTGAGCCCGCATATCTCTCTCGGTCTCCCAGGTAGCCTCCTTAACTGGACGGTGCCTCCATTGAACCTTGACAACCAGGATCTCCCGAGACCTCAATCTCCTGACATCTTTGGCCAAAATAGTTACCGGCTCCTCAACAAAGGCTAAACTCTCATCCAGCTGAACCGTCTCCCACTGCAACACATGAGGCTCATCTGGAACATACCGCTGCAACATCGATACATGGAAAATCGAGTGCATAGATGAAAACATCAGAGGCAAAGCTAACTGATAGGAAACACTACCAACCCTCTGGAGAATCTCGAATGGCCCAATGTACCTGGGGCTAAGCTTGCCCCGCCTACCAAATCTCATCACACCCTTCATGGGTGATACACGGAGAAATACCGAATCACCAACACTAAACTCTAAAGCACGAAGTCTACGATCAGCGTAGCTCTTTTGCCTACTCTGGGTTGCCCAAAGTCTATCCTGAATCACTCAAAATCGGTCTAAGGAATCTCGAAGCAAATCTGTACTCTGTGGCCTAGATTCAGAACCATCAAACCAACCAATCGGTGATCTGCAACACCTACCATACAAGGCCTCAAAAGGTGCCATGCCAATGCTCGAATGGAAATTATTATTATAAGCAAACTCAGCCAAAGGCACAAACTGATCCCACGAACCTCCAAAGTCAAGAACACAGGCCCGAAGCATGTCCTCCAGGACCTGAATGGTCCTTTCGGACTGGCCATCTGTCTGAGGGTGGAAAGCAGTACCAAACTGAACCTTTGTACCCAAATCTCGCTGAATAGCCCTCCAGAACTGAGATGTGAACTGAGTGTCGCGGTCTGAAATGATAGAAGCTGGGACTCCGTGCAACCGAACAATCTCACGAAGGTAGATCTGAGCTAACCTCTCTGCGCCATAAGAAGACTGAAACGGCAAGAAATGTGCTGACTTAGTCAGCCTATCAACAATCACCCATATGGAATCAAACACACGAAAAGTACGAGGCAACCCAACAACGAAGTCCATAGTAATCTCTTCCCACTTCCACTTAGGAATGGGAAGTCGCTGCATCAAACCACCAGGTCTCATGTGCTCGAACTTAACCTGCTGACAGTTCAAGCACCGAGATACGAACTCTGCTATATCCCACTTCATACCACTCCACCAGTAAAGTTGTCTCAAGTCTCTATACATCTTTGTTGTGCCAGGGTGAATGGAGTATCTAGTACAATGTGCCTCGTGAAGTATCAACTGAATCAAATAACTAATCCTTGGAACACAAAGGCGACTATCAAACCTCAGAACCCCATCTGAATCTAGAGTAGCCCGACTGTTCTCACCCCGAACAACCTGATCACGAAAGTCACACAACTGCTGATCCTCAAATAAACGGCTCTGAATCTGATCAATCAAAGTAGAACGAACCTCAACACTAGCGAGAACTCTGCTAGGATCCGACAAGTCAAGCCTAACCAAACGGTTAGCCAAGGACTGGATGTCCAAGGCCAATGGTCGCTCTGAAACTGAAAGAGAAGCTAGGATACCCATACTCACCGCCTTCTGGCTCAAGGCATCCGCTACCACGTTTGCCTTGCCCGAATAAAAAAGAATAGTGAATTCATAGTCCTTCAGTAACTCGACCCATCTCCTCTGCCTCGAGTTCAGCTCTCGCTGACTCGTGATATACTGAAGACTACTGTGATCAGTGAAGATCTCATAGTGAACTCCATATAGGTAATGCCTCCAGATCTTAAGCGCGAAAACTACCACCGCCAACTCTAAGTTATGAGTGGGGTAGTTGCGTTCGTGAACCTTTAGCTGCCTCGATGCATATGATATTACTCAACCCTGTTGCATCAACACACAACCAAGACCAACCCCAGAACCATCACAATACACGGAGAAGCTCTGACCCTCAACCGGCAAGGTCAAAACTGGAGCTGAAGTCAATAAGGCCTTAAGCCTCTGAAAGCTATCCTCGCACTGATCCAACCACTGAAATAGGACATCATTCCTAGTCAGCATAGTCAAAGGTGCTGCTATGGAAGAAAATCCCCGAACGAAGCGTCTGTAGTAACCTGCTAACCCAATAAAACTGAGGACTTTAGTAACAGTAGTGGGTCTAGGCCAATCCCAAACCGCTAAAATCTTTCCCGGATCAACCCTAATCCCATCCTTAGACACCACGTGCCCTAGGAATACAACTGACTCAAGCCAAAACTCGCACTTTGAGAACTTGGCATAAAGCCGATGAACTCTCAAAGTCTGGAGTATAACCCTCAAGTGTTGCTCATGCTCATCTCTACTATGCGAGTATACCAAGATGTCGTCTATAAAAAATATCACAAATGAGTTCAAATACGGGCCAAGAACCCTGTGCATCAAGTTCATAAAGGTTGCGGGGGTATTAGTCAACCTAAAAGATATCACCAGGAACTCATAATGGCCATAACGTGTCCTGAATACTGTCTTAGGGATGTCCTCCGCCCTAATCCTTAACTGATGGTAGCCGGACCTCAAATCAATCTTCAAAAACATGACTGAACCCTGAAGCTGGTCAAACAAGTCATCAATCCTAGGCATCGAATACCTACTCTTCACTGTCACCCTATTCAGCTGCCGATAATCAATACACATGCGCATCGACCCATCCTTCTTCTTCACGAAGAGAACATGAGCACCCCAAGGTGACACACTCGGTCTAATAAACCCCTTAGCTAACAGATCCTGGAGCTGCTCCTTAAGCTCCCTCAACTAAGCCGGAGCCATACGGTAAGGAGAAATAGAAATGGGCCTGGTGCCTAGCTCTAACCCCATAGCAAAATCAATATCTCTCTCAGGTGGAAGGCCTGGCAGGTCAGTAGGAAACACATCAAGGAAGTATCTAACCATAGGAACAGACTCAGGAGACATAGGGTCAGCACTAGCATCTCAGACATATGCTAGATAAGCTAAACACCCACGGGAAATCAACTTCCTAGCTCGAAGACCAGAGATGATCCCAGACGGTGCATGGCTAACAGAACCCATCCACACAACCGGGGATACACAGGGCACAGCTATGGTAATGGTCTTGGCATAACAATCTAAAACTGCACGGTGAGGGGATAACCAGTCCATGCCCAGTATCACATCAAAATATAGCATATAAAGGATCATCAAATCACCCCAAGTCTCTGAATCACCAATAGATATCATACAAGATCTCACAATCCGATCCACTACTAAATAATCTCCTACTGGGGTCAAAACAAACATAGGAACAGATAATGGCTCACTAGCCAACCCCAAACAAGGCACAAAATAGGCAGATACATATGAACAAGTGGATCCAGGATCAAATAAAGCCATAGCGGACTGATGGAACACAGAAATCATACCTGTAATCACAGCATCTGAGGCCTCTGCCTCTGGTCTCCTAGGGACCGCGTAAAACTGACGACGACCTCTACCTGCCCGACCACCATCCCTACCACCTACTCTGCCACGCGGAGCACCACCTCTACCTTGACGACCACCCTCTCTAGCCAGAGGCTGAACTGCTCGTAAAGGCTCGGCCGACTGAGCTGTACCCTGCTGAGGGAAATCTCTAGCAAAATGACCAATCATACCACAAGTAAAACAAGACCCTGGCAGCCTACTCAGTCGGGATGAACCATTAGATCTCATATGAACACCACTGCCTGATGCCCCAGAAACTGTACCCCTCAAAGACTAGCCGCTATAGCCCTGATGGCTGCTCTGACCCTGCTCGAATTGGGTACTACTGGAAGTCTAAAGGGAAGCCTGAACTAGTCGGCTGGACTAACCCTGGTGCTGCTGTGGCTGATAACCCCGGCCCCACTGGCCAAAACCTCTACCACCATATTTGGAACCACTGTAGCCACCCTGATGTTGAGGCCTCTTATCTTTGGACCCCTGATCATGTCGCTGTAAGTCCTCCACAGTACGGGCATAGTCTGCGATAGCTTAAAATGGCCGACCATCGGCAATCAATATCTCAGTTGGCTGCCTGATCTCTGGCCTCAAACCCCATATAAATCTGTGAATCATATCTGCCTCGGTAGGAATGATCATAGCTCCAAATGGTGCTAGCTGATGAAAATGGGTCTCATACTCCGAGATAGTCATAGACTCCTGCATAAGGTGAGTAAACTGCTCCCTATGATGCTCACGATCACTCTGAGGCAAGAACTTAGCCATAAAGGCCTCATAAAACTCAGACCAAGTCAAAAGAGGTAACGATGGTGGTCTACAAGCAACTTGGGACCTCCACCATAACTTCACTGGGCCCTCCAACAGATAGGTAGTATAACCAACCCCGTGAGTCTCCAACAAACCCAAATGACACAACATCTCCTCACAGGTAGTAATAAAGTCATGTGAATCTTGTCCAGAAGTACCATAAAACCTCGGAGGTGCTAACCTCAAAAACCTACCCAACGCCTTCTGCTCCGACTCTGTCATAGCTGGGCGAGGAGCAAGAGGTTGTGCAACAGATGGGACCGGAATGACCTCTGCACGGGGAGCCACAGTATCAGGTTGCGCTTCTGAACTCTGTGCACCCAGGGCTGCCCCCTGAGCGGATGTTTGTGCTACCTCATAAGGCCGCTCTCCAATCATACCCAAAAGCTGTAATAGTAATCCCCGAATATCTGGAGGCTGAGCTGTGGCTGGAGATAGCACAGAAGTGGGCATTGGAGCTGGTACTGGAGCTAGTGGTACCTGGGCTGCCCCCTGATCCATATGCTGCTCGGGCTCTATCTCAACTCTAGCAGCTCTAGCAGGTGCCGCTGCTCGAGGGCGTCCTCGACCCCTAATTGGAGTGGGAGGCTCATCTCTGCCTGATGCCGATGATCTCATACAAATCATCTACGGAAGAATAAAGTAGAAAAAATGAGATTTCCAGAAACTTCAAGGGTTCTACGCACGACACAGAAGCAATGAAAGAGTCAAATTTCCTAAAATGTCACTGTAGCCTCCCGAAGATTGAGTACAGACGTCTCCGCCTCGATCCGTAGGACTCTACTAGACATTGGCTCCTATACCGATGAGATCGGTTAACTAGAGCTCTGATACCAAGATGTCACGACTTGATTTCTCGGTCATGATGGAACCTACAACCCCCCAGTAGGCGAACCAATCCTCGTAGCTCAGGACAGTTAGTAATGGGATACTATCTAACAAATAAGTGGAAGAACAGTTTAATAAGCAAAAGTAAGGGAACAAGATGAAGAGAATAGGTAACAGGAATATATATATACATATGCGGAAACTAAACCAAACCCCCAAAAACCTGGTATCATAGTATAGAGCGAGAACTACATACATGGAGTGCAAACGATCCAAAACAATATATACATATGTCTCTGAATGGTAATAGAGTACATAAAGCAAAAGATAAACTAAAGCTAAGCTCCGATCGCCAAGAGCTCACCCTCAGTCTGAAGTAGTCCCCAACAGACCTCCAAGCACGAATCACAGCGATCTAACGACTATAGCCCACGCTAGGATCTGCACCAAAAGATGCAGAGGGTAGGGTGAGCACCAAATGCAAAGCATAAGGTACCCAGTAGGTATCATAGGCCGACTGGGCACATATAAGATAAAAGCGTAGTAACAGACAGAATAGAAGGAAGTAGTCACAGAAATCAACGAAAGGTATGCAGGAACTAGCCCAGAGGGAAATCAACAGAACCACATGTGAGGCCAGCAAGCAAAATATATACACCAAAGGCACAAGTGAAAGTAAGAAACAACGCACCTGGGGTCCTTGCAATAATAGAATATACATAATAAGTTTACAAAATGGACAGTATATCGATAACCTCAAGTGTAAGAGGAAGAGGGAAAGAGTAATGATAGGCATGCTTGGAGATAGAAACCAAACTCAACTAATCATATCAATCTCAAATCCAGAAACTAACAGCCTAGCAGTAACCAATTTCATACTTAACCGTAACAGGGAACAATTCTGTAAGTAAATAGCAAGAGTCTACCTACAGTCCCCTGGCCGCCCATACAACCGAGGAACACAAACAAGTGAAAACAAACCCTCTGGCATCCCATACTACCGGAGCATACAATCAACAAACAACAACAAGGGTGTATCCTCAAACAATGAATGATATGATGCATGAAGATCTCAACTGAAATGGTATCTCTGTATGTACCTCCTCCGGTGCCGATCGGGCCCAACAGGTAGGTTCTATAGAAGGACACTGCCCATATACCTCTACTCTACCATATACCCTTCCTCCGGTACACGCAGTCCTAAACCCCAGGACCGGATTGCAAGGTCCATGGAGGTCCCTGCCCCTTACTAAAACTCAGTATCAAAATATGTCATCCGGAAGCAAGTCCGGGTTCAAGATAGAGACCCAGTCTCGAATATGCATGCCCAGACCCTGTCCAGGACTAAAGTAGTGGGAAAATATCTCAAAAACCCTTCAAAGGGTGCCCGGGCATAACCGGGTCTAAACAATAGAAAGTCATCTCAGGTGCTCAGTCCGACCGAGGCTAAAATCATCTCAAGTAGCAAGAAAACTCAACTAGCACCCCCGCCCTGCCAAGTCTAGCGTTAATCGTAAAACTGGTGATATAAATCATAATTTTACCTTCTTTTACCCAAGAATATTCACAAGTTAAATCAAACCATTTCCAATTCATTTCCATCAAAAATGGGCCCCCGGGATCATGCAAGGTTTAGAAAATAGTGTCAGTAGACCCGAAGCCAAAACCGTAGTAAAACATGGATAAAACCTATTTATATGCATGGAAATGGTATGATCAAACACAATAGCTGCCCAGCAGCTCACAATCAACCTATCAACCCTGTACAGGCCCATAGCTACTCAGCAGCATAAACAACCTAGAAGGATAATTCTATGCCCTGGACTCGCGGACATTCCCAATATCCCACCTTCTATGTTACAGAGTCAACAAGGCCTCACAGGACCACAAGGGTAAATAAAACATATTGGCAAGTACCACAAGCATCGGAGGAACAAAAGTAGGCGGCCATAAATAAAGCGGTCAAGGTCTGTGGCACCAACCTAATAATCCAACCCAAGGATGCCATCTAGTACAATTTTATCCGATATATGTTAAGTCTATGGAGTTTAAACCATAACCTACCTGCCGTCCAACAACAAGCTGCTAGGACGACGATGTCCAAGCTCGAACCACTCCAAGAAACTCCAAAATGACAAAAATACCTTCCAATGAACGTCCGAATGCCCGTAGTTCCTTCACGGAAATTGTTCCTTACGTCCTAAGATTCTCAAACACTATATATATGCAGCTTATACTCACCTATAAACAGTTCATAATTAAGCTTAAATCGGCAGATTTCCCAAAAGAATCATAACTTGACGAAACGTCCGTAGAACTTCATAAAAATGATCATAAAAGATCCCCGAGATGGTTACCTTAGCAAACCAAGTGTAAAGCTTGAATAAACACCAAGAAATACCAATTTCTATCTTTTGAAACCAGCTCCAAACGTGGTTTATCGTAGGGGGAAATGGCTGCCAGGAGTAGAGGTCGCGTTTCTAGGCACGGGGCCAAACATTAGCGATAGAAATCACCAAAAATGCACCTTGATCACTCAAGAACTCTCTTGGAACCCTCCCTTATGTTTTCTCTCTGTTCATAACTGAAATGGCGTTTTAAAACGTGAATTGGAGGCTTTAAATCAATTTTTACCCGACCCAGTTCGCGACCCAATTTCTGCCAGACATTCCGCAGGAAAACAGTCATAACTTTTACTCGGAGATCGGTTGGATGTGAGGTTTTGTGTGTTGGAAACTAGACTCGTAGACCTTTGATTTGGTAGGTTGGGAGACTTCTAACTCTTTATATATTGAGATAAAAGCTCTGAGATATTTGACCCAAAGTCCAGAAAATTTATTAAAGAAACTTACGATAACTTTTGCCGACTTTCTTGACTTCAAAACTTATCATACGACCATAAAGACCAAAAAAACAGCCCGGGAACCAAAATATTGGTCCCGACAAGCCTTAAATGACTTGGGGCTGCTACAGACAAGCTCTAACGATACAAGAAAGGTGAAAATGCATAAATGACCGAAAGGGTCATTACACTTAGGGACTTAGGAATATTTAGAATAGGTGAGGCATGCTTTTGGGTAAGGAAAGGACCAAGAGACCCGTTTAAAACGCATGAGAAAATCAAAGGAGGCATCGCTGGGCACCATCTCTGTGCCACGGGGCTATCGCGGAGGCTGGCCCCCGTGACACGTTTCTATTGCGGAGGTCCAGCTTCGTGAAATGGAGGTATCAGACCTCCACTGTTTTGTGCCAAAATTTGATATTTCTTGGCCCTGTGCTCTATGGCATGGGGATAACACAGTGGCACACTGTTTCGAGCTCCAAAAAATATTTTTCTCACGTTTCTTACTCTCTAAAATTTCTCGGTTGAATCTAATAACATTCCCAAAGGTTCTATACCCCAAATAACTAATTTTTTAGCTCTATAGGCCCCACAAAGAATGTCAAAAATTACTGGGCGTTACATTATCCAACCCCTCCCAGGATCATTCATCCCCGAATGATGATTAACGCTAAGATGAATGAATGAATCGAGCCATTACCATGTTCTTTGACTGGAAATACGAACAATAATGTAGACTAAGATGCATCAACTCAAAGGTCAAGATATTTACTAAAGCACTCATAAGCACGAGTTCCTTCGTACATGAAAGCTAAGACATGGAAGATATCGAGCGTGGATAGGAATCTACAACAAGAGTAGGCTTTTTCTTCTTTCTCTAGGGACTGAACATGATCCGGAAGAGGTGCTATTTTGAAAAACCGACGGACTCTGTCAATTTTTTAGTTGACTTGGGTGCCTAAAGAATTACTTAGTATTATTTCAAACCATACATGTTAAAATGATTGGGAAAAAGGAAAGACCATGAAGATCATTTACTTTCTTCATATGAGTTTTTGGTTTTGGGTACGGTCGAGTCAAAGTTTTTTAAAATGATTTTTTATTTATTAGATTTTTTTTAAAAAAAAAAATGAATTATCTATCAAAAAGTTAGTATTTTTAGGTTGTGTGATTTTCATGTTCGTTTACTCAAAGTTTAGTGACTTTTGTGTTTGAAATGATATTTAAGTGACTTTTGTAAAAAAAAAAAAGTGATAGTTACGTGACCATCTATGGAATTTACCCGGTGGATAGGTAACATATTCTAGCAAATTACATGCTAAAAATATAGAAAGTTTTGATTCTTGTATATCTGTAACAATCCTCATAGTAATTTTTTGAAGTTTTATGCATTTTGACTATTAACCCCTCCTGTTAGTTGTATTATGGTAATCTTAGTCTGTGAGAGTGGGTGGTACTGTTCCCGAGGTGTTTGATTGGATTCTATGTGATTTTTTCATTTTTGGAAAGTTTGGAAGTTGATATGGTTGACTTTAGTCAATATTTAGAGATTTAGACATCGTATGAGAATTCTGTCAGTTTTATTAGTTCTGGAATGCCATTTTTGAACTACTAGCACTGTTTGTTCGGGTTCTAAGGCATTCAAGTGCATTTTGAGTCATTCATTGGAAATTTTAGCCTAGAGTTGACTTCGATCAATATTCTTTGATGACGACCTCCGTTGGTGAATCTGATGATTTTATTGAGTCCAAAATATCAATTTTAGTTTAGTAGCATAGTTGGTTTGTATTTATGGGATTTCGAATGAATTTCGAGGGTCCGTTCAGAGGAATTTCTTCACTTGACTATTGCTGGTGCAGCTGAAATTTACCCTTCGCGTTCGCGAGCGCTTGACTGTGTTCGTGAAATAGGGAGTTTTTTTTCATTGGGAACGTGAAGGGTAGACCGTGTTTGTGAAGGATAAATTGAGTTCGGGTTTGGATGTTAGTCATCGCGTTCGCGATGTAGGCTCATATTATTCGCGATGGGTAGTAGGTCGGGTCGGTTGCATTCCCGACAGGTCTGCCGCGTTCGCGAAGAAGAAATCACTTGTAACAGATTTAAATTCTATTTTTCAAATATAGACCCCATATCTCAATTTTCTAAACTTTTAAACTCACTAGTCTCTATGTTCGTGCTTTGCACGAATATATCTGTCATGACCCAATCCATCGTGAAAGGCACCCACCCAACCCCCCGGGCGAGCGAACCAATAAGACCCATACTTAGCATAATCTAGCAGCTTAAAACCAGTGCATAAGTAAACTAACATTCAAGTCAAAAGAGATAATATTATAAAATAAAACCTGCGGAAACAATCTTCCCTAAAACCTGAAGGTCATCGTACCAAAACAATCTACCAATGTATAGAACACAGGGATGCAACCCCAAATAAATAAGAGTCTAAGCCCGAAACAAGTGGGATACAACTAAAAGAGGAAATCAAGGTAGCTCGACCGAAGCAGCTCACCCTTGAGATCTGAAAACGTCGAGACTACAAATGAGGTCGAGCGCTAGCCGTTGAAAGATTGCATGTACTCATAAAAAGAAATGCAAGTGCATAATCAGTACACAACCACCGTGTACTGGTAGGATCATCATCCAGTTCCAAATAAGCAGTATATGAACAGTAGCTAAAGTTAAGTAAAGTACAGG
Organism: Jaltomata sinuosa; assembly: GCA_003996215.1. NCBI lineage: Eukaryota > Viridiplantae > Streptophyta > Magnoliopsida > Solanales > Solanaceae > Jaltomata > Jaltomata sinuosa. The sequence goes on along the minus strand of QJPP01003846.1, from coordinate 115,832 downwards.
AAATATGTGAACAAGCCGACAGATATCCCTAGACTACAAGTCTCTTCCTAGCTTATCCCCACATGTAATCCACTTCACAACCATTGACAACATTCAATGACAAAATAATAAACATTCCGTGTTACATAGCCTGGACCCACCCCAGGAACCCCCTAGCAACACCTAAGTGTTAAACATGTAACCCGATCTACACCAAGACCAAACTCACAATTAAATACAATGACCCGACCTCTCAAGGACCATATGCGATAAACACAATTTCAGAAACACAACCCGGTCCACTCATGGAACCATCGTCAGAATGCAATAATTCAATCAAATAAACATGTACCAGGCGTGGTACCTGAGCCAACCATTTTTTATTCCATACCAGGCGTGTTACCCGAACCAACTATTTATTATCCCATACCTAGCGTGGTACCTGAGCCAACTATTTAGTATCCCGTACTAGGCATGGTACCCGATCCAACCATTTAGTATCCCATACCAGGCCCTGTACCCGAGCCAACCAAATTTCACACAAAAATCCAACAGTTACAACCAATGAACAAATCAACACTTGTAGACCAACAAGCAATAACACCTAGTTCATTTTACAAGACTGATAATCGGACACTTAGACTTTCATAAAACACTCCCTAAGCATGCAACTCATACAATACTTAAGCAAAGCGCACGAATATACAATGCATAAAGGAAATAATAACCATCACCTACCTCAAACTGTTCCAAGCTCTACTCAATCGGAGCTTTCCTGTTTTCTAAAGTTCTTGCTTGTTCTTGGTCTAAAACAACATATAATAACCAAAAATCAATCCTTATGGCCAATTAGTTACCCGGATTATGCAAAATCCCAAACCCCAGGCAAACTATGATCATTCCACCATTTATCCTGGGCTTTTCCACCATTAATTCACCTATTTCTATCATTTTTATGGATACATTTGAAGAATTAAGGTCACATGATCATAATCCAATGAGAATAACAATACCCAGGCAAACAATGATCATTCCACCATTTATCCTGGGCTTTTCCACCATTAATTCACCTATTTCTATCATTTTTATGGATACATTTGAAGAATTAAGGTCACATGATCATAATCCAATGAGAATAACAATACCCAAGAATTCCTACACCCTAGAATCCCCTTTCCCCCAGATATTACCATTCCTAGGTCATTCAAAACCTTCCCCCAAAGTCCACCTCTAGCAATTCTATAGCGTAGGGAAGATAGTATGAAGTTTGGGGAGTAAAATCCTTACCTTTGCGACAAAAAATAATGAAAAACTGAAGGAGTTCACCCAAAATCACCCTTGCCCTTCTCCAAAACATTCTTGATGAAAACTGAACATTCTGGGGAAGTTTTCTGCATTAAATCCTGACTGGTCCGCTATAGTGGTCCCCGCTCCGCTATAGCGGTGCTGACTGATGTTGACTTCTGCTATAGCGGTATTTTCTCCACAATAGCAGAGGTCACTACCTTAAAGTCCCCCAAAAATGCCCATTTTACAACACACTTAAATTCCTGATGTTTCAGAATAACCCATTTATGTCAACCTCGATACCGGGAGTTCTACTCACCCAAATTCACTTCCAAAAAGTCCCCCGGACTCCTCTATGCCTTAGCTAGAGGAAATTCTAGATCACTACAAGATAGAGTACCTAATCCTCACCCGGATTGCCCTATACCATACCTTGCTCCAAAACTGGCCGAGACTAGCCTAGCCCAGAATTTTCAACTGCTAAACCCGGAAGTTTTCTAACTTGAAACTTGGCATGAAAAGTTTACTTGTAACGATGAACCCAGTCATTACAGCAGCTACCAATTTACCCATCGTTCATCCTTGAATGCTCAAACCCGAAAATATAGAGAATAAAAGAGAGAAAGTGTAGTACCTAAATCCTAAAACAAGTAAGGGTACTTGCTCCGCATGTCCTTCTCGATTTTCCAAGTGGCTTCCTCAATCGGATGATGCTTCCATTGAACCTTCACATACTTGATCTGCTTTGTCCTCAACTTTCGGACATCTCGATCAAGAATCACAACCGGTTCCTCTTCATACCGAAGATCCTTGTTTAGTAACACTTTATCCCACTTGATAATGTAATCTCCATCCTCATGGTATCATTTCAACATGGATACATAGAATACTGGATGGACACCGGATAAACTGGGCGGCAGTGCTAACTTGTAAGCCATGGGCCCTACAATTTCGAGAACTTCAAATGGACCAATAAATCAGGGGCTGAGCTTGCCCCTCTTACCAAAATGTATAACCCCTTTCATTGGTGACACTTTCAATAATACTTTCTCACTAACCTGGAAGTCCATGTCCCTAACCTTGCGGTCTGCGTAATCTTTTTGCCTGCTCTGCGCTGCTAGCAACTTGGTCTGAATGCCCCTTACTTTTTCCTGTGCTTTCTTTACCAAGTCTATGCCCAGAGTCTTCACATCACCTGCCTCAAACCACCCTACGGGTGACCTATATCCCCTCTCATACATGGCCTCAAATGGTTCCATATCGATACTGGAGTGGTAGTTGTTCTTGTATGAGAACTCACACAACGGCAGGAACTGGTCCCAATGACCCCCAAAGTCAATCACACATGCTCTCAGCATGTCTTCCAACACTTGGATTGTCCTCTCCGACTAACCGTCAGTCTGAGGATGGAAAGTTGTGGTGAAAGTGAGTTGAGTGCCCAATTCTTTATGTAACTTACCCCAGAACTTAGAGGTAAACTGCGTACCCCTGTCTGAAATAATGGATAGTGGTACCCCATGCAGTCTCACGATCTCCTTCACATAGATCTTGGCCAACTGTTGCGAATTATAGTCCACTCTGACCAGAATGAAATGAGCGGACTTGGTCAGACTATCTACAATGACCCAAATTGAGTCATACCTCCCCAAAGTCTTTGGAAGACCAACCACGAAATCTATGGCTATCTTTTCCCACTTTCACTCGGGAATGGGCATCCTCTTAAGTAGTCCTGTAGGCCTTTGGTGTTCATACTTGACCTGCTGGCAGTTCTGACATTTGGACATGAAATCAGTTATGTTCCTTTTCATCCCGAGCCACCAGTAAGGTTGCCTCAAATTCCTGTACATCTTGGTTACGCTCGGATGAATTGAGTACCACGAACCATGATCCTCTGCCAATATCTTCTGAATTATATCATCAACCCGAGGAACACAAATCCTTTCTCTGAAATTTAACATGCTGCCAGAATCCAGCGTGGCATCCCTGGATTCTCAGGATATTGCCTTGCTCCGAAGCTTGCTCAACTACGAATCCTGAAACTGCTTGGTCTTTATTTCTTCTATGAATGTGGATTTGACCTCAATACTGGCCAGCATCCCATCCCGTTCTGAGATACCCAAGTGCATGAACTTAGCTTCCAAAGCCTGAAGCTCCCTTGCCAATAGTCTCTTGGACACCCCCAAGCAAGACAAACTGCCTATGCTGACTTTCTTCTGGCTCAATGTGTCTACCACCACATTGGCCTTACCCGGATGGTACTGAATGGTCACATCATAATCCTACAATAACTTCATCCACCTCCTCTACCTCAAATTCAAGTCCTTCTGCATAAAAACATGTTGCGGACTGCGATGATCAGTGAATACCTCACACTTGACACTATAGAGATAGTGTCTCCGAATCTTGAGTGCAAACACCACTGCTGCTAACTCCAAGTCATGAGTTGGATAATTCCTCTCATGAACCTTCAACTACCTAGATGCATAGGCGATCACATTCCTATCCTGCATTAACACAGCACCCAAACCCGAATGTGAAGCATCACAATAAACAATGAAGTCCTTACCTTCAACAGGCAAAGACAAGATGGGAAACATGGTCAGAAGTGTCTTGAGCTTTTGAAATCTCTCTTCATACTTGTCAGACCATACGAACGGTACCTCTTTCTGAGTTAACCTTGTCAAGTGAGTAGCGATGGATGCAAAATCCTTGACAAATCTACGGTAGTAACCTGCAAGTCCCACAAAACTCCTTACCTCAGTCACAGAGCTAGGTCGGACCTAATTCTTGACTGCCTCAATCTTCTGGGGATCTACAATCACCCCCTTTTCTAACACCACATGCTCTAAGAATGCGACTGAAGTCAACCAAAATTCACACTTAGAGAACTCCACATAAAGTTTCTGGCGCCTCAATAATTCCAACACAATACAGAGATGTCTAGCATGCTCCTCCCTACTCTTGGAGTAGATCAAAATGTCATCAATAAATACAATGATGAAAGAATCCAAATAGGACTTAAACACCCCATTCATCAAACTCATGAAGGCCGCTGGAACATTTGTCAGCCCAAATGACATTACTAGAAACTCGTAGTGCCCATACCAAGTCCGAAGAGCAGTCTTAAGGACGTCCTCGAGCCTAATCTTTAACTGGTGATATCCTGACCTTAAGTTAATTTTCAAAAACACAGATGCACCTTGCAACTGGTCAAAAAGATCATCAATGCGGGGTAAATGGTACTTATTTTGGATGGTAACCTTGTTCAACTGTCTGTAGTCTATGCACATTCGCATACTACCATCCTTTTTTTTCACAAACAAAATTGGAGCACCCCAAGGTAAAGCACTGGGATGGATAAACCCCTTATCTAGGAGCTCCTGAAGCTGAGTCTTAAGTTTCCTTAACTCTGTCAGAGCCATACAGTATGGAGGAATGGAAATTGGGCGAGTGTACGGCTCCAAGTCAATACAAAAATCAATATCCCTGTCCGAATGCATATCAGGCAAATCCGCCGAAAACACCTTCTGAAACTCTGACACAACCGAAACTAACTCAATAGACTGGGACTCCACACTATCATCCCAGAGCTGAGCCAAGAAAGCCATACACCCTCTCCCCACTAGCTTCCTAGCCCGAACAAATGATATGACTTTAACTGGCTTAGGCCTGTAAACACCTTCCCACTCTAGCCTATCTTTACCCGAAATCTCTAGAGCCACAGTCTTAGTGTTACAATTTAGTACAGCATGATAAGGAGACAACCAGGTCATGCCCAAAATAACATCGAAGTCTACCATATTCAGAATCACCAAGTCTACCCAAGTATGCAACCCCACAAATACAACAGAACAAGCACGATACACATGAGTCACAATCACGGACTCTCCAACTGGGGTAAAAACATTGATAGGGGAATCAAGGATATCACAATTCAAGTCCAGACCCATAGAAAATTTCACAGAAACATAAGAGTATGTAGAACCTGGGTTAAAAAGTACGGAAGCCATCCTATCATAGACAAGAATTGTACCTGTGATCACCGCGTGTGATGCCTCAGTCTCTGAATTCCCTGGAAAAGCATAATAGTGAGCCCGATCATCAATCCAATCAACTTTCCTGGCCAGTTGTGTCGCTCCCCTGCCTGCGCTGTTGTTACCTCGGTCTCCTTGACCTCCCTAAAAGTTACCTTGCCCACCCTGTAGATGACCTCTAGCATGACCATATCTACCTGCTGGGACCACAATCTGAGACTGCTACTGAGTCTGATTACCAGTCTGTCTATGAGGGCACTCCCTCTTAAAATAGCCCAGCTCGCCACAAGGAAAACAATCGCGATCAAGTGTAGGCCTGCTGGAAGATGTGTAAGAAGCTCCCTGACCTCTAGGAGCTGAAAACTATTGATTAGCTCCCGGACGACCACTTATAGTAGCTGGCAGAGATGACTGAATAGGATGGGCCGAGTACACATGCTGAAATGCCTCAGGAAAGATAGGGGAAGGCCTGCACCTCCAGCCGGTGCCGCCTCCGCCTAATCAACGCCTTCCTCAATAACCACCTCAGCCTCTTCTTCCACATGCTCTTGGGGTGGGGTAGGGATTGCCTCACGTGCTCCTGCAGCTACCTGAGCTCCACCCCTGGAGGGTGTTGCTTTACCTCTGCCCCTGACCCTGCCCCTTCCTCTACCTCTGGCAGTCAGGCCCGCTGCCCTCGCTCCGTTATTCCTCGTATTAACCATTTGCGGATAGAAGAGTGAAAGATGTCAGATACCAATTTGTATCACCAGATACCAATTGGAATCAAGTTATAGCACGAAGGAAGAAAGAAGATATAGTTTTCCTAAAGTCCTATAGCCTCTCGAAGAAAAGTACATACATCTCCGTACCGTTCCGCAAGACTATACTAGACCCATTTTGGTACGATGAGATCAATGAACCTAGGGCTCTGATACCATCTTTGGCATGACCCAGGCCATCGTGAGTGGCACCCACCCAAACCCCCGGGCGAGCGAACCAATAAAACCCACACTTAGCATAATCTAGGAGCTTAAAACCAGTGCATAAGTAAACTAACATTCAAGTCAAAAGAGATACTATTATAACCTAGAACCTGAAGGTCATCGTACCAAAAATCTACCAATGTCTAGAACACGGGGATGCAACCCCAAATAAATGAGAGTCTAAGCCCAAAACAAGTGGGCTACAACTAAAAGAGGAAATCAAGGTAGCTCGACCGAAGTAGCTCACCCTTGAGATCTGGAAACACTGGGACTACAAATGAGGTCACGTGCTAGCAGTCAGAAGATTGTTTGTACTCACAAAAAGAAATGCAAGTGCAGAATCAGTACACAACCACCGTGTACTGGTAGAATCATCAGCCAGTTCCAAATAAGCAGTATATGAACAGTAGCTAAAGTTAAGTAAATCATAGGAAACATGTGAACAAGCCGACAGATATCCCTAGACTACAAGTCTCTTCCTAGCTTATCCCCACATGTAATCCACTTCACAACCATTGAAAACATTCAATGACAAAACAATAAACATTCCATGTTACATAGCCTGGACCCACCCCGGGATCCCGCTAACAACACCTAAGTGTTAAACATGCAACTTGATCTACACCAAGACCAAACTCACAATCAAATACAATGATCCGGCCTCTCAAGGACCATATGCGATAATCAGAATTTCAGAAACACAACCCGGTCCACTCATGGAACCATCGTCAGAATGCAACAATTCAATAAAATAAACCCGTACCAGGCATGGTACCCGAGCCAATCATTTGTTATCCCATACTAGGCGTGGTACCTGAGCCAACCATTTGTTATCCCATACCAGGCGTGATACTCGAGCCAACTATTTGTTATCCCGTACCAGGCGTGGTACCCAAGCCAACCATTTAGTATCCCATACCAGGCGTAGTACCCGAGCCAACCGAATGTCACACAGAAATCCAATAGTCACAAATAACGAACAAATCAACACTTGTAGACCAACAAGCAATAACACCTAGTTCATTTTACAAGACTGATAACCGGACACTTAGACATTCATAAAACACTCCCTAAGCATGCAACTCATACAATACTTAAGCAAAGCACACGAACATACAATACATAAAGGAAACAATAACCATCACCTACCTCGAAATGTTCCAAGCTCTATTCAACCGGATCTTTCCCGTTTCCTGAAGTTTTTGCTTGTTCTTGGTCTAAAACAACATATAATAACCAAAAATCAATCCTTATGGCCAACTAGTTACCCGGATTATGCAAAATCCCAAGCCCCAGGCCAACGATGATCATTCCACCCTTTTTCCCGGGCTTTTCCACCATTAATTCACCTATTTCTACCATTTTTATGGATATATTTGGAGAATTAAGGTCACATGATCATAATCCAATGAAAATAACAATACCCAAGAACTCCTACACCCTAGAATCTCTTTTTTCCCCAGATTCTACAATTCCTAGATCATTCAAAACCTTCTCCCAAGTCCACCTCTAGCAGTTCTATAGCGTAGGAAAGATAGTACGAAGTTTGGGGAGTAAAATCCTTACCTTTGGAATGAAAAACGATGAAAAACTGAAGGAGTTCGCCCAAAATCTCCCTTGCCCTTCTCCAAAACATTCTTAATGAAAACTGAATGTTTTGTGAAAGTTTTCTGCATTACATCCTAACTGGTCTGCTATAGCGGTTCCCGCTCCGCTATAGTGGTACCACTGTAGTGGAACCATCCGCTATAGCGGTTCTGACCGATGTTGACTTCCGCTATAGCAATATTTTCTCCGCTATAGAGGAGGTCGCTACAGCGGCTAGCGGTTGACACGAGACAGAAAGTCGTAAAGTCCCCCAAAAATACCCATTTTGCAACACACTTAATTTCATAATGTTTTGGAATAACCCCTTTACGTCAACCTCGATACCGGGAGTTCTACTCACCCAAATTCACTTCTGAAAAGTCCCTTGGACTCCTCTATGCCTTAGCTAACGGAAATTCTAGCTCACTACAAGTTACAAGACCCAATCCTCACTCGGACTTTCCTAGACCATACCTCGCTCCAAAACCGGCCGAGACTATCCTAGCCCAGAATTTTCAACTCCTAAATCCGGAAGTTTTCTAACCCGTAATGACGAACCCGGTTGTTACAATATCTTGCGTCAAATACTATGAAATGAGTACTAAAAATAATAAACTTTCAACTTATATATATTCTAAAAAAATTATATCAAATATTTCAATTTTATCTAATATGAAATAAATTTATTATAAAAAAATATATAATGTTGAAGACACAAAAATTGATTAATATTATTGAATTAACATTTCACACGTTTTTAACCTATGAAATGCCTTTTAACGTGAAATAAAAAATAGTGAAAAATACTCCTAACTTCCGAAAATAATTTGAATTTGTCATTCTCCCCCCTATTGAACCCATATGCCCTTAATGCTAGTTTTTGGGTTAAAAATGTCTCTCCTTTCACCTATAGAACCAAATTATCTTTTATGGTTAATATGTTCCTCCTTTTAATGAAATTATGAAATGATATATGTATGACTTTAATTAAATATGTGATACTAATTCATTGGTTCATATAAATATTAGATTCAACCCATAAAATAACCTGACCCAACAAAATTTATTATGTAGCTTAGTTTAGTAATATTCTGTTTTGAGTTACTCCTTAGTCCCTCCATTTCATTATACTTGACTTCTATACGAACAAATCGCACAATATTTACCCAATATCATATAATTTTGATCGATCATACTAATATTCATAGGTGTGGTTCCTATTATAATAAAGAAGCATATAAAATTGCATCAATTTTATCATTAATCCACATCTATTGAAAAAAAAAACTTAAATAATATAGTTAGTTATACTCTCCCCGTCTCAAATTATTTGATGTGTTTCTCTTTTACGTGTCCCTTACTTTTGGCAATTGAAGGTATATTACTAATTGATTTTTTGGCCATTTTGTGTTTGACTTCTAAACCGGCGAGGCATTGCTGGATGCTTCTGATCAATAAAAAATATTAATTCGGAGAATTTTTTTGTTATTTACCCTTATTTATGTCTTAAGATATAATCTCTCTTAATTGAATATTTACTCTGTTTATGTGTCATCACCCCATAATTAAGGTGCTTGTAGGCTTCAAGTTTTGTCTTGAACTTCTAAAATAAAAAATATTTTGAACCAACTATTTTTAATTTGATACGGAGAGAGTAAATCTTTTTAGCTTTTAATTATAACTTAATTTACGAAATTATATCTAATTATCAATACCTATCAATAAGTTTGTAGCAATACTCAAACATAGAAAGTATGAAAAGTAAGGAATTAAACACAACTTACATCTTGGCAGACAAATTAAAAAGTAATGCATTTGTCATATGAATCTCTCAATATGTTGCCTTTGACAAATTCCGGATCTGCACATGAAAAAGTTATTAAAAGCAATACATAATCAGTAGTTATACAAAGTTCATATTCACATACACCCAATATATATTTAGACTATATAACCCAAACCCAACCTTCAACAAATTAGGTACTCCTTTTGCCGAATTTTTATGGCATTAGGATATCCCAGCCCTTTGCCAAAAAATTTAAGCATCTTTTTGTTCCCTATTTTTATTCAAACTATCTAAAATCAAAGTAAATATATTTTAGGACATTTAGACAAAGGTGTGATTACAATTTTATCCTGATTAAACTCAAATTTTTAAGGGTATAAAAGTCGTTCAATATTTTAAAGTTATTTTGGTCAATCAACATTTATATTCATGCTTTTATAATAATATAGAGAGATATAGATGTTGTAAATAATATAATTATGTGGATGTCCATAACTTCTAAGAAGTTACTCCCTCTAATCTTCTTCATAATATATAGTTAATCCTCCACTACTCCACACACCATTATGAGTATAACTCCCTCTCCCCATAACCTTTTCCCCATAACCTCCATAGTGAATGTCATATTTATGACAACCTTTAGAATGCATCTATGAACACTATAAATAGAGGCATAATGATTTATATTGTATACACTTGATACTTGGAAGAATAAGAAAAGCTCTCCTCTCTTGATCTCTCATATCTTGTCTATATTTCTTGTTTATATTATTGTTCTTTTGTTCTTGATTTTACAATAATAGATAGATTTTAGGGAGAATCAAAAAGGAAATTTCGAGGTTTATTAATCTGGTAAGTTTTTTGTGCTATTTTTACACATTTCTCAATGATTATTTCATGATTTCACCTTCAAAACTTGATTTTTCAACTTAGAATTTTGAGGTTTTTCCGGTAAAGTTAAAGAATGTTTTTTCGATGATTTCAAGGTCGATTTTAACTCCATTTTTTATGAGATTTCATATTTGAACTCCTTAATCTTTGGGTAAATTAATTTTTTGATAAAATTCCATTTTTTCCCTTGTAGGCTCAGAGTTTACTTTTTGGACCCCGATTAGAACCTTAGCAATATGGGTATCGTTGGACTCATTTTTATGTGTAAAACTTGTCATTGGTAGATTGATTGCATTCAGAATCTATTCAAAAAGGGAAGGCTCGGGTAGATTGATTTCATTCGGAGTTCCCATGGATCCCACATTTACAATAAATCACTAGAGGGGGTGTATACCGATAGACATTGGCCATTGTATATTATTGCATTGCATCCTTCTTTGATTATCATGGTGTTTTGTAGTGATATTTTATGATTATTGGTATTGAACTGTTGGGACTTTTCTGCGTGTAGAGTTATTTTAGTATTCTTTACTCATTATAGTATTTGCTTAAGCTCAGTCGACCTATGATGCCTATTGAGTATAAATAGATTGTACTCACTTCTACTTTATGCATGCTTCTGATGAAAATCCTCGTACGCACAGACCCCGTGACTGAGTTCGTGCTTGCAGTTTCTATTTGAAGCTTTGGTGAGCTCTTGTATTAAGAGATCGACCTAATTTCTTCTATCATTTATTTCCTGTCTATTTTACTTATGAGAAGTGTTGGATTGATCAGTTTTGATATTGTATTAGAGTCTCTCTTGTACTTATGACTTCTAAGTCTTGGGAATTTCTAGATTATCTTGTCCAGTATCATTTTGGGATGTTTTTCAGACATCATCTTTATTTTACGCGTTGGATCCTTTAGTATTGCTTTTATTTCAATTATTGTGTTTGTTGGGTTTGGCTTACCTACCATGATTGGTTTGAGGTAGGTGTCATCATAACCCAAGTGATTTTGGATTGTGACAATATCGCAAGTGCAAAGTTTTCAAATTTAAAATAATTGTTTTAATCGAACAAAATCAAAGGAACAAAAAACACGGACTAATTTGTGTTAGTAGGATTATTAGTTTTCTTAAAAAGGAGTTTCCTACTGTTCTCATACTATATTATATACGGAAAGCTCCATATATATATATATACATATATATAATATATATATATACATATATATATATATATATATATATATATATATATATATATATACGTGATACTTCTCTTTGATCAATATAGCTTAATTTTTTTTTGTCAATTTTGCTTTTCTCTTGAGGGTTGTGTTATAAATTTGATGCTTGTTTTGCATTCTTAATTGAAAGATTTAGCTTTTTATAGCTATAGTTGTCAATTAGTTTCTTGTGCCTATCTTTAATCTTTTATTTCTTGTTCTTAGGATTTAGCCTTAGGATTTGTTTCTGCTATCGTTATTGCATCAAATGGTCACTCAACTAATAAATTACCAAATAAAGTCATTTATCTTCTTTTTATTCTAACAAAGTCATTCAAATTAATACATTTGCCTATCAAGTAATAATGGCTAGAAGCCGTTGCTTTAAATGAAAGAATAAGGGTCAAAATAGTCTCTTAAGTTTGAAATTTGAATTAACACAATTCTTATTATTTGACACGAAACACTAATAATCTTTCAATTATACAAATCATACTAAAATTTTAGTTCAACTCTAATTGTCGTATATATATGTCAAGTTGATAATATTTTAATATAATTAACTATAAAAATTAAAACAACACATTTGGTAAGAACATGATACACTGGAAATTTGACAAAAGAATTACTAATATTTATAAACATTATATTATTCAAATAAAAATAATAATTTATCAATTGTAAGTGAAAAATGAGCAATATGCAATGTGAAATAACAAGTCAATGGTACTAAAATAAATAAATTAAATTTGAACGTATGACTTAAATTTAAAATCCAAAAAAAAGTTTAACATATACTCTTATATCAAATTCCAATATAAAATAAGTCCCAATATAACCTAAGTAAATACAATTCAAAAGAAAGGGAATAACATAAGTCTAAACATCATTCAACAAAGAAATTTTATTTTATTTATTTACTTATTATTTATATCTATATTATATTAAATGTGTGAAGGACCTTATAATGTTATTTGAACCTTTTTCCCTTCACTAAAAGAATATGATTTAGACAAAATCTTATTTTTATTATTTACCTCTAATTATTATATCATTATATTTATAATATTTAAAATTAAGATGTCCTAAAATATATGGTAACAGATATTAGGAGATTTAATAATTAAAATTGACTAAAATTTTATTTTTTAAATCTTTCCTTATTTGAACTATAAAGTTTTAAAATTAATTAAAATTTTACCTTATAGAAATCTTACACTGAAATTATATGTAAAAGATTAACCACGAAAGAAAAGAATTAAATTTAAAATATTAAAAAAATAAGTAGCACGGGGCCTTTGTGGAAAAGAAATAAATGAAGTTTTATATATTAAAATATTTTAAACTAATATATATTAAAATATTTTAAACTAACGTGTCTTTTGGTAAGAAAATTTTTCTCTTCTTCTTCTCCACTTTCCTTCTTCTTCTCCGCTTCTTCTCCACCTTCCTTCTTCTTCTTCTCTTCTTCTTCTTCTTATATATTCAACCTATGTCAATTATTTTATAACATTACTATTATAATGAATAAAATGCAGCGAATAGAGTTGAAATGAACTAGTCATATAATGTTTACAATATGACATGAATATTGTTTATGACTTTATTATTATAGAGGTTTAACCAATATACACTGCATAAAAAGAGGAAATAACTATGAAAAGTTATGGCTAAATAGCCTTTAGCTAACATGATTTTATGATAATATGTTGTTAAGTAGGATTACTTATGGCTTTTTAATGTATAGCGACAGAAGTTATCCGTCGCTAATACTTTTTTCTTGGCAGTGATATGATTAAATAGTTGTTTTGTAACATTACTATTATAGTAGATAAAATTCAGTAACTATACGTGAAAATAACTCTTCACGTAATGTTTACAATATAATTTAATTCTAATGCTAGATTTTCAAAATAATTACCCAGTTACATGTGATGAACACAACGAACACTTAGTAATGAAAGCTTTAAACATTGGAGTCTATATTTACCTCAAAAAACCACTTGGCGGGGATATTCTGAATTATTTATGGCAATTTGTATTGACGTCAAGAATCAAAAAGGAAAAAGATAGAGAAGAATTAGAAGAAAATGGAGATCAAATGAACGTTGATGATATTGGTAACAATATTATTGTTGGAGATAATGAAGAACAAACTGGAGAGAAGAATAATGTGTCTAATACTAAAGACCGAAGCAACAATATTCATGAGGCTGAAAACGATGTTGTATCGAATGAAAAATACAAGCGGAGGAAAAAGAGAGCTAGAGAAAGCATACAAGAAACTAATGAAGGAGAAAGCCAGAGTCGTGCTATTAATAAGACCCTTAGGCGAGTGGACTCTGTCTAAGGGTCGATGCAATATCGTTTTCAGCCTCATGAATATTGTTGCTCTGGTCTTTGGTATTAGGCATATTATTCTTCTCTCCAGTTTGTTCTTCATTATCTCCAACAATAATAATGTTACCAATATCATCAACGTTCATTTGATCTCCATTTTCTTCTAATGCTTCTCTAACTTTTTCCTTTTTGATTCTTGCCATCAATACAAATTGCCATAAATAATTCAGAATATTTTCGCCAAATATTTTTTTGAGGTAAAAATAGGTTCCAATGTTTAAAGCTTTCATTACTAAGCGTTCATTGTGTTTATCACATGTAACTGGGTAATTATTTTGAATTAAATTATATTGTAAACATTATGTGAAGAGTTAATTTCACGTATAGTTACTGAATTTCATCTACTATAATAGTAATGTTACAAAAAAACTATTTAATCATATCACTTAGCGATAAAGCCATAAGTAATCCTACTTAACAACATATTATCATAAAATCATGTTAGCTAAAGGCTATTTAGCCATAACTTTCATAGTTAATTCCTTTTTTTTGTAGTGTATTGGTTAAACCTCCATAATAATAAAGTCGTAAACGATATCCATGTCATATTGTAAACATTATTTGACTAGTTCATTTCAACTCTATTCACTGCATTTTATTCATTATAATAGTAATGTTATAAAATAACTACTTATCATTTCAACTCTATTCACTGTATTTTATTCATTATAATAGTAATGTTATAAAATAATTGACTTTATCCACAAGAGCAGTAGATGACATAGGTTGATACATTATCTATGTAAAAAGACTTTTTTTTCTATCCATTATATTTTTAATAATATTTGAAAATTACACCTGATAATTAGATCTAATTAAATAAAGAAAAAAGTTCATGCATTTGGAATTTCATTAGGTTTAGGTCTTCATTATAGCTATTAAATTTTTTACTCATTTATAAGATGTAAGAACTCCTAATATTCACGCATACAATACTTTTTGCGAAATTGTTCAGTTAGATTTTAGAGTACTGATGAAGAAAATGACTAAATTAGGAAATCTCTCATTTCGCTACAAATGTCAACGGCGAGTCGATAAAAAAGAGAGATCTTCACGTTAACGTTAAATTCTTTGATGTGTTTTACTATTTGTTGCTATATTTGTTTGTATTTTTCTATTTTGTATCCTCTTTTCTTACAATCATATGTCACACACTTCTTTAAGTTGAGAGTTTATCAAAAATCACCTCTCTACCTCACAAATACAGTGGTAAGATCCGTGTACATCCTACATGTGTCAATATAATGTTGCATATATTGTAAAATTCAATTGCAACATTAGATACTTTATTTTTTTATATTGACATGAGACACTCATACAAAACACGTACTCTAAACTAGTTAGTATATAAATAACGAATCACATTAAGAAATGGGAATAAGAAATAACTAACTTCAATTACCAAGTACCACAAATAACAAACTCCAATTTTAAGAATTAACATACAAAAAAATAGATTTTTATGCTTAATAACTTCTTATTGAAGTCAACATTTTCCCAAAAAAAAAGAGAGGGGTCCCATATCAATTTAACCAAAAAATAAATAAATAGAAGAGTATGAATGTGAAAAAGGCAAACACCATTAATTTTTTCTCATGAAGTTATGAAAATAACTTACGGGTACCATTTAAATATATTTTTTTCTTTTAGATATTTGTACATAAAATTTACTATGTGCGTGACATTATTTTAATATTTTATTTTATACATAATATTTTTCTTACAAAATATTATTACACAATATTTGAGTATGACTGTTATAGATTGGTAGTTTTACAAAGAGTGTACTGCCATAATGAATGTCATTATTGTCTTAGGTAGAATTAATGTTATTATAGAGAAGTAGAATATAACATGAAAAATTGGATCTGGAGAAAATTAGGCCGTTATAGTGAAATATCGTTATAACGAATGATTGTTATAACAAGCTAAGGTTTGATTGTATGATGATTTACTTCTTTTTTAATTTATATTATGAACTTACCTATAGAACAAGAAAAAATGCAATTTACGAAGTAAAAAAAAGTAAGAAATAATTTACTTCTTGTGACCTATAGTACTTTTTATGTAGTTTCTAAATATTTACTTTAAAAATAAAGAATGTTTTAACTCAATGTTCAAACTAAAGGAACTATTTTGACCCTTTTTCTTTCATTTTCCAAGTGACTTTTAGTCATTGTTACTTTGTAAGTAAAATGTGCAAAATTGAAGGACTTTATTGAAACAAAAGGAAATAAGTGATTTTATTCGATAATTTCGTGAAGTTGAATGACCATATGAGATCTCATTTACTCCACTACAAATCCTAGGAAAAGAAGTACACTGTAAATGTATGAAAATTGTACATTTTAAATCTCAAAAATAAGAGTTTAAGAACAATATTGAAGAAAGTTATGATCAAATACAATATGTTTTATTTTCTAAATGATAATCCTTCTGTCTCAATTTATATGATATAGTTTGAATTTTGAGATCGAGTTAAACAAGAAAGTCATTGATTGCGATTTATTTATATGTCCTTTAAATATTTTAAATTATTAATTCTTGTGACTTATAGTAGTTTTTATGTAGTTTCTAAATATGTAAATTATTTTCAAAAACCTTAAAGATTATACATCTGAAGGCATAGTCAAAAAAATAAATTAATCGGAGGTGAATTTCTTCTTCTTTTTTTTTTTTTTTACTATTTCCTTTATTATAGTTTTTAATTGCTCAAACAATAAAAAAAATATCTAATTAACGCATAGTGATTTTAGTTACTTTGTTAGCAAGAAATAACTAATTCCAATGTCACGATCCGATTTCTCAGGTCATGATGGCATCTATAACCCCCCAGTAGGCGAACCAATTCCCGTAGCCCGGAATGGTTAGTAATGAGCTACTACCAAACCAATACGCACAATAAGCAGAAAGTAAGCGGAAGCAGAATATAAAGGTAAGACAACGTGAAAGCAATTTACCCGAATATATACATAATGAAACTACACCAACCCCAAGACTTGGTATCGACAGTACAAAAGCTTCTAATAGAATACAAGTGCTAGAAGTAACAAAATGATAAGTACAACTGTCTCTGAATATACAAAGAGTAACAGTATAAAAGATGAGATGTGGTCAAGCTCCGACCGTCAGGAGCTCACCCTAGTCTCGAATATCCACAAAATCTGCACGAGTCTCCAATGTGATAAACGGCGAGAACTCAACTAATATCTGCACAGAAAGTGCAGAAGTGTAGTATGAGCACCAAAACAACGGGTACTCAGTAGGCATCATCGGCCGACTGAGCGCATATAAGATATAAAAGCAGTAACAGATAGCAAAAAAGCAGATACTGAAGCAATAAAGGAAGCACAAGGAGCTAGCACAGAGAATAGACAACCAAAAGCTACAAGTAAAACATGCTAGCACAGAGATACAATTATACAGAATCACAGGTGAAGAAAAGGAGAACGCACCTGGAGTCCTTGCACAACAATATAAGTAAGTAGAGAGAGTTGAGAAAGTGGAGGTATACCGGTAACCTCAAGTAAAAGGAAAAGAGGTAAAGCAGTCTAACATACCCAAAATGGAATCAACAAGTATAAGGAAATCATAACATCAATCCAATCACATGATAGCATAACCAGGGAATCACCTCACAAGTACAACCCTAGAATGAAATAACTAGACCACAATAACCGAGAGATACCACTCAACTTCCCACAAAAATAGAACCAGAATCTCACACTCCGCTCAGAAGGCCACACAAAAGTGCCTCAATAAGATAGGACTCCCTAGCCCTCTCAATAATCAGGCATCCCACAACCGAAGCCTCAACAGGTTAACCATCACTAATCCTTCACTAACCGAGTGCCAAGACAAGTTTTAAATAAAGACAGGAGTAAATATAGTCTACCTACAGTACCAACGGCCGCCCGTACAACCGAGGAACGCAATCAAGTGAAAACAAACCCTCTGGCATCCATACTACCAGAGCGTACAATCAACAAACAACAAACAAAGGGTGGAGCCTCAAACAATGAATGATATGATGCATGAAGATCTCAGGTGAAATGGTATCTCTGTATGTACCTTCTCCGGTACTGATCGGGCCCAGCAGGTAGGTTCCATGGAAGGACACTACCCGTATACCTCTACTCCGTCGTATACCCTCCCTTCGGCACACTCAGCCCGAAGCCCCAGGCCCGGAGCAGCAAGGTCCATGGAGGTCCCGAACCCCATACTAAAACTCAGTATCAAGACATGTCATCCGGAAACAAGTTTGGGATCAAGATAGAGACCCAGTCTCGAATATGCATGCCCAGACCCTGTCCAGGACTAAAGTAGTGGATAATGCCTCAAAAAACCCTCCAAGCGTGCCCGGGCGTAACCGGGTCTAAAACTGTAGTAAATCAAGTTTAGTGTTCCGCCCGGCAGAGACTAGTATCAGTAATAAAGTCAATGCGAAAACATCCAAAAATCCCCTTTTCTATCATCAACAGTACCAAAAACGGGCCCCCGGGGCCCTGCAAATTTAGGAAAACTATCGGTAGTGGCTCGCAGCCAAAACTGTAGTAAAACATGCAGGGGAAAACCTTTTTCATGGATGATATGCTACACACAAATATAAAAGTAGCCCAACGGCTCACAACAACTCCTATCAGCCCTGCGCAGGCTCAGCAGCTACTCAGCAGACATAACCAGCCTAAAAGGATCATCTCTATGTCCGGGTCTCGCGGACATTCCCCAAATAACCCACCATCTATGTTTCAGAGTCAATACAAGGCCACAAAGGACCACAAGGGTAATATAAAATACTACGCGAATACTACAAACAACATATGAATTAAACAGACGAACAAGGCAGACAAGGTCTGGGGTACCAACCTATAACTACCCACCCAAGGATGTTAATTAATGCAGTTATAGCCTATATACGCAGAGTCTAGGTAGGGAAAGCCATAACCTACCTATCATCCGATGACTAGCTGCGGGAATGGCATCGTCCAGGCTCAAACTGCTCCGGAAAGCTCCAAATCACACAAAAAATACTTTCAACTGAAGCCCTAAAGGCGTCTCTATGAAGCCTGACCAACCAAGGTAATGGAACAATTGCTAGAATCGACAAGGCTGCAAGAACGAGCCATAGCCAATTGATAAGGTGTTAATGCCACACTCGCGACCAGCCAACTCTAAAGCATAAAATGAGTCCAATAACAATAATAAATGGCAGCTAAATCCAACAACAATACGTTAACCACATCTCAAAGGAGCGACGAGCTCCCGAGGCACTATTTCAAGGTGTACTACACGTTGTTCAATCCAATCACTATCGTATGTGATCCCAATAAGAATTGCACAAACTTCCCAATCCCTCCAGCACCTTGGAACAACCAGTACACCACAACAATAACCAAACATAATAAGATAAAGGGGTTGTCCAAAGCCATAATATCCAAAACACCACTTCGTGGCTCGGAAAGCTGTGAAAATGATACTAGAACATGTAATTACGAAGGAGGATCGTACGGGAGAGATTTCCTGACAAAAATATTCAAAATCCCAAGCTAAAAAACCTGCCTCCTTGAAGGAACAACAAACAGATCCAAGCCCAACAAGAAACTACTACAAGTTATCGGAAAATATGACTTTTCGTGACTAGAAGCTTAGAATCTCGATTTAACAAATAGATAAGTGTACGGGATCCTTACCTTGATAATATAACTCCTTAGCTATTTCCAAATACCCAATAAACATATGGTAGCTCACTTCATCAACACCCACGAAGATACGCCATGAAATCTACGAGACAAACTACACCAAAATGACGAGCTTGTGACGTAGAGAACCTTCCGTTAAACTTCTGAATTGAAAGAGTCAAGGTCCATGGATTATTTAGGGACCTTCCCTCTGATTTTCAGTAGATTTTCGGTGAAAAGTATGAGTTAAAATGAAGGGAAATCAACTTTTATAAAGCCAAACCGACTTGGGATGGGGGACCCACCTTGACGTGCCTGCTTGTGCATTCTTACGAAAATATGAATATCTCTCTATTCTGAAGTTGTATGAATGAATGGGTTAGTGCGTTGGAAACTAGACTCGTAGACCTTCGATTTAGTATATTGGGGTCCCGCTAATTCTTTATACATTGGGATAAACACCCCAAGACATTTAACCCAAATTTAAAGAGAATCCCTTAAAGGAATTTACAATAATTTTTTCCGACTTTTGTTTCGCGACTTGCTTGACTTCAAAACTTATCATACGACCATTTTGCGATTATAATACCTCATAAAATATCCTTCTTAGTATATTAGACATTATTAGTCTTACCCCAAAGGCACGGGTTAATTTAAACCTTCCAAACGGGCGAGGTGTTACACGAGGCATTTCTTTAACTCAAACTTTTGTGTAAGGAATTCCTTTAGCCTAGAACCTTGATTTAATTCTTTGATATTACCAAGAATATTGAATGAAGTCAACGATTTTTAAATTTGAATCTCTAAAACGAGGAACGGCCATAAAGACCAAACAAACGGCCCGGGCACCGAACTACCGGTCCCGACAAGCCATAAATGACTTGGGGCCGCTACAGGTAAGTTCTAACGGTACAAGAGAGGCAAAAATGCGTACATGACCGGAAGGGTCATTACATCCAATTACCAAGAAATAATTAACTAACTCCAATATTTCTAAGCTGGGTTAAATTAATTTTAAGAATTAACACACAGGAAAATGGATTTTTATGCTTAATAAGTTCTTGTTTAAGTCAAAAGTTTCCAAAAAAAAAAGGTTTGCACACACGCTTGGTGTATAAATTCCTAAGACAGTCGGTCTATAAATTCACAAGACTAACTCAGAAAAACCTAGTCTATACATTCCTAAGAAACACTCATTCTTTAAATTCTCTCTTTCTTAGGCCTTGTTTTCATTGTTGTTGAGAAAAGAAAAGAAATTGAGGCATGGAGTATTTGAAAGAGGGTTTCCATTTTCGACCCACAAATGCACAAGCACTTAATTTCTTGTTGAGATTCATTGTTGGACAAGAGATGAATGATTCTGGATTCATAAGCACTAATGTTGATGTGTACAGCAAACAAGAACCATGGGAGACTTACAATCATGGAGTACCCTGCGGCCATGGCGTCGACTGCACTCAATATCGTTTCTTCATCACCAAACTCAAGAAGAAAAACAAGTCCAAGTATAATCGCACTGTGGGAAACAAAGGGAGTTGGAAACAGCAAAACCGCAAACCAGTTCAAAAGAATGGTGGAGGACCGGTGATTAGCTACAAGAGGAACATAACTTACGAGAACAAGAATTGTGATCTTGAAATCTATGGGCATTGGTAGATGAAGGAGTATCAACTCTCTGATGTTACTGTTGATGCTATATGTAACAAGTTTAACGATGAGGAACATAGACATTGGGTTCTTTGTGCCATCAAGAAGAAGCCACCAACGGTGATTGATGAGAGAATGTTGAAAAGAAGATCAGAGGAAGAGCAGAGTATGTATCAACTGGAAGAATTCTTGATATCCAATACTGATGAGAGTGGGATGAGACTTGATTAAATTGAGCAGCAGATTGCTATTTGGAGAACCGATGCATTCACAGAGATGAACAACCAACAACAAGCTGTAGAAGAAGATTCTTGTGCTATTTGGAGCACCGATGCATTGACAGAGATGAACAACCAACAACAAGTGCCTGAAACTACCAAACAAGAAGAGGAGCATGTCCCTATATTATTTAATTGGACCTATGATGCATCATTTAATCCGATGCAACAAGAAGAGGAGGATTCTGCCCTTTTATTTAATCCAAATGATTGGAGGGTTGGTGAACTTTTGTTGTCTGTGCAATGAAACTGAGCTTCTCTTGTCTACTTATGTAAATGCTATCACTAACTGTATCACACATTCAAAAATTGTTTATATATAACATAAAAATTGTTGGAGTTTCAAATATTATTGTCTGTTTAGATTAATATATAATGGGTCATGTCATTTTCTATATTTTTGCCATATACTGATTATTGATTTTCAAGAATTACATGAGGCTGCAGAATCATATAGTACTACTGATGATCCAATATTGCTACTAGTGGAGCCATTCAGTGCATCCGATGCAGGGCAATTCAGAACAAACGGCAGTGCCATGCCCTAATTAGATGTTCTTGAGTCACTTGAACTGGCTATTGCATTGTGAAGCTCTCATAGGCAGAGTTAAAACCTAGGTCTTGGATATGGAAAAACATTGGTATAAGGGTCACATGCTTACTTTGGTTGTCGAATGGTTCAAATTACCAGTTTACTGAGAGTAGCTGTCATGTTTCTTATTTGGAAGTTATTATAGGCTCTTCAGTTATTAGGGTTTTCTCATGAGTTATTATTACAGTTATTACGCAACTGTATGTATTCTTACTTTTGGATACTGAAGAACCAAATAGGGGGAGCTAATCATGTCTTTCGCATGTTATCTAAGAATTTTACTGCCACTGCAAGCAGCTGAATCCTAATTAAGAATTCTCGGGACCCCAAAACTGTTGCTAATCTAGCACCTTGGTCTTCGCTAAATTATGCAATGGCGAACATACTTTACTTACATAGTTACATTCGTCCCTTTCCTTAGGGTTTATATAGTTTTCTATTGCAATTTGGTACCTTCATTGCTTCTAACTTTGTGGATTCTCTTTCCGCATTTACCACTTGTTTTTTCCCTGATAAGAATACTAAAGTGTCTAGTTATATTTAATTGCTTAAAGTCTGGTAATTTGCTTTGGTTTTGTTGTTCATCACACCTATTTTCTGATCTTTATCTACCCCTCTTTTGAGTATTTCAGGGCTCACTGGAAAGGCAGACTTCACTGTAAGACACCTGTCATCAGCCACCACTTCCTTTCCGAATTCATTTGATTTTAACAGTGGTCAACAATGTATTGGAAATGGTGCCTACCAGGTTGGTGCAAATATAAATGTTTCTATTTGTTAGTTGAGCTTATGTCAGCATCAGCAAGTAGTTTACTGTCTGATTCCAAAGCTTCCATTCTAATCCTTGCCTTCAATTGTTACCAGTGTTCAGCATATTCTGCTAATGCTTCCTCTGAGACAACCTGGACTTGTGTGCTACTTTTCCTGAATATGTTGTTGCTCTGGCTACAATTGTTGGATCTGTACTTTTCACGGTATGCCAATGTTGTATTTTTAGACACTTGAATATTGTTATTGTTGTGATGAGGAGACTGAGTGTCCAGTTCTTCATCATTTCTGTCTTGGTAGAATGCATATTAATATGTAGAACTTCTCTGATATTACTTTGCTGGTTTTGGAGTGTAGAACTCAGAATCGGTTAGAGTAGTTGTGTTGTTGTTTGCAATTAAATATAAATAAACTTTGTATAAGGGCGGCTACTTGACCATGAATGTCTTGTCGTGTCTTCTGATTATTGTTGAGGGGGTTAGGGTGATTCGGTTCTTGTGAGGTTGAGGAACAGCATTGGAGGACAAAGAAGAGACCCCGTTACCCTGATATGCATATTTGGTACTGACTTATCTGCTTCACATTTTATCTCCAGATTTTTGGTGGTGTTGGCATTGCCTGTCTCCCATTGGGACTTATATTTTCGTTCATCAGATGTCCAAAGGCTGTTATTACACGGTCACAGTATATCAAGGTATTCTCTTCTGTTAGAAGCTCTTTGCGTATTTTCCTAATCGGAAGTTTAAAATAAATTAAGAAAGGTATACATATTGATAAGGTGTGTGTACACCCCACCTTCCACAGACCCCACCTGTGGGACTATACTGGGTATGTTGTTGTTGTTGTATACATGCTGGTGTCATGATGCTTCATTTTAATTCTGTAGGAAGCTACTAAGCTAGGTAAAAAAGCAAAAGAATTGAAGAAAGCAGCTGATGCCCTTCATCAAGAAGAAAGGAGCGAGGGTAAGGGAAGAAAATGGAGGAAGAATGTGAAGGCAGTCGAGAAGGTTTATGTTGTTTTTATCATGTTTTTTCTAAATGTTCTTTTCATTTTAACACTGTGACATATAAGGTGAACTTAAAAATGGAATGTTTCAGAGGACTCGTGGGTGTGGTATAGTGGTTAGAAGGTCTTAGGTTCAAATTCAATTCTAGGGGAAAAATATGCTTCCCATATGCCTAAGCATTTGGTGGATAGAATTACCCGGTATTTGTGTTGGTGGGAGGTAAAAGGTATCCGGTGAAATAGTCAAGATGCGTGCAAATTCGCGCGAAAATCTTCATCATAACAAAAGGAACGTTTTAGACTATAAACAAAAATATATCGCACTGTAATGTTGATCCATCCATTTCACTGCACAATTACTCTACAATATCTAAAACTAAAATTACTCTTGCTTTATCAAACAAAATTACTTTTGTTTTTGCACCCAACAATATGGTCTAGTAAATCAATGGAGTCTGTTAAGAATCATGAGGTCTCATGTTCAAATTTCAGCGGAGGCGAAAAACACTAGGTGATTTCTTTCTATCTGTCCACGCCTTTGATAGGTAGAGGTACTTGCTATCTCGTGGAATTGGTCGAGATGCACACAAGTTGGGGCACCATAGTCGTCAAAAAAAAAGTTACACTTGTGTCCTTTTTAGAAAAAGTTACACCCGTGTCAGATCCCTGCTCCACTCTTGCACCGGCTTTTGTGAGATGATAACAACCTTCATATTGCTCAGACAAATGTGGAGAAGTGACTTGCCACTCTATTTCTTTATGCAGGTCATCCATCTAGTAAAACAGGAAAAGAAAAGGCACTTAGAAATGAAATAAGGCAAAAAAATTCTAATCACCCGTAGATATTTTGTACATAAAAGAAGATCATCAAAGTTTATCTCTACTGTTAAGCTTCACATTCAAAAACAAAAAAGACATCTCTGCTCACTGACTTGAAGAGCTCTGATAACTTTTCACTAACCATATGAGCAGCCAAGTCAGGCGAGAGCCCTCGCGCACCTGTGCGGGCTTCCTACTCAACTCTTGCATTGGTATTTGTGAAGTTACTTAATTGTTATTCAAAATCTTCGTAAACGTTACCATCATCAGAAAGGTCATCAAAAGCTCTAACATCAAGCTGGTAACAGAGAATCCCTCCAATGCCATCAAGATAACAGCTAAGCCGAGATCCTTATTGTGATTAGTTTGTAATGAACCAGTCAAGTAGTGGCAATTTATCCTGAATCTCTAATTCAACATTTGTATTAGGATCACAGAAGTCACTTTGGCCAGTGTCTTGCTCTTTGTTCAAGTGCTTGATGATTGTTTCTCCGGAAGTATTATTTTTTAGCACATACCTATTAATGTCTAGATTTCCCCACACAATAAGGGTCTCAATAGAATCAACCCCAAAAACATACTTTCCGGTGTGCTAACAGATCTTATATATTCAGTTCAAAATATAACCAAAGCCTAATTGAACGATGAAAAAATCGTTTACATAAAACAAAAAAAAAGGAATAGAAACTTTATTTACTTTTTATAGGGCCATCGTTCATTGCCTTCATCTGACAAAAACATGTGTACATTGAACTAAACTAAAGTCATAATATGAAAGTACTCAAATTTATTCAAAATCAAATTATCCTTAGATGAGGATTGATTTGTAAAATTTTTTTGCACAAATTGCATAAACAGTTCAAAGGATTAGTAAATGCAACCTTGATGCGTATATGTAAAGTATAACATACAAAATAAAAGAAACTTTAATTTTTTATAGAAATGCACATAATATTTTAAGTAAACATGTGATATATATGATAAGCAAAATAAACATTCAAATTCTTAATTTTGTCAACAAAGGAGATCATTATGTTGTCAAACAAAAGTTTCATATTCTTTTGTGTAAACATGGCTTAAGAAATTGTAAGCATTTTAATCAAACTATGAGATGTTTTTACTTTACTAAACAAAAATATTATAGGAATTTTATTATTTAATATTTAATTAATTAGATATTTTAAAACATTTTGATTTAGTATAGGGATAAAATAATAGTCCAACTTTGCACTTTAGAGCTTTCCACTTTTAATATAGTATGATGATTTATAAATAAAAATTCAATTAAAAAGCTCTGATCTGAGGCAAAACACAAACCCTCAAGGACCTACTCCAAACCAACATCAACAAGAACCTGAAGGGTAACATTTTGGAGCAATAACATACCTAGTGTAATTCCACTTGGGGACTGCGGAAAATAGAGTGTACGCAATCCATACCACTACTTCAAAGGCACGGTAGAGAGGTTGTTTCTGATAGATCCCTGGCTCAGGACAAAAACAGGCTAGAAAAGACATAATAAAAGAGCACAAAAGAAAAAGTAGTAACAAACACCAACAAATAGTAACAAAAATACGACTACCACAAAATAATAGTGAAATCAATCTACCCAAAATAACAAATGTCACCAAAACTCCAAGAAACTACAAGTGAAACGCTACGACTACTAGTACCGGCCACAAAACACAGCACGCCTACCTACTAGCAAGGGCGCACTCCTTCCTACTAACCATCTACTCTAGCTAATACACGTCCTCCACACCTTCCTATCTAGGGTCATGTCCTCGGTAAGCTGGAACTGCTCCATGTCCTGTCTAATCACCTCCCTCCAATATTTTTTCGGCCTACCTCTACCTCTCCTGAAATCATCCATGGCTAACCTCTCACACATCCGCACTTGGGCATCTGTGCGCCTCCTCCTCACATGCCCGAACCATCTCAACCTCCCTTCCCGCATCTTGTCTTCTACTGAAATCACGCCTACCTTGTCCCGAACAACCTCATTTCTAATTCTATCTCTCCTAGTAAACCCACACATCCATCGCAACAGCCTCATCTCTACCACCTTTATATTTTGGATGTGAGAGTTCTTGAAGGTAACCTTTTGGAGCACTACTAAAAAAACGTTAAAAATCGATGAAGAAAAATCGACGGAGTCCGACAGTGTTCCAATGAATTTTTTTTAAAGAAAACCGAAGACATCAAGAAAATCGACATTTGTTCTGTTGATTATTACTTGCGCAAAAATGTGGGAAAACTATAAAATAAACATTTTTTATTTTTTAAAAATAAAAACGACGTGGTTTCTCAATTTTTCATTATTCTTTTAGAAAAATCAAGGGACTCGGATCCATCGATTTTTGAAAAACTGGGAAAAAAGAAAAGAATAGAAAAAGTTTATGGATCATGATGACTAATCAGATCAACAAGTGTATTGGAATGAAATGGACTAGAATAGTGCACAAATACACAAATAGAGCTAGAGAATGCATATAGTTAAGAGATAATGCATAAGTACCACCCTAATCTATAGGTGAAATTCCAGCAACACACCTTATCTATACAGGGGTACTATTACCCCTGTATAGTTAAGGTGTGTCGCTGAGATTTCACCTATAGTTTAGGATGGTACTTATGCATTATCTCTATAGTTAACTACAACTAATCTTGGGAATTTGTGATTTGATGTGTAATTGATGTGGAATATTACTAGCACAGATTTAGCGCTTGACATTTCACATGTTGGATTTAGCATAGAAAATGAACTACAATAAAATAAAAATTAAAAAAAACACGAGCATTTCATGACAGCACAAACAAATAACTGATTCCTGCATTTTCCTGGAAGAATTCACATACAAATAACTGATTCTTGAAGACAAGATTTCCTGCACCATGGGTTAATGAACAATCATAGTCTGATTTAGTGCCACTGAATCTGCCATTCAAGATCCATCTCCGAAACTTTTACAGCCGTCTCTGCCTTGGGATCAACAAAGATATACGGAGAGATTTCGGGGAATTCAGTAGGCAATGATCTCCAATGTAGGTTTGGTTCCCAGTCTGCCTCTTTGATAACTTTCAAGATTTCCTTGACCACAATTTTGCTGCCTTCAGATGATAAATGTATTCCATCCCTTCAGAGCCCATACACGACCAACCATGCAAATCGGAAAAAAAAAACACTAAGTTAGTTAACATGAACTTGATGATTGCCAACAGGATGTGTCAAAGATGATCTAACGTTAGAAGCAACCGGAAAGGAAAAATCACATAAACATGATGATTGGTTACAGAATAAGCGCCAAAGAAGGTTTAATATAAAAACAACCAGGATACAAGGTATCATTAAGCTAGATCTATGATCAGAACCACTGACAAAAATTTATATGTATCGTGTGCTCAACCATGTTAATTGATCAGGGCATGCAGATCGGTGGAGCTTTCGATCATGCAGGTGATCTATGATGTGAGGAGAAAAAGGAGAAAAAACCTAAGCCCATCTATAGATGCTTTGATTTCTAAGTCAAGAAAAAAGAGCTCTTCCGGACAAACATCCATCACCATTGCCACGAGGCAGTCATAACAACCAGGTAAATCCATTTCCTTCTCATATGTGTACTTCGTTACATAGTTCAAGTAAATTTGATGTCAATTATTCCCATATCCAAGCAAATAAAACATGCCACTTATGACAGAAAGAGCTGTAGTATCTCGCAGTTTCAAGTCTTGCAAAAGATTTGACAGCAATTACAGTAGTTATGTCACGATCCGAAACTAGGCCCCGGACGTAACGGGCATCCCAAACCAATGAAGGCCTGAGAAGACCCCTTAGCATTCATAATAAGCACATTCAATAATAAAGAGTTGCAGAAAGATGAACACAATACTAAAACGTCTGGTTCAATATAAATAAATCAAAACCAAACCTTAAGGGATCCAATCATACATAATCTACGAAGCCTCTATTCCATAAAGAAAGGAAATCATTTATACCAGGACAAGGCCCCGGCGATACCATAAAAACAAATACTATAAACGTCTGTCATAAAGGTGCCTTCCGAAGGATGGAGGGCTCACCAAAAAGCTGGATCTGTCTACTCGAATCTAGTGTTGCGTAGTACCACGAGAAGGTGCCTCTGAACCTACATCATACAATGATGTAGCCGCCCGAAGACGGTCAGTACGTGAAATGTAGTGGTACACAGAACAAAGAAAATAGTACAATATATTTCATCTGAAAAGTTGACATTTAAAACACTTCCAATACAATGACAATAAATATCCATAGTAAATTTCGTTAAGAGAAAACAATAGACTTTTGTCGTTTACTTCTGAACTAGATGGTATCACTGACTCCTATTCAACACCACGGGCTATGTGGGTCCGATCAACGCTCGACCGGCTAAGCCTCAACCCATGTTTGCTGCATGAGTCGAGATTTCAATACAATATGGCCAGTACAATCATCCTCGTGGAGGAAAAGATAAGGTCGTCCTAAGTTAGGATCGAACCATCCCTATGTCGGCAAAACACAGGTTTCGGGAATTGAGACGTTTAGCCTCACACCTTCTCGGTTAACCATCTAATTCTCTTAGAGCCCAAATTGTTACCATTTTCAGTATCCTTAAAAAACATCATTCAATAATACAGTTCCATTAAGGGCATAAACCGTTATTGGTATCGTCATACCAAGACTTGCAAGTCACCCATTTCATCAATATAGAACCCATAAGGTCCGTCAACAATTCATCATGCCCAATTATAGGATTTATATAGTAAAACAAAGGTCTTTTGTCTCAATTCGATCCTTTAGTAGAAACCGTTACCATAGCAATATCTTTCAAATCTGTAAAATCATTTGGAGTCCTTTGAACAATGAGAAAGACAAGTAAAATCTCAAAATCCCTCTGTAAGTACCATTCGTTGTACAATTACTAATATTTTCAAGTGAAATATAAAGGACTAACGATTTCATGAAGTTTTATCAAAGTTAGAAAAGCTATACTTGCAACCCTAAGTTCATATTCAAAGTAGTGAAAACGTAAGGGTTGGAAACCATCATATCTAGAAAATACTTTGAAGTAGGATCGTTCTGCATACCTTTTGACGGAAAGAGACTCAAGAATTTCTTGAAGTTGACCTTTGAAGCTTGAACCCTAAGTGTTCTTGTCCCAAGAAACTTTGGAGAGTAAAGTATCGTATGTTTTGATGAATGGGACGCTCTTAAGGACTAAGGATCGTTTTAGAATAGTAGGGGACAATTCTTGGATGAGGAAGGGACCAAAATACCCTCAAATAGCTTAAGAAGAGGCAATTCCCGTAGCAATACCCTAGGGGTCCTATTTATAGGCAATTCCAATTAAAATCCGGATTGGTCTAGGCAGGAAAAACGCGTCCAAAACGGTCGCCAAAATGGTCCTTTTTGGCCACAAACGGACCATTTTCGAAGGCGTTTTAACTTACAGAAATTTTGAGTTTCTGTCTCCAGAAACGGTTGGGAAAACGGACCGTTTTCTCTTCCGTTTTAACTCCCAACATTCGTTGGTCTTCTGGACAGACAGACGTCTTCTCGGTAAACTGATCATAACTTTTTACTCCGGACTCGGATTTATGCGCGGTCGACGGAGTTGGAAAGAAGACTCGAAGATCTTTAATTTGGTGGGAAAATAGGGCACCTAACTCTTTATATTCTAGGAGAAATGATCGTTTGAATATGACCCAAGTTAGAAATTTATACGAAAACTTAGCCGGTAGAGAAACTTTCAACTTAATTTGTGCTAGGGGTTCTTTAAGACCTTAATTCACATCCAACACTCATCCCCCACATAGTGCTTGACCATAATACCTAGTTACAATGAAAGTTTCCGGGTTCAGGTCTAATTAGACACGAAAAACGATTGGAATCCTAGCTCGAAAGTTTGGGGTGTTACAATATCTCCCCCTGGGGATCATTCGTCCCCGAATGATGTTTAAGGACACTTGTAGCATGACATAGGAATGCGAAAGGAACATTAAGGAATAACATACAATGGAATTGGAAACAAGTTATGTATTCGTACCTTAATTAACCTCGTTCGGCAAAGTGAACAAAAAGGGATATCTGGACTTCATGTCCTCTTCCGATTCCCAAGTAGCTTCTTCCACTTTCTGATTCTTCCATAACAGTTTCACCGAAGCTATTTCTTTGGTCCTTAATTTTCGAACTTGCCAATCCAAAATTTCTATGGGGACTTCCTCATATGACAATGAATCTTGCACCCCTATGTCCTCTATAGGAACTACTAGTGAATGATCACCCACACACTTTTTGAGCATAGACACATGGAATACGGGATGAACCGATGCCAAATTCGCGGGTAACTCCAA
Source organism: Jaltomata sinuosa (assembly GCA_003996215.1). NCBI lineage: Eukaryota > Viridiplantae > Streptophyta > Magnoliopsida > Solanales > Solanaceae > Jaltomata > Jaltomata sinuosa. The sequence continues at coordinate 84,532 of QJPP01003846.1, read as the reverse complement.
CTCATAAGCAACATTTCCAATTCTCTTCAAAATCTGATACGGCCCAATATAACGAGGGCTGAGCTTACCCTTCCACCCGAACCTCATGACTCCCTTCATAGGAGAGACTTTCAAGAACACCCAATCGCCAACGTCGAATTCCAACTCCCTTCTTCTAACATCCGTATAAGACTTTTGGCGACTTTGGGCAGTCTTTAGCCTCTCTCGAATGGTCTTAACTTTCTCCATAGCCTGATGCACAAGGTCTGGCCCCGACAATCTAGCTTCGCCCACCTCATACCATCCAATGGGAGACCTACATCTCCTACCATAAAGAGCCTCGAACGGTGCCATTTGGATACTTGATGTCACAACCAAGACCGTCGTGAGTGGCACCTACCCAACCCCCGGATGAGCGAACCAATAGAGTTCAACCATTTGCCTAGACTAACAGCCTAAAACCAGCAAAACAGAAGTAAACTAGCAATTTAATAAGTAAGAAACTATAGCATTAATATCATCCTGCAGAAAATCTCCCTAGAAACTGAAAGTCGCAGTACCAAACATTACTACCAATATCTAGAATACGGGGATGCAACCCCAAAGGAAATACGGAAGTAGTTTTAAACCTGAAACAAGTGGGCTGAAACTCTAGAGATAAATCCAAGGTAGCTTGATCAAGCAGCTCACCCTTGAAGTCAGAAATCGCCGGTGCTATAGATGAGGTCGTGTCTCAGACGCTGGAAGATTTTCTGTACTCACCAAAAGGAAAGCAAGTGCAGTATCAGTACACCACCACTGTGTACTGGTAGGATCATCAGCCAGTTTTCAAATAAACAGTGTATAAACAGTACGACAATATCAAGTAAAAGGTATGGAAGACATGCAACAATATTAACAGACACACTTAGACTACAAGTCTCTACTTAGCTTGTTCCCGCATGAAATCCACCACCGATACTCTAAAGCACAACCATATACCAATAACTATACCTTCCCGTCTAGCCCGGACCCACCCTGGGATCCCCTCTAGACAACACAAAATGTCAATTACAACCCGGCCTAAACCAAGACCAACACAACAGTTATACAGAAATTCCCGGCCATTCAAGGACCACCAAACCAATAACACATTTCAATAATCAGCCCGGTCCACTCACGGAACCAATATCAATCAATGCAACACAACAATAAAAATGCAATGATGCAAGAAAAGTAAACTCGTACCAGGCGTGGTACCCGAGTAAACCGTTAGTATACCCGTACCAGGAGTGGTACCCGTGCCAACCATTTGTTATACCCGTACCAGACGTGGTACTCAAGACAACTGAATGTCAACAACTCACAGTCAAATAGATGATCAAACAACTTATAAACCAATAAGCAACACTCTTCAATCACAGACTGTAAAGCAAGAACCTTAGACATTCTACACAACTCCCCTAAGAAATGTAATTCATACAAGCACTTAGATATGAGTACAAGAATATACAACATTCACAGAAATCATAAGTCATCACCTACAACACACTTGTTTCCCCCGACGACCCGAAACAACCCCTTCACGTCAAACACGATTCCGGGAGTTCTACTTACCCAAATTCGATTCTGAAAAATCCCCCGGACTCCTTTATGTCTTGGCTACGTGAAAGACTAGTTTAACGCAAGACACATAAGCCAATCCTTACTCGGATTTTCCTATACTCCACCTCGCTCCAAAACCGGCCGAGGCTAGCCTAGCCCAGAATTTCAAACTCCCAAACCCGGAGTTTTCTAACTCTAAAACTTGGCACGATTGGACTACCCATAATGACGGACCCGATCGTTTCATCAGATACCAATTTACCCATCGTTCATCCCCGAACGATCAAACCTGAAATTACGAAAATAAAAAGGAGGGAAGTGTAGTACCTGAGTCCTCAAACAGTTCAGGGTACTTGTCCCGCATGTCCTTTTCGGTTTCCCAAGTGGCTTCCTCAACCGGATGATGCTTCCACTGAACCTTTACCATGTCAATCACCTTTGTCCTCAACCTCCGGACATTCCAAGCAAGAATCAAAACTGGTTCCTCTTCATAACGAAGGTCCTTATCAAAAAGTACCTCATCCTACTTGATGATGTAATCCAAATCCCCATGGTATCGCTTAAGCATGGATACATGGAATACCGGATGGACGCTCGAAAAACTAGGTGGCAGTGCTAACTTGTAAGCCACTGGCCCCACAATTTCAAGAACTTCAAATGGATCGATGAACCGAGGGCTAAGCTTGCCCTTCTTACCAAACCGCATAACCCCTTTCATTGGTGACACCTTCAACAATACTTATTCAACAGCCTGAAAGTCCATGTCTTGTACCTTGCGATCTTCATACTCCTTCTGCCTGCTTTGAGCAGCTAGCAACTTGGTCTGAATGCCCCTTACCTTTTCCTGCGCTTCCTTCACTAATTCTACGCCCAGAGGCTTTACATCGCCTTTCCAATGAATTTTTTTTAAAGAAAACCGAAGACATCAAGAAAATCGACATTTGTTCTGTTGATTATTACTTGCGCAAAAATGTGGGAAAACTATAAAATAAACATTTTTTATTTTTTAAAAATAAAAACGACGTGGTTTCTCAATTTTTCATTATTCTTTTAGAAAAATCAAGGGACTCGGATCCATCGATTTTTGAAAAACTGGGAAAAAAGAAAAGAATAGAAAAAGTTTATGGATCATGATGACTAATCAGATCAACAAGTGTATTGGAATGAAATGGACTAGAATAGTGCACAAATACACAAATAGAGCTAGAGAATGCATATAGTTAAGAGATAATGCATAAGTACCACCCTAATCTATAGGTGAAATTCCAGCAACACACCTTATCTATACAGGGGTACTATTACCCCTGTATAGTTAAGGTGTGTCGCTGAGATTTCACCTATAGTTTAGGATGGTACTTATGCATTATCTCTATAGTTAACTACAACTAATCTTGGGAATTTGTGATTTGATGTGTAATTGATGTGGAATATTACTAGCACAGATTTAGCGCTTGACATTTCACATGTTGGATTTAGCATAGAAAATGAACTACAATAAAATAAAAATTAAAAAAAACACGAGCATTTCATGACAGCACAAACAAATAACTGATTCCTGCATTTTCCTGGAAGAATTCACATACAAATAACTGATTCTTGAAGACAAGATTTCCTGCACCATGGGTTAATGAACAATCATAGTCTGATTTAGTGCCACTGAATCTGCCATTCAAGATCCATCTCCGAAACTTTTACAGCCGTCTCTGCCTTGGGATCAACAAAGATATACGGAGAGATTTCGGGGAATTCAGTAGGCAATGATCTCCAATGTAGGTTTGGTTCCCAGTCTGCCTCTTTGATAACTTTCAAGATTTCCTTGACCACAATTTTGCTGCCTTCAGATGATAAATGTATTCCATCCCTTCAGAGCCCATACACGACCAACCATGCAAATCGGAAAAAAAAAACACTAAGTTAGTTAACATGAACTTGATGATTGCCAACAGGATGTGTCAAAGATGATCTAACGTTAGAAGCAACCGGAAAGGAAAAATCACATAAACATGATGATTGGTTACAGAATAAGCGCCAAAGAAGGTTTAATATAAAAACAACCAGGATACAAGGTATCATTAAGCTAGATCTATGATCAGAACCACTGACAAAAATTTATATGTATCGTGTGCTCAACCATGTTAATTGATCAGGGCATGCAGATCGGTGGAGCTTTCGATCATGCAGGTGATCTATGATGTGAGGAGAAAAAGGAGAAAAAACCTAAGCCCATCTATAGATGCTTTGATTTCTAAGTCAAGAAAAAAGAGCTCTTCCGGACAAACATCCATCACCATTGCCACGAGGCAGTCATAACAACCAGGTAAATCCATTTCCTTCTCATATGTGTACTTCGTTACATAGTTCAAGTAAATTTGATGTCAATTATTCCCATATCCAAGCAAATAAAACATGCCACTTATGACAGAAAGAGCTGTAGTATCTCGCAGTTTCAAGTCTTGCAAAAGATTTGACAGCAATTACAGTAGTTATGTCACGATCCGAAACTAGGCCCCGGACGTAACGGGCATCCCAAACCAATGAAGGCCTGAGAAGACCCCTTAGCATTCATAATAAGCACATTCAATAATAAAGAGTTGCAGAAAGATGAACACAATACTAAAACGTCTGGTTCAATATAAATAAATCAAAACCAAACCTTAAGGGATCCAATCATACATAATCTACGAAGCCTCTATTCCATAAAGAAAGGAAATCATTTATACCAGGACAAGGCCCCGGCGATACCATAAAAACAAATACTATAAACGTCTGTCATAAAGGTGCCTTCCGAAGGATGGAGGGCTCACCAAAAAGCTGGATCTGTCTACTCGAATCTAGTGCTGCGTAGTACCACGAGAAGGTGCCTCTGAACCTACATCATACAATGATGTAGCCGCCCGAAGACGGTCAGTACGTGAAATGTAGTGGTACACAGAACAAAGAAAATAGTACAATATATTTCATCTGAAAAGTTGACATTTAAAACACTTCCAATACAATGACAATAAATATCCATAGTAAATTTCGTTAAGAGAAAACAATAGACTTTTGTCGTTTACTTCTGAACTAGATGGTATCACTGACTCCTATTCAACACCACGGGCTATGTGGGTCCGATCAACGCTCGACCGGCTAAGCCTCAACCCATGTTTGCTGCATGAGTCGAGATTTCAATACAATATGGCCAGTACAATCATCCTCGTGGAGGAAAAGATAAGGTCGTCCTAAGTTAGGATCGAACCATCCCTATGTCGGCAAAACACAGGTTTCGGGAATTGAGACGTTTAGCCTCACACCTTCTCGGTTAACCATCTAATTCTCTTAGAGCCCAAATTGTTACCATTTTCAGTATCCTTAAAAAACATCATTCAATAATACAGTTCCATTAAGGGCATAAACCGTTATTGGTATCGTCATACCAAGACTTGCAAGTCACCCATTTCATCAATATAGAACCCATAAGGTCCGTCAACAATTCATCATGCCCAATTATAGGATTTATATAGTAAAACAAAGGTCTTTTGTCTCAATTCGATCCTTTAGTAGAAACCGTTACCATAGCAATATCTTTCAAATCTGTAAAATCATTTGGAGTCCTTTGAACAATGAGAAAGACAAGTAAAATCTCAAAATCCCTCTGTAAGTACCATTCGTTGTACAATTACTAATATTTTCAAGTGAAATATAAAGGACTAACGATTTCATGAAGTTTTATCAAAGTTAGAAAAGCTATACTTGCAACCCTAAGTTCATATTCAAAGTAGTGAAAACGTAAGGGTTGGAAACCATCATATCTAGAAAATACTTTGAAGTAGGATCGTTCTGCATACCTTTTGACGGAAAGAGACTCAAGAATTTCTTGAAGTTGACCTTTGAAGCTTGAACCCTAAGTGTTCTTGTCCCAAGAAACTTTGGAGAGTAAAGTATCGTATGTTTTGATGAATGGGACGCTCTTAAGGACTAAGGATCGTTTTAGAATAGTAGGGGACAATTCTTGGATGAGGAAGGGACCAAAATACCCTCAAATAGCTTAAGAAGAGGCAATTCCCGTAGCAATACCCTAGGGGTCCTATTTATAGGCAATTCCAATTAAAATCCGGATTGGTCTAGGCAGGAAAAACGCGTCCAAAACGGTCGCCAAAATGGTCCTTTTTGGCCACAAACGGACCATTTTCGAAGGCGTTTTAACTTACAGAAATTTTGAGTTTCTGTCTCCAGAAACGGTTGGGAAAACGGACCGTTTTCTCTTCCGTTTTAACTCCCAACATTCGTTGGTCTTCTGGACAGACAGACGTCTTCTCGGTAAACTGATCATAACTTTTTACTCCGGACTCGGATTTATGCGCGGTCGACGGAGTTGGAAAGAAGACTCGAAGATCTTTAATTTGGTGGGAAAATAGGGCACCTAACTCTTTATATTCTAGGAGAAATGATCGTTTGAATATGACCCAAGTTAGAAATTTATACGAAAACTTAGCCGGTAGAGAAACTTTCAACTTAATTTGTGCTAGGGGTTCTTTAAGACCTTAATTCACATCCAACACTCATCCCCCACATAGTGCTTGACCATAATACCTAGTTACAATGAAAGTTTCCGGGTTCAGGTCTAATTAGACACGAAAAACGATTGGAATCCTAGCTCGAAAGTTTGGGGTGTTACAATATCTCCCCCTGGGGATCATTCGTCCCCGAATGATGTTTAAGGACACTTGTAGCATGACATAGGAATGCGAAAGGAACATTAAGGAATAACATACAATGGAATTGGAAACAAGTTATGTATTCGTACCTTAATTAACCTCGTTCGGCAAAGTGAACAAAAAGGGATATCTGGACTTCATGTCCTCTTCCGATTCCCAAGTAGCTTCTTCCACTTTCTGATTCTTCCATAACAGTTTCACCGAAGCTATTTCTTTGGTCCTTAATTTTCGAACTTGCCAATCCAAAATTTCTATGGGGACTTCCTCATATGACAATGAATCTTGCACCCCTATGTCCTCTATAGGAACTACTAGTGAATGATCACCCACACACTTTTTGAGCATAGACACATGGAATACGGGATGAACCGATGCCAAATTCGCGGGTAACTCCAACTCATAAGCAACATTTCCAATTCTCTTCAAAATCTGATACGGCCCAATATAACGAGGGCTGAGCTTACCCTTCCACCCGAACCTCATGACTCCCTTCATAGGAGAGACTTTCAAGAACACCCAATCGCCAACGTCGAATTCCAACTCCCTTCTTCTAACATCCGTATAAGACTTTTGGCGACTTTGGGCAGTCTTTAGCCTCTCTCGAATGGTCTTAACTTTCTCCATAGCCTGATGCACAAGGTCTGGCCCCGACAATCTAGCTTCGCCCACCTCATACCATCCAATGGGAGACCTACATCTCCTACCATAAAGAGCCTCGAACGGTGCCATTTGGATACTTGATGTCACAACCAAGACCGTCGTGAGTGGCACCTACCCAACCCCCGGATGAGCGAACCAATAGAGTTCAACCATTTGCCTAGACTAACAGCCTAAAACCAGCAAAACAGAAGTAAACTAGCAATTTAATAAGTAAGAAACTATAGCATTAATATCATCCTGCAGAAAATCTCCCTAGAAACTGAAAGTCGCAGTACCAAACATTACTACCAATATCTAGAATACGGGGATGCAACCCCAAAGGAAATACGGAAGTAGTTTTAAACCTGAAACAAGTGGGCTGAAACTCTAGAGATAAATCCAAGGTAGCTTGATCAAGCAGCTCACCCTTGAAGTCAGAAATCGCCGGTGCTATAGATGAGGTCGTGTCTCAGACGCTGGAAGATTTTCTGTACTCACCAAAAGGAAAGCAAGTGCAGTATCAGTACACCACCACTGTGTACTGGTAGGATCATCAGCCAGTTTTCAAATAAACAGTGTATAAACAGTACGACAATATCAAGTAAAAGGTATGGAAGACATGCAACAATATTAACAGACACACTTAGACTACAAGTCTCTACTTAGCTTGTTCCCGCATGAAATCCACCACCGATACTCTAAAGCACAACCATATACCAATAACTATACCTTCCCGTCTAGCCCGGACCCACCCTGGGATCCCCTCTAGACAACACAAAATGTCAATTACAACCCGGCCTAAACCAAGACCAACACAACAGTTATACAGAAATTCCCGGCCATTCAAGGACCACCAAACCAATAACACATTTCAATAATCAGCCCGGTCCACTCACGGAACCAATATCAATCAATGCAACACAACAATAAAAATGCAATGATGCAAGAAAAGTAAACTCGTACCAGGCGTGGTACCCGAGTAAACCGTTAGTATACCCGTACCAGGAGTGGTACCCGTGCCAACCATTTGTTATACCCGTACCAGACGTGGTACTCAAGACAACTGAATGTCAACAACTCACAGTCAAATAGATGATCAAACAACTTATAAACCAATAAGCAACACTCTTCAATCACAGACTGTAAAGCAAGAACCTTAGACATTCTACACAACTCCCCTAAGAAATGTAATTCATACAAGCACTTAGATATGAGTACAAGAATATACAACATTCACAGAAATCATAAGTCATCACCTACAACACACTTGTTTCCCCCGACGACCCGAAACAACCCCTTCACGTCAAACACGATTCCGGGAGTTCTACTTACCCAAATTCGATTCTGAAAAATCCCCCGGACTCCTTTATGTCTTGGCTACGTGAAAGACTAGTTTAACGCAAGACACATAAGCCAATCCTTACTCGGATTTTCCTATACTCCACCTCGCTCCAAAACCGGCCGAGGCTAGCCTAGCCCAGAATTTCAAACTCCCAAACCCGGAGTTTTCTAACTCTAAAACTTGGCACGATTGGACTACCCATAATGACGGACCCGATCGTTTCATCAGATACCAATTTACCCATCGTTCATCCCCGAACGATCAAACCTGAAATTACGAAAATAAAAAGGAGGGAAGTGTAGTACCTGAGTCCTCAAACAGTTCAGGGTACTTGTCCCGCATGTCCTTTTCGGTTTCCCAAGTGGCTTCCTCAACCGGATGATGCTTCCACTGAACCTTTACCATGTCAATCACCTTTGTCCTCAACCTCCGGACATTCCAAGCAAGAATCAAAACTGGTTCCTCTTCATAACGAAGGTCCTTATCAAAAAGTACCTCATCCTACTTGATGATGTAATCCAAATCCCCATGGTATCGCTTAAGCATGGATACATGGAATACCGGATGGACGCTCGAAAAACTAGGTGGCAGTGCTAACTTGTAAGCCACTGGCCCCACAATTTCAAGAACTTCAAATGGATCGATGAACCGAGGGCTAAGCTTGCCCTTCTTACCAAACCGCATAACCCCTTTCATTGGTGACACCTTCAACAATACTTATTCAACAGCCTGAAAGTCCATGTCTTGTACCTTGCGATCTTCATACTCCTTCTGCCTGCTTTGAGCAGCTAGCAACTTGGTCTGAATGCCCCTTACCTTTTCCTGCGCTTCCTTCACTAATTCTACGCCCAGAGGCTTTACATCGCCTTTCTCAAACCACCCAACCGGTGATCTGCAGTTCCTCCCATACAATGCCTCGAATAGTGCCATGTCAATACTGGAGTGGTAGCTATTATTGTACGAGAATTCGCACAATGGTAGAAACTGGTCCCAATGACCCCTGAAGTCCATCACATATGCTCTCAGTATGTCCTCCAATACCTGGATCATCCTTTCCGACTGACCGTCAGTCTGAGGATGGAAGGCTGTGCTAAAAGTGAGTTGTGTACCCAACTCTTCATGTAACTTGCCCCAAAACTTAGAAGTAAACTGCGTACCTCTGTCTGAAATGATGGACAGTGGTACCACATGCAGTCTCACAATCTCCTTCACGTAGATCTTAGCCAATTGCTGCGAATTAAAATCTACCCTGACCGGAATTAAATGAGCGGACATGGTCAGCCTGTCAACAATGACCCAAATTGAGTTGTACTTCCCCAATGCCTTGGGAAGACCCACCACGAAATCCATGGCTATCTTTTCCCACTTCCACTCTGGAATTGGCATTCTCTGAAGTAGTCCTGGAGGTCTCTGATGTTCGTACTTTACCTGCTAGCAGTTCTGACATTTGGACACAAAATCAACTATGTCCCCTTTCATCCCGGGCCACCAGTAACGCTACCTCAAGTTCCTGTACATTTTAGTCACACCCGAATGAATTGAGTACCGCGAACCATGAGCTTCTGCCAAAATTTTCTGAATCATATCATCTACCCGAGGAACACAAATCCTCTCTCTGAAATGCAACACCCTACCAGAGTCTAGGATAACGTCTCTGGACTCCCCGAATATTGCCTTACCTCACAACTTACTCAGTTTCGGATCCTGAAACTGTTTCTCCTTTATTTCCTCTATGAAGGTGGCATTGACCTCAATGCTGGCCAACAACCCACCTCGATCTGAAATACCCAAGTGCATGAACTTGGCCTCCAAAGCCCAAATTTCCTTAGCTAGTGGTCATTTGGACACCCCCAAACAAGCCAAGCTACCCATGCTAACAGTTTTCCGACTTAATGCGTCTGCCACCATATTAGCCTTACCCGGATGGTACTGAATGGTCACATCATAGTCCTTCAATAGCTCCATCCACCTTCTCTGCCTCAAATTCAAATCCTTCTGGGTGAATACGTGCTGCAGACTGCGATGATCTGTGAATACCTCACACTTGACACCATAAAGGTAGTGTCTCCAAATTTTTAATGCAAAAACCACCGATGCCAACTCTAAGTCGTGAGTTGGGTAATTTCTCTTATGCACCTTCAACTGCCTGGATGCATAGACTATCACATTCCTATCCTGCATCAACACAGTACCCAAACCAGAATGTGAAGCATCACAGTAAAAAACAAAGTCTTTACCTTCAACTGGCAAGGACAAAATAGGGGTTGTGGTCAAAAGTGTCTTGAGCTTTTGGAAGCTCTCCTCACACTTGTCGGACCACACGAACGGTACATCTTTCTGTGTCAGCCTGGTCAGGTGAGTAGCAATAAAAGCAAAATTCTTAACAAACATCCGCTAGTACCCCGCGAGCCCAACAAAACTCCTCACCTCTGTCACAGAGCTAGGCCGAACCCAACTCTTGACTGCCTCAATTTTCTGGGGATCTACCATCACCCCTTGTTCTGACACTACATGCCCCAGAAATGCAACTGAAGTCAACCAAAACTCACACTTAGTGAATTTTGGATAAAGCTTTTGGTGTCTCAAGATATCCAGCACAATACGAAGACGATTAGCATCCTCTCTACTCTTATAGTAGATCAAAATATCATCGATGAACACGATAACGAGGGAATCCAAGTAGGACTTAAACACCCCATTCATCAAACTCATGAATGTTGTCGGCGCATTGGTCAAACCAAACGACATTACTAGAAACTCGTATTGTCCATACCGAGTCTGAAAAGCAGTTTTCGGAATGTCCTCAGGCCTAATCTTTAACTGGTGGTACCCCGACCTCAAGTCGATTTTTGAAAACACTGATGCGCCCTGAAACTGGTCAAACAAATCATCTATACGGGGTAGAGGGTACTTATTCCGGATAGTCACCTTGTTAGACTGCCTATAATCTATGCACATCCGCATACTACCATCCTTCTTCTTTACAAATAAGACCGGCGCACCCCAAGGCGAAGCACTGGGACGTATAAATCCCTTATCTAGGAGTTCCTGTAGCTGAGTCTTAAGTTCCCTTAACTCTGTCGGAGCCATACGATACGGAGGAATGGAAATGGGACGAGTGCCTGGCTCCAAATCAATATAAAAATCTATATCCCTGTTCGGAGGCATACCAGGCAAGTCCGCTGGAAACACCTCTAAAAATTCAGAAACCACTGGAACTTACTCAATAGGCGGGGACTCCACACTATCATCCCGGAGATGAGCCAAGAAGGCTAGACACCCCCTCCCCACTAGCTTCCTAACCTGAACAAACGATATTATCTTAACTGACTTAGGCCTGTACACACCCTCCCCCTCTAGTCTATCCTTACCCGGAATCTCTAAAGTCACACTCTTGGTGTTACAGTTCAACACAGCATGATAAGGAGATAGCCAGGTCATACCCAAGATAATATCAAAATCAGCCATATCCAGAATTACCAAGTCTACCCGAGTATGCAACCCCACAAACACAACAGAACAGTCACGATATACATTAGTCACAATCACAGACTCTCCAACCGGGGTAGAAACATGGATAGGGAAATCAAGGATATCACAAATCAAATCCAGCCTCAATGCAAAACTCACAGACATATAAGAATATGTAGAACCTGGGTCAAATAATACCAAAGTCATTTTATTAAAGACAAGAATGGTACATGTGATCACCGCATCTGAGGCTTCCGCCTCGGTCCTCCCTGGAAAAGCATAGCAATGAGCCCGATCATCAATCCGGGCAACTTCCCAGGCCGACTGCGTCGCACCCCTGCTTGTGCCGCCGTTTCCCCTGTCTCCCCAGCCTCCCTGAAAATTAACTCACCCACCCTGTGGACGACCCCTAACATTACCGCCTCTGCCTGCCGGGACCACTTCTTTAGTTAGCTGCTGACCCTGATTACCTGCCTGCCTATGTGGACACTACCTCTTAAAGTGGCCTAGATCACCACAATAGAAGCAACCACGGTCAAGTGCAGGCCTGCTAGCTGATATATAAGAATCTCCTTGGCCTCTAGGAGCTGAAGACTGAGCTCCCTGACGACCACCTGTAGTAGCTGGTAGAGCGGACTGAATAGGACTAGCCGAGTAAGCCTGCTGATTCTGGCCCCTGGAATATGAACCACCATAGTTTCCCTTATTCTGGGGATTCTTGGCCAAAGCCTTAGCCTGCCCCACTTGCCTAATTCTCTCTAACTTCTTCACTTAGTCCACCACATCATTAAAGCCCTTTCCTGAAGAAGTCATATGCACTGACAGTACCTGCAGTTCACTATTTAGACCCTTGACAAACAACTGGACCCGTTCCTCCTCGGACCCCAACATCTGTGTAGCAAAGCGAGACAAAGCATAGAACTTGGCCTCATAAGCCGAGACCGACATGCCACCTTGTTCTAAGTTCAAGAACTCATCCTTCTTCCGGTCCCTCAAAGTACGAAGGACGTACTTCTCTAGAAACAACGCGTGGAACTGTTCCCAAGTCAGGGAGGTAGAACAGAAGACCGACACTCAACATGAGACCTCCACCACTTCTTGGCATCACCCTGCAGCTGAAAAGTGACAAACTCAACCCCATGCTGACGTACAATACCCAACTTGTGCAACCTCTCATAGAAATCCAGGATGAACTCATAGGCATCCTCCCTGTCTATACCCTGAAACGTCGAAGGTTTCAGCTTAAGGTACTTAGTTAGCATTTCATGCTCATTTCTAGTCATAACTGGGTCTAGCATTGGCCTGAAGAGATCATTCGTGCCCGAAGCTACGTCCATCCTAGGCGTTGTATTAGCCGTTGGCTAAGTATCCAAGGCCTAATTTGCATAAGCTGCGGGTATGGCTCCAGCACCAACCAACCCACTCAGAATATTCCACGCCTTCTTAAAAGCTTCCGGTGTCATAGTAGGAAGACCTGCACCCCCAACCGGTGCTGCCTCCGCTTGAGCCCCTTCACCCTCTACAACCACTTCTTCTACGTCCTCAGCAACATGCTCTTGAGGTGGGGGAGGGGTTACCTTGCGTGCATCAGCAGCAGCTCGAGCTCCACCCCTGGCGCGTGCGGCTCCAGCTCGTCCCCTGCCCCTTCCCTTACCTCTGCCTCGAACTGCCGGGCCCGCAGCTGGGACCGTTGGCCTTGCTCCGTTGTTCCTTATAGTAACCATCTGTGGACAGAAGAGTGAATGAGGTTAGATACCAATTTGTATCGCCAGATACCAATCGGAATCAAGTTATAGCACAAAGGAAAGAAGGAAGAAATAGTTTTTCCTAAAGCCCCGTAGCCTCTCAAAGAAAACTACGAACATATTTGCACCATTCCGCAAGACTCTACTAGACCTGTTTGGTACGACGAGATCAACGAACTTAGGGCTCTAATACCATCTTTGTCACGACCCAGACCGTCGTAAGTGACACCCACCCAACCCCCGGATGAGTGAACCTATAGAGTTCAACCCTTTTCCTAGACTAACAGCCTAAAACTAGCAAAACAGAAGTAAACTAGCAATTTAATAATTAAGAAACTATAGCATTAATATCATCCTGCGGAAAATCCCCCTAGAAATTGAAAGTCGCAGTACCAAACATTACTACCAATATCTAGAATACGGGGATGCAACCCAAAAAGGAAATACGGAAGTAGTTTTAAACCCGAAACAAGTGGGCTGAAACTCTAGAGATAAATCCAAGGTAGCTTGATCAAGCAGCTCACCCTTGAAATCAGAAATCGTCGGTGCTATAGATGAGGTCGCGTCTCAGCCGCTGGAAGATTTCTTGTACTCACCAAAAGGAAAGCAAGTGCAGTATCAGTACACCACCACTGTGTACTGGTAGGATCATCAGCCAGTTTTCAGATAAACAGTGTATAAACAGTACGACAATATCAAGTAAAAGGTATAGAAGACATGCAACAATATTAACAGACACACTTAGACTACAAGTCTCTAATTAGCTTGTTCCCGCATGAAATCCACCACCGATACTCTACGCCACAACCATATACCAATAACTATACCTTCCCGTCTAGCCCGGACCCACCCTGGGATCCCCTCTAGACAACACAAAATGTCAATTACAACCCGGCCTAAACCAAGACCAACACAACAGTTATATAGAAATTCCCGGCCACTCAAGGACCACCAAACCAATAAAACATTTCAATAATCAGCCCAGTCCACTCACGGAACTAATATCATTCAATGCAACACAACAATAAAAATGCAATGATGCAACAAAAGTAAACCCGTACCAGGCGTGGTACCCGAGCCAACCGTTAGTATACCTGTACCAGGTGTGGTACCCGTGCCAACCATTTGTTATACCAGTACCAGGCGTGGTACTCGAGCCAACCGAATGTCAACAACTCACAGTCAAATAGATGATCAAACAACTTGTAAACCAACAAGCAACACTCTTCAATCACAGACTGTAAAGCAAGAACCTTAGACATTCTACACAACTCCCCTAAGCAATGTAATTCATACAAGCACTTAGATATGAGTACAAGAATATACAACATTCACAGAAATCATAAGCCATCACCTACAACACACTTGTTTCCCTCGACGACCCGAAACAACCCCTTCACGTCAAACGCGATTCCGGGAGTTCTACTTACCCAAATTCGATTCCGAAAAGTCTCTCGGACTCCTTTATGTCTTGGCTACGTGAAAGACTAGCTTAACGCAAGACACATAAACGAATCCTTACCCAGATTTCCCTAGACTCCACCTCACTCCAAAATCGACCGAGGCTAGCCTAGCCCAGAATTTCAAACTCCCAAACCCGGAGTTTTCTAACTATAAAACTTGGCACGATTGGACTACCCATAATGACGGACCCTGTCATTACACTTGAGTGATAACTATTATTGTAGGCGAATTCAATGAGAGGCAGGTGATCCACCCAACTACCTTTGAAATCAATGACGCACGCTCTCAACATGTCTTTCAAGGTCTGAATAGTGCGCTCCGCTTGCCCATCCGTTTGAGGATGGAAAGCGGTACTAAGGTTCACCTGCGTACCCAAACCTTTCTGGAAGGCTTTCCAAAACTGAGAAGTGAATTGGGTACCTCGGTCGGATATAATGGACACCGGGCACCATGCAATCTAACAATCTCCTGAATATACAAGCTCGCATAATCTTCCCCCGAATAAGTCATTCTCACAGGCAGAAAATGGGAAGACTTGGTCATTATATCTACAATGATCCAAATGGAGTCATATTGGTTACCGAACGCGGTAGACCGGTGATAAAATCCATGTTTATCATCTCTCATTTCCACATTGTAATGGCTATGTCTTGAGACGTACCACCAGGCCTTAGGTGCTCAACCTTAACTTGCTGACATGTGGTACACTTAGCAACAAAATCAGCCACCTCTGTTTTTATATTATTCCACCAATACATTTCTTTCAAATCGTGATACATTTTAGTAGAGCCAGGGTGAATAGTGTACCTGGAGGTATGAGACTCGCCGAAGATCCTCTCGCGCAAGCCATCCATGTTCGGCACACATACTCTCCCTTGATATTGCAAGATGCCATCTCCTCCTATTTCGAACGCCATAATCTTTTGTTTCCACACATCTTCCTTAATTTGCATGAGTATGGGATCATTTGCTTGCTTTTCCTTCACCTCAGCACCCAAGGATGACTTAGCCATCTCATGCACCATAATCCTACCATCCTCGGAGTCAAGCAACCGAACTCCTAAGTTGTCAAGTCGGTGAATGTCTTTCACCAATTCCCTCCTTTCCTCTTCTACATGAGAAAGGCGCCCCATGGACAACTGGCTAAGAGCATCAGCAACTACGTTAGCATTACCTGGGTGATAGTGCAAGCTCATGTCGTAGTCCTTTAGCAGCTCAAGCCATCTTCTCTGCCTGAGATTCAGCTCTTTCTGAGTGAAAACGTATTGCAAACTCTTATGATCAGTGAAGATATCTACATGCACTCCATATAAATAATGACGCCAAATCTTGAGTGCAAAAACTACTGCTGCCAATTCAAAATCATGAGTTGGGTAATTCTTTTCGTGCACCTTCAGTTGTCTAGAGGCATATGCCACAACCTTGCCATGCTGCATAAGTACACATCCAAGTCCCATCCAGGACGCATCACAATAAACCACGAACCCTTCATCGCCCTCAGGTAGAGTCAAGACAGGAGCGGAAGTCAAAAGATTCTTTAATTTCTCAAAGCTACTTTCACAAACATTGGACCATAAGAACTTAACCTTCTTTTCTGTTAGCTTTGTCAATGGGGCAGCTATAGAGGAAAAAATTATCCACAAATATCCTATAATATCCCGCCAAACCCAAGAAGATCCTAATGTCCGTCGGAGTCGTGGGTCTGGGTCATTTCTTCACTGCCTCAATCTTTTGACGATCCACTTTAATTCCTTCACTAGACACAATATGGCCGAGGAAAGCCACCGAATCTAGCCAGAATTCACACTTGGAGAACTTGGCATATAATTCCTATTCTTTAAGAGTCTATAGCACAATTCGGAGGTGATTGGCATGCTCCTCCTCACTCCGAGAGTAAACCAGGATGTCATCAATAAACACAATTACAAACATATCCAGAAACTGCTTAAACACCCTGTTCATAAGATCCATGAAGGCTACAGGAGCATTAGTCAAACCAAAGGACATGACTAAGAATTCAAAGTGGCCATACCGAGTACGGAAAGCGGTCTTAGGAATATCAGCCTCCCTAACCTTCAACTGGTGATAACCCGAACGGAGATCTATTTTGGATAAACACTTAGCACCCTGAAGCTGGTCAAAGAGATCATCAATTCTAAGAAGATGATACTTGTTTTTCACTGTGACTTTGTTCAGTTGGCAATAATCAATACACATACGAAGGGACCCATCTTTCTTACGCATGAAGAGAACGGAGCACCCCAAGGAGAGACACTAGGGCGGATGAAACCTTTATCAAGAAGGTCTTTCAATTGGTCCTTTAATTCTTTCAACTCCGCAGGGGCCATTCTATAAGGTGGAATGGAAATAGGTCTAGTGTCCGGTAGAAGGTTTATCCCAAAGTCTATCTCTCTATCAGGAGGAATTCCGGGAAGATCTTCAGGGAATACTTCGGGAAATTCATTAACTATGGGCACGGACTAGAGTGGGGGACTTTCAACATTAGAATCCCTAACCCAAACCAAATGGTACAAACAGCCTTTGGATATCATCTTTCGTGCTCTAAGATAGGAGATAAACTTTCCCTTAGGAGCTACGGGACTACCCTCCCATTCAAGGACTGGTTCGTTAGGAAAGCAAAATTTGACCTTTCTAGTCCTACGGTCCATGTTAGCATAGCAAGAGTAAAGCCAATCCATCCCCAGAATTACATCGAACTCTACCATATCCAATTCTACCAAATCCACCACAGTATCCCTAAGTAGGATAGTAACAGTACAATTCTTATAGACCTTTCTAGCAACAATAGAATCACCGACAGGGGTGGAAACTAAGAAGGGTTCAGGAATATTTTCGGGGGAAAAATCAAAATTTACAGCCACAAAAGGAGTCACATAAGATAAGGTGGAGCCAGGATCAAGTAATACATAAACATCACAGGAGAAAAGCCGTAACATACTCGTGACAACATCAGGGGAAGTCTCATATTCCTGGCGATTAGATAGCCCATACAGACGGTTTCGACCCCCACCTGTACCAGAAGTAGCTCCTTTAGCAGTTGGGGCTGATGAAGTAGGAGCTGAAGCCTTGTTGCCCACAAAAGTTCTCCTAGACGGAGGACACTCCTTGTGAATATGGCCAGGCTGTCCACAACCATAACACACGCCCTAACCTATTAAGCACTGACCATGGTGAACTTTGCCACAAGTGGCGCAAGGAGCATAAGATTGAGCTGATTGGACCACACTGCCCTGAGATTGAGTACCTTGCATCTTCGAACCATGGCTAGGATGAAATCGCTGATCGCCCAAAGGTTTAGGGGTAGGTGCACTAGCTGATGACGGAGCATGTCCCCAAGACCTCTTTCTGAACCGACGCCTGTCCCCCTTACCAGTATGATGACAGTCTGCCTCCTGGTCTACTAGCCTTGTCCTCTTATTTTGGCGTTCTACTGCCTCGACCTGCTTTTTCTTCTCTTTCTCAACTTGTTGTATATACACCACCAATCTGAACAGATCCATATCCTTATTCAACATAGCCGCTTTGCATGACAACACCAAGTCATCAGAGATACCATTTGTAAACTTCCTCATCTGAGCCCTCATATCAGATACCATTTCCGGAGCATAATGAAACAGTTGGTTAAACTTCAGAGCATACTCCTTGACTGTCATATTACCATGCTTCAGGTTCACAAACTCCTTAGCCTTGGCTTCCCTCAACTCCTGTGGAAAGTAGTGGTCAAGGAAAGCTTCAGAAAAATCTTCCCATATGGCAGGCTCGGCTTCCTCACCGCTCATTTCTTCCCACTCATCATACCATTGATAGACCACCCCTTTCAGCTGATAAGCTGCCAACTCTACCCCCTCAGTGTCACTAGTATGCATGACCCTGAATATCTTCTCCATCTCATCCATAAAATCTTGAGGATCCTCTTCAGCATTGGACCCCGTGAAGACTGGTGGATTTAGTCGCATGAACTGACACACCCTAGTAAAATCTGAAAACCCGATGGTAGCACCAACACTTCCTGATCGGCGAGACTGAGAGGACACAAGGTGAGCAAGCATCTGCATAATCTGTCTGAACTCAGCATTAGTGACCTCGCCCTGTGGAGACTGAGCCCGAGTAGCACCGATCCTGGGATCTCGAGTGGGGACCGTAACAGGAGTAGTAGCAGGGGCAACAGCAGGAGGGACTGGTGGGTTCCCAGTAGGAGCAACAGGATCAGCAGTGCGGACGCCATAACGGGTCTGCAACCCATGGGTATGGCGAACCTCCTCAGCAGCTGTCTCTGCGGGGACTGAGGTTCCAGCCGTAGTTCCTGATTCGGTGGGCCTTCGTGGAGACATGATCTGAAATGCGGGAAAGTCAAGAGTTAGGAACAATTTTCTTAGACTCAGGCTCTTTAGCACGACGTAGAACATGAAGAAAGGGAAATATTCCTAAATGCCTTGTAGCCTCTCTTTTATAAGTATGGCGCGCTTCACACCCATAAAACAGACTCTACTCGACACGGCTTCGTAGACACCCTAGGACCATGAACCGTGCTCTGATACCAAGTTTGTCACAACCCGAGACTAGGCCCCGAACGTAATGGGCATCCCAAACCAATGAAGTCCAGAGAAAACCCCTTAGCATTCATAATAAGCACATTCAATAATAAAGAGTTGCGGAAAGATGAACACAATACTAAAACGTCTGGTTCAATATGAATAAGTCAAAATCAAACCTTAAGGGATCCAATCATACATAATCTACGAAGCCTCTATTCCATAAAGAAAGAAAATCATTTATACCAGGACAAGGCCCCGGCGATACCATAAAAACAAATACTATAAATGTATGTCATAAAGGTGTCTTCCGAAGGATGGAGAGCTCACCAAAAAGCTGGATCGGTTTGCTCTAATCTAGTGTTGCGTAGTACCACGAGAAGGTGCCTCTGAACCTACATCATACAACGATGTAGCCGCCCGAAGACGGTCAGTACGTGGAATGTAGTGGTACACAGAACAAAGAAAATAGATACAATATACTTCATCTGAAAAGTTGACATTTAAAACACTTCCAATACAATGACAATAAATATCCATAGTAAATTCCGTTAAGAGAAAACAATAGACTTCTGTCGTTTACTTCTGAACTAGATGGTATCACTGACTTCTATTCAACACCACGGGCTATGTGGGTCCGATCAACGCTCGACCGGCTAAGCCCCAACCCATGTTTGTTGCATGAGTCGAGATTTCAATATAATATGGCCAGTACAATCATCCTCGTGGAGGAAAAGATAAGGTCGTCCTAAGTTAGGATCGAACCATCCCTATGTCGGCAAAACACAGGTTTCGGGCGTTGAGACGTTTAGCCTCACACCTTCTCGGTTAACCATCTAATTCTCTTAGAGCCCAAATTGTTACCATTTTCAATATCCTTAAAAAACATCATTCAATAATACAATTCTGTTAGGGGCATAAACCGTTATTGGTATCGTCATACCAAGACTTGCAAGTCACCTATTTCATCAATATAGAACCCATAAGGTCCGTCAACAATTCATCATGCCCAATTATAGGATTTATATAGTAAAACAAAGGTCTTTTGTCTCAATCCGATCCTTTAGTAGAAACCGTTACCATAGCAATATCTTTCAAATCTGTAAAATCATTTGGAGTCCTTTGAACAATGGGAAAGACAAGTAAAATCTCAAAATCCCTTTGTAAGTACCATTCGTTGTACAATTACTAATATTTTCAAGTGAAATATAAAGGACTAACGATTTCATGAAGTTTTATCAAAGTTAGAAAAGCTATACTTGCAACCCTAAGTTCATATTCAAAGTAGTGAAAACGTAAGGGTTGGAAACCATCATATCTAGAAAATACTTTGAAGTAGGATCGTTCTGCGTACCTTTTGGCGGAAAGAGACTCAAGAATTTCTTGAAGTTGACCTTTAAAGCTTGAACCCTAAGTGTTCTTGTCCCAAGAAACTTTGGAGAGTAAAGTATCGTATGTTTTGATGAATGGGACGCTCTTAGGGACTTAGGATCATTTTAGAATAGTGGGGGGCAATTCTTGGATGAGGAAGGGACCAAAATACCCTCAAATAACTTAAGAAGAGGCAATTCCCGTAGCAATACCCTAGGGGTCCTATTTATAGGCAATTCCAATTAAAATTCGGATTGGTCTAGGAAGGAAAAACGCGTCCAAAACGGTCGCCAAAACGGTCCGTTTTGGCCACAAACGGACCGTTTTTTAAGGCGTTTTAACTTACGAAAATTTTGAGTTTCTGTCTCCAGAAACGGTTGGGAAAACGGACCGTTTTCTCTTCCGTTTTAACTCCCAACATCGACGGTCTTCTGGACAGACAGACGTCTTCTCGGTAAACTGATCATAACTTTTTACTCCGGACTCGGATTTATGCGCGGTCGGCGGCGTTGGAAAGAAGACTCGAAGATCTTAAATTTGGTGGGTAATAGGCCACCTCACTCTTTATATTCTAGGAGAAATGATCGTTTGAAGATGACCCAAGTTAGAAAGTTATAAGAAAACTTAGCCGGTAGAGAAGCTTTCAACTTAATTTGTGCTAGGGGTTCTTTAAGACCTTAATTCACATCCAACACTCATCCCCCACATAGTGCTTGACCATAATACCTAGTTACAATGAAAGCTTCCGGGTTCAGGTCTAATTACACGCGAAAAACGATCGGAATCCTAGCTCGAAAGTTTGGGGTGTTACAAATTACTTAGAAGAAACAGTGGCATTTTGGTTTATTACTACAGGTACTAGCCAAAAGGAAAGATCTACCACAAATTAGAACTTGAACCAGTTGACTCTTTAAAGTAGGAGATCTCAAGAGGGCTAATTCCATATTAATTGATTGACAAATATATGAAGCTGGATTTTGTATCACCAAAGCTACAATTATTTTACTACAATATTCAGCATGACAAAACACAAAAAACGTCAAAAGATGATCTCGTTTAAAGAAAACTTACGTAAAGCAAGCAGTCAGCCAATCATCCCTCTGTTGAAGTGCTATCCAAAGATCTATAACCTTCACATCTAACTCTTGGCACAACTTTACGCAAGCTTCTGAATATTTCCGACAGGATTCATTTGATCGACCAAGACCATTACTAACCATGTGCAATAATGAGAAGCATGCATCACCAATTTAGCAATAAGAACTTCAAGAAACAACGAAAAAAACCTCCATGTTTAACATCAATTACCCGAATGCTTCAGTGATTTGTGCCTCATTCACAGCAGGAGCAGTGAGAAAGATTATTCGAGTCTTCTCAGAGAGGCTCTGTTAATGCAGCAGATATATGTTAGGAATTCACACCAAACTCATCTATTGCATTAAGAAGAGGGTTGATGCTGAAGTGCCAACTAGATTTAACAGAATATCTGTGTACATTCGCTATAATATTTATATTTTGGTAAAACATAGCCAAGGGTCTATCGGAAACAGCCTCTCTACCTCACAAAGGTAGGGGTAAGAGGTAAGGTCTGCTTACATCCTATTCTCCCCAGACCCAACTTGTGGGATTACATAGGGTATGTTGTTGTATTTTGGTAAAACTTTATCCAAGAAAAGTAAGTGGATCAAATTTACTGTTTGTATCCCCATCAATATGATCTCTATGATGATTGAGAATTGAGCTAATATAGGATGAATAGAAGGTCCAAATACGTACTGTCAAATTTGAAACAAAAACAAAAAAAAAATATGCTTATTCTTTGATATTATAATCCTGACCACATTGGAATATATTCACGACGTGCAACTCAAATTTAGAAATGTTACCTTCAGATGAATTGCAATATTCCTCATGTTTTCTACATATTCAGGAAGAGGAACATGAGGACTTAGGCCACTTGGGTGAGGCTCCATCGAATCGTTCCCTCCGAAATAAACTATTACCAAAGAAGGCTGTACAGCTGCACCCTAAGTTTAATAACACACAAGCCAACCACATTAAATATGATAGGGGCAGAGGACTTTATGGTCTAGGCCCGCAGAAGAACACTACTTTAGATTAAATTCAATAATTTCCATGAAGTCGCCTAGCAAATGCTGCATGGTCTTGGAACAAAGATAAAATTATTTGAAAGATGGAACTAGGAAAAGGACAGTACATTTGGTCATCAATCCATTACCTTGGGGAACAATTCGTCCAAGACTTGAAGCGCGCACCTCGAATTCCAGCCTGCATATCCACGCAGCACTATATCTGCCTATTCCAATAGGACATATGATAAATAAGTTCCAGACCTTTGTACACACAATTGACTCAAAATTATGATAAATTCTGGAGCACTCACAAAACACAATAAGCAGGCATTCAGCTAGCTTTACAAGTATTACATTCTTTTATCAAGTTTTATAACAAAACATGTATTTACGCCACTTATTCAAAAAATGCAAATTCAAACTAAACGATTATCATTTCACTTTTTTGACACACGAAATAAGAGGTAACAGTACCTTGAAAATCTTCCATTAGTTAACCACATCTCGAAGCATAAAGAAACAACATAACGTGAAAAGAAAGAATCAATTACAGCAAAAAAAGAAAGAGGTGATCTTAAGTCCAGCTCAATTAAATCCGTGCTAGAGTTCATTACCATAACTTCATTTAGAACTTAAAACTGAAGCTCAACCAATTAGATCACAATTCATGATGCAAAATAAGCATTATTTAGCTGTTGGAAAACTTAGACACAATAGGAGAAAGATTTCAATCAAGTAAACTTTACTTATCATGTTCTAAGGAATTGTTAACTAAATATACTTGAAAGAAACATGCAATTTATGCCAACAACAACAATTATCTCACTCGCTACGTGTTGGTCAATCTCAGCCTCTCTTTCTTACTGTTGAAATTATGCATGATCAGCAATGATTTAGATTGATTAGGTTTAATTTTGTTTATTTTGATTGATGAAATTCGGAAACAACCCCTCTACTTCTGAGGTAGAGGTAAGGTCTGTGTTCACTCTACTCTCCCCTAACCCACATTGTGGGATTATACTAGGTATGTTGTTATTAGTATTTTGATTGATGAAATTATGCTTGGATTAGGATGTCTTTCCTAGAATCACTAGTTTACCAAACTTGTAAGCTACGTAATTAGTATATTCTCAACCAAGAATAAGGGAATAATCAAATACTTCATGGTACCATGCCAGGCAACAGGTAGAAATTCCCTGTTCAAGTCTCACCAACATCTATCAATAGAATATTTCCACATGCTTGCCCCAAGAAATGAAATCAGGTCCCTCGTAAGGGATGTTGAAGACCTAAAATAAATATATAAAAGTGTCCCATCTCTAACAATTTATACTTTTAGATGATGCGGTTCACACAATTCAAAATTTACTTTGCTCTCAATCCGTTCCTCCTCTTTTTCCATAGGGAAGAGTCACAGATAATCTAACGGCCTATAAGTTCTTGTTATGGAGTCAAAAAGGTTTTAAACAAGTCTATCATCTCCACTGCTTGTTAATATCAACAATTTAGCAGGGCCACATTGCTACTTCATGTATTACATAATGTTTTGATGTCTACACATATCTTTTGTCCAAATCTCCTGATTCTTGGAAAAACAAAACACTCATTCACACGGATATGCAGACAGAGAAAAAGAAAGAAATTATTGTAGCCTTAGCCTTGACATCATCTTGTGGTATCCTAAGCTTTTTCCCAGCACAAAAAAAGAATTAGCTTGCTCTAAAATTCATGTTTACTCATCCATCAGTGCTTGAATTGTACTCCCTCCAATTCAATTTGTTTTTCTTAATTTCCTTTTTAATCCGTTTAAAAAAGAATGACTTTTTTCTTTTTAACCAACTCTTTAATCCTAATTTTTCACATGACAGATTTAAGAGCACAAGATTAAAAGGCATTTTGGTACATTCGGCATATCTTTAGTTTAAGACCACAAGATTCAAAAGACTTTATTACTTTTTTAAACTTCGTGTTAAGTCAACACCAGACAAACAAATTGAAACGGAAGGAATAGTAGACAAGAAATTCTTAGAGTCCCTTTGGTTGCTTGAATTGAATTCAGCATAACCATGTACCTTATTTGGTTGCTTGAATGAAGGGAATTGATCTCCTCATTAAATTCCATGAAACTTGCACACGATTTGGTTGCAATATTGTATGTTCTTATAAATAATACTTGTATAAGCTATACAAGAATCAATGCATTATTTGATATTATGAATAAAAATACGTATATTAGCAATGCAGGGATTAAATTATTTAAAGATAAAAACACTCTTAAAGTAGGTAGTTCTTTGTATAACCATGATCCCTTCATTCTTAATTACAGCATAATAATTCTTTCATTATACATTTCAAAATAACAATTCTTTTATTATTAATCTAAGCATAACTTGTCTCCGAACCAAACGATCCCTTACTATCATAAAGAAGAAAAAGCACTCCTATTCTAAAAGCAATTGAGTGCACTTCTGACTCATTTTATTTGAAAATGATAAAAAAAAAAGTTGCAAATCAAGTGGTACCCACTACCCACTACTTCAAAATTCACTGATTACAAAAATCCAATGTAATAAAACACACACATACACATACTCCCTTTCTTTTAGTGTTCATGATAAGATTTTACATGATCATTAAGAAAAAATAATTAAGAATATAATTTAACTTATATATTTCTATTAATCTTTGTTTATTTATGTGTCTCTTAATTATAGAATAATTAGTGCTAAAAATAAAGTTAGAAAAAATAATTAATTCTCTCTTAATTTTGTAAATTGATAAGTATTTTGAAATAACTATTTTTAGTATACACGACAACTAAAAAGGAACCGAGGGAGTATAACCTAACATGAAAATCCACTAAAACAAGACAATAAAAAAAAAACAGAAGACCAAAAAGCATGTAGAAGTTGAAGAAATCAAACAGAATGTAAAAGAAAAACCTTGCGAGAATAAAGGTCAGCGAGGATTGCACCCCATCCTTGATGACTGTAGCTGAATTGTACTATGGATGAACCAAAAAGCACGAATTGTTGACGAATTGGTCCTACCATTTCATTATCGATGAAACTCAACAAAACAAAATGTTTCTCTCTTGACTCAAGAAAAGATAATGTTTCTTTCTATCAACAATTGTCTACTTGCTCCACGCGGCGCAATGGGACCAAAGGTGTGTAAGGGTTCAATATATGCTATTTTATTGTCTCAATTTATGTAACATATATGAAATTTGGAGAGTTAATTAATTTTTTTTGTATGATTTTTAAATATTTTAAATTTTTAATTATTATGATTTATAATTATTTTACATAATCTTTAAATAATATATGTCACTCTCGTCATCTCAATAGTTTTTAGATTTTTATATGATTTTTTAATAAGTTATTAATTATTATGATTTTATAATACTTTCACATAATTTTTAGATAATATATTTTATTCTCTCTGTGCTGATTTATGTGACACTGATAGAATTTGGAGAGTTAACCAAATCTTTTATATAGCTTTACATATTTTAAGTTGTTAATCATTGTGATTTATAGTACTTTCAACGTAATTTTCAAATAATATATGTCAATTCCTCTATCCTAATTTCGGGACATTAATAGATTTTGGAGAGTTAATCAAATTTTTAATATATCATTTTATTGTGATTTACGATACATTTTACGTTATTTTCAAATAATATATATTACTTCCTCTGTCCCAATTTATGTGGCACCAATAAAATTTTGAGAGAACCAAATTTTTATTACGTCTTTCAAATATTTTAAGCTGTTAATTATTGCAATCTATAGTAATTTTTATGTAATTTTAAAATATATAATAAATTAAAAAAATAAAATTAATTAATTAAAATGGAAGATAAATATATAAAAAAAAAATCTTGATCGGCAAGTAGGAAAGATAATCACCAGCTACTTGCCAAGCTTCTTGTATATATTACTAATATATAATCCTTGCATCTATCCTTGCATTATTAATTCACGCATCTTAATTTCTAAGTTAGTATTGATCCTTCCATTACAATTGTCACTAATATCAATAATGTTAATCTCTACATAACTTATCTCTTAACCGAATGATCCCTGGAATAATAGTTTAGTTTGCGGTCTTGGTCAAATGTGCATGTTAATTTAAGTATGTAAACTCCATGAATAAATTAGATCAATAATCTAAAAATCGATTGCAGCGGAAAAAATATTTCGTTATGCGAATCTTCATTTTTTTGTTTTCTTAGACGAAGTACTTGTGAAGATTATTTTTGTATATAGTAGCAGTAACTTGTTTTCTAAATTTCCAGAGATATACGGACTCTTTTAACATAAATGTAAATTAATTTTAAAATTCAAACTTATATATCATGCAACTATAAAATTATATTGTGCCATTTTAATGGATTGAAGAACTGGGAGACAAGATTTTATATCTAGAAATCTATATCTATATTTATATCTATTTATCTATCTATCTATCTATATCTATCTATCTTCTATACTATATTAAAAGTGTGAAGCACTATATAATGTGATTCGAACTTTTTACCCTTCATTAAAAGTCTATTCTTTAGACAAAATTGTCTTTTCACTTCTCCTTTTAAATTAATACATAACTTTTTTTACTCAATTAATAAACATAAAAAATTCTTGAAGTATATTTGAAAAAGGTTTTTTCTAAAAAAATTAGACACGACACACTTGAAATATATTTGGAAAAGGTTATATATTTGAAAAAGGTTTCTACTTAAAAAAATAGACAAGACACACTTGAAATATATTTGAAAAAGGTTTCTACTAATTATTATTTTTGGGGAATGTAAAGAAATTGTTGCATTACGAATTAGGATTTAATAAAATAGAATTGTTTTCTTTTTCGTACATGGCAATTTAGTATTAGAAAATAGATTATGTAAGTATCTTTTGACTATTTTTAATTTACTTTTTTTTTCAAGTTTGGAGTCTTTTTTGTTAGGGTTTGCTTTGATTTTTTTTTTAATCATAATTAAAATTACATTTATTGATGGAAAAGGTTTCCTTGATTAAAAGATCTCTTTCATATTTGGTTAATCCTTTCTTGAAGGAAAAGTTTTGGACATCTATAAATTGAAGATTTGTTCCTCTCACAAACGATATAATCGTTAAAATTGTGTTTCTTCTATTATAATTCTATTTGTCTATGATTTAACGCTATCAAAATTTACAATTGTTAGATTTCGCATAATGTTCTATTATTTTACATGGATTTACGTATATTTTTTTTATTATGGGCTTTATATTAATAATTTTATCACATTCATTAAATAAGTATTTGTGTTAATACTAATATTATCATCTTCTTTTCTTTTCTGTACAGAAAGTAAAGCGAAGAAATTATCTAAAGCTATAATGTGAAATCGAATTTATACGTCCAAATAAGTGCTATCGGAGAAATATTTTAAACCAGGTATATATATATTGGTGTTTGCCCTTCATTAATAGTCTCTCCTTTAGATATAATCGTCTTTTTACTATCTTCCTCCAATTAATGTCATTTAATTATTATGATAATATTGAGGACTTTAAAATTAATTACAATCATAAATGATAAAATTTTATTTATTTGTAATAAGTATACATATATACTACGAATATGCCAAAATAATTTGAGGATTTTGGTATGTCGAACTGAGACTGAAACTTCAACTTAACCCTAAATTATACTTCCACTTCTTATACTCATACATATGTAAATTCGTGCACATATTCTTACAATAGGGGCAAAAAGAATGGCATAAAGGAAAAGCAAAGAAAGCAATTGCAGTGGATTTACTCTACTCACGATGTTTTTTCATATCAAGATTACCAATATATTAATTGATAAAAAATTCCTTGATTCTTCTATTTTTGTCTCTTTTGTGTTTACAATCCAATAATATTTGTTTTCTTAATTTAGCAAATATGTATCCGTCTTTGTTGTGTCTGAATCATCATCGTAATTTTGCAGATAGAGACATACCTCCATCAAGAGGTAAGAAATCCAATACTTCTATTTAATTTATGTACGGCACATTATTAATATTTTTTTTGTTTTTTAAAAGATAATGAATTTGTTTTTTTCTTCTAAATTTTCTTTGTAATTTAACAATAGTTAATAGCGTATTTTTCGAACGTAGAATGATGCGGACCTCCTTGTGATACATGCTTTGAGAAAAATAATATTTGATGTCTTGATCTTTTTGTAAATACCCCAGAATTTATGGATTTTATGAGATTAGCATACTGATTTGAGTCATTCTTATACCATCGTTATAAATTGCGATATCTTTATCAGTTTGTTTCGTCTAGAAATCTTAGCTCCAACTTAGTTATATATTCATGGGGAAGTCTTCTTATTTTTCAACCAAAACAATAAGTCATTATTTATATACCTCATATTACAAGTATTTTATTTGCATTTTTTTTATTAGTGCATCTGTATATGTATTTCATTATATTTCATTCTTCCCAATAAAATTACATTCCTTGACTTCCACAATTATTCTATAAAATGTGATGATGCATTTATTTTTAATATTTTTTTTCCCTCTAACTATAAGTTAATGTTTTGGAAAAAAAAACACCAAACGGATTGTGTTTTGGCTTTCACATAAGAGGATTTTATATAGTAAAATAAGATACTTACCAGTTATTATTATCAAGTCGTCTTATTGTCAATTTAATATAATATGGTAACTTTAAAATATATATAACCAAAACAAATATAATTATGAACGTTTTTTCTTTAATTATTATTATTATTTAATTAACTAATGACTTTTAAATCTAAAATATGTAAATTCTACTTTATACAAATATCTTCCTTATTTGAAATAGTACAATTAATACACGTACTACATATTAACTAAAACATTAAAATAGGTTTTCCTCTAATAATCCTATTAGGGTTATAAAGCACATCTATAAATTAAAATAACTTTAGCATCAACCGCTTCACTAGCTTCTCATCAGGTTTGATTGATTTCTCTTCTCGCATTTCACTTTCCTTTAATCTTTATAAATTTACTTATTTATTTGTGTGTTGCTTAAGCAATACTCATTGAAATTTTACTTCATTTAGTTACGTACGACTATAATTTTTTATAATTTTATGAACTTTGTGCATGCATACTTAATAAATCACTACATCTTGAATATTTTCACCATATCTTTATGCTTTATTCCATTAAAAAAATTAAAATCTTCACCTTTCGAAACCAATCAATTTACCCGTATTTCAGTTATGGATTTATTTTTTCAGGTTATTGCTTAATATATATAGGGGCGGAGCTAAGGAATCAGAAGGGGTTCATCCAAATCTCCTTGTAAGTTTTTGGATGTTTACTTCTTTATTTTGTGAATTCTCTTAGTGAAAATCTTGATTCCACCACTGAATACTTTTGCAACATCGACATGACTTCTTGGTTATATAATATATAGAATATCGGTAGGAGTGTGCGTTATTGGGATTCATCAATAAATTAAATCAAATCAAATTGAATTTTAATTTGGATTAATTTTTTAGTTTGATTTCGAATTAAGAATTTATTTTTTTATTTTTGGTTTGAGTTTGGATTTAGAAAATAAAAATCGAGAAATCGGAAAAATCAAATTATTTTCGGTTTAAAATTAGAGTTTGAGTTTGCCACTTTTGGCCCTTTTAGTTATTGCCTTAGAAAGATCAAAACTGAATAATACAAAACTGAATGCACACCCCTAATATCCAGTGCTTTGGCTTCAACGTGAATATAGAATTAGATTGAAATTCAATCAATTTACCCGTATTTCAGTTATGGATTTATTTTTTCAGGTTATTGCTTAATATATATAGGGGCGGAGCTAAGAAATCGGAAGGGGTTCATCCAAATCTCCTTGTAAGTTTTTGGATGTTTACTTCTTTATTTTGTGAATTCTCTTAGTGAAAATCTTGATTCCGCCACTAAATACTTTTACAACATCGACACGACTTCTTGGTTATATAATATATAGAATATCGGTAGGAGTGTGCATTATTGGGATTAATCAATAAATTAAATCAAATCAAATTGAATTTTAATTAGGATTAATTTTTTAGTTTGGTTTCGAATTAAGAATTTATTTTTTTATTTTTGGTTTGAGTTTGGATTTAGAAAATAAAAATCGAGAAATCGGAAAAATCAAATTATTTTTGGTTTAGAATTAGAGTTTGAGTTTGCCACTTTTGGCCCTTTTAGTTATTGCCTTAGAAAGATCAAAAGTGAATAATACAAAACTGAATGCACACCCCTAATATCCGGTGCTTTGAGTTCAACGTGAATATAAAATTAGATTGAAATTGTAAGGATTCGATAGACCCTTCCTTTAAGTGGTCTTACATGGAACGAACTCGAATTAGTCGGGTCAACGATGTCAGATACCAAATAATTATACGTAAAAAAAGAGAGAGATGTTCAAACAGGAAAAAATTTACCACATCAAATGCATGCCAAATATGGTGTCTTAAAAGGTAGACTGATTTATTGCTTTAAGTTATCAACTATCCAATACACACTTTAGTACTAATATATCTTCTTTGGTGGATTTTTAGCCAAAGAGAGTAGAAGAATCAGCGGTTCAACTGGTGTCTTGAAAGCCTCCCTCTTCATTATAGGTAAGCATGTTTGTTTTATCTTTTTGTTATGGAAAATACTCTTTTTCAATTAATGTTATTTTATTCTTATTTTAAATTTACATGTCATGCAAGTTAAGTTAAAGTTGATGGCCTCCGATCAAATCATGTATATACTTATGTGTTCGGATTCATAAGGTTCGTAGAGTTTGATTTTTTTTTTTAATCTTTTGTTCTTTGCTAGTATGATCTAAGAGTTGATTTTTATTCTATGAGAAATTTTTGTATACTTTTTGTATATAGAAATTTTGTGTACAAAGTATTTGATATAAAACTATCGGATGTTTTGTGCATATGCAGTAGGAGACTAATGAAAATTGAAGAAGACTATAAAAGATGATTAAAATGCATGTATTTATTTATTATAACAAATGAAAAATCTCAATATTCTTTTATATATTAAGTTATTTTACTATAAATAAGCATGAGTTATAGATGAAAAGGTAAACAATAAAATTGATCATCGCTAATTCAATTTAGTAATGAATTAGCAACGAATTATTAAAAAGAATTCTTAACTACGAGCAATTTAGTGACGAAGTTTGTAGCTAAATCCTATTTTATTCTTAGTGTTTGTTGTTAAATAAGGTGCGCGTTTTGATCACGCACAAAGCGCGTACACTAAACTAGTTATATTAAAAGTGTGAAGCACCTTATAATGTGATTTGAACCTTTTGTCCTTTGTTAAAAGATCTTGTAATAGACAAAATAGTCTTTTCCTATTTTTCTTAATTAAAATTATAATTATATATAAACACTAATATATATTACCACAAAAAATAAAACATGTTTTAAATTTTGGAAAGAAAACCATTCTCTAAAGGGAAAAAAACAAACTGCCCTAAATAATTTAAGAAAAACACGTTTTTGTTACTTTGATAGATTTTTTTTTATTAAAAAAATTTCCTTATAAAATATTTTGAACAGAAAACCATTCTCTAAAGGAAAAAAAATAAACTGCCCTAAATAATTAAGAGCACACGTTATTTTTACTTTGGTAGATTTTTTAAAAAAAAACAAAATTTCCTTATAAATCAAAAAGTCAGGTTTTTATAAATCTAGATGTCTATTAATTTTTAAACGGATTTAGTTTAGCTTTATGAATCACTTTAAAATTAAACTTTCTTTAACCAATTAATTAATGATACTTATATTAGTAGTTGTCTCTCTTTATTTAGGTTTAGATTATTCTTCTAAAACTACCGTATGTAAGGCAAAAACATGTTTATGTATAGAATTTATTTTACCAATTAAAATCTTGATAGTATCTATGATTAAAGAGATAAATTTACTTGTGATTTGAGATAAGTTTTCTAAAATTTTAGTATGTTTTTTAAGTTTACAATAAATAAATTATCATGTATTCTTGATAGACAATTGCTAATTGAGATTTTTTTGTTTTTGTGAAATCTTGATATATCTTATAATTGAAGAGACACTTTTGCTTGTGATTTGAGGTATATTTTCTAAAATTTTAGTATACTCTTGATGTTTACAATCTTGAAAGTATCTATGATTAAAGAGATAAATTTTCTTGTGATTTGAGGTAAGTTTTCTAAAATTTTAGTATGTTCTTGAAGTTTACAATAATAAATTATTATGTATTCTTGATAGACAATTGCTGAGAAGTTTTTTGTGAATTGATAGTATCTATGATTGAAGAGACAAATTTGCTTGTGATTTGAGATAAGTTTTCTAAAATTTTAGTATGCTTTTGAAATTTACAATAAATAAATTATCATGCATTCTTGATAGACAATTGCTAATTGAGAGGTTTTTTTTTGTAAAATCTTAATATATCTTTTGATTGAAGAGACAAATTTGCTTGTGATTTGAGGTATGCTTTTAATGTTTACAATCTTCATAGTATCTATGATTAAAGATATAAATTTGCTTGTGATTTGAGGTATGTTTTCTAAAATTTTAGTATGCTCTTGATGTATACAATCTTGATAGTATCTATGATTAAAAAGATAAATTTGTTTGTGATTTGAGGTAAGTTTTTTTAAATTTTAAGTATGTTCTTGAAGTTTATAATAATAAATTATTATGCATTCTTGATAGACAATTGCTGAGAAAGTTTTTTGTTAATTGATAGTATCTATGATTGAACAAACAAATTTGCTTGTGATTTGAGGTAAGTTTTCTAAAATTTTAGTATGTTTTTGAAGTTTACAATAAATAAATTATCATGTATTCTTGATAGACAATTGCTAATTGAGTTTTTTTTTGAAATCTTAATATATCTTATGATTGAAGAGACAAATTTGCTTGTGATTTGAGGGTATATTTTCTAAAATTTTAGTATGCTCTTGATGTTTACAGTCTTGATAATATCTATAGTTAAAGAGATAAATTTGCTTGTGATTTGAGGTAAGTTTCTAAAATTTTAGTATGTTTTTGAAGTTTACAATAATAAATTATCATGTATTCTTGATAGACAATTGGTGAGAATTTATTTTGTGAATTGATAGTATCTATGATTGAAGAGACAAATTTGCTTGTGATTTTTGGTAAATTTTCTAAAATTTTAGTATGTTTTTGAAGTTTACAATAAATAAATTATCATGTATTTTTGATAGACAATTGCTAATTGAGTTTTTTTTTTTGAGAAATCTTGATATATCTTATGATTAAAGAGACAAATTTGCTTGTGATTTGAGGTATATTTTTTAAAATTTTAGTACGCTCTTGATGTTTACAATCTTGATAGTATCTATAATTAAAGAGATAAATTTACTTGTGATTTGAGGTACGTTTTCTAAAAGTTTAGTATGTTCTTTAAGTTTACAATAATAAATTATCATGTATTCATACACAATTGTTGAGGGATTTTTTTTGTGAATTGATAGTATTTATGATTGAAGAGATAAATTTGCTTGTGATTTGAGGTAAGTTTTCAAAAAATTTAGTATGTTTTTTTATATTTACAAAAATAAATTATAATGTATTTTGGATAGACAATCGCTAAGTGAAATTTGAAATAAATAATAATGTTGTGACTTTGTCATAAACTTGAATTGTTAGAGAAGTTTTTTCTTCAAAATTTATTTTCGTTCTTTTTATTTAGTTTGACATTAAATGTTTGTATCGATGTTACATCAAATCATATAATTTAATATAGTTTATATAATTTAATAAAGTAAAAATATATGTTAATTTATTATGATAAAGTGCTAAAAGTCTACATACAAACACATATTATTTATCTATTGATTTGGTGTAAACACCGAGTAAAAATAAATATTTATCATTTTGATGTATAACATTTTTTTTCATTACTCTTATAACATCTCACGTCATAATAATGATAATCGTTTATTAGTCACAATTAATAAAAGAATGTATTGGAAAAGTTTGGTATAATTATTAACCAAGGAAAATATTTGATATCTTATGTTAATTATATTATGATTAACATTTAAATTTAATCTTGTAGTAAACTTTTATTTCAATCACAATTGTGTTTCACTTACAATATTTGTGATAAATTAGCAATGGACTATACATGTTGATATTCAAATTGATTATATCATTTTTGTGAGACGCGAATAATAAAACTTAGGATTGATCAACATTGAGATTAAATGTATGTTTTGTTTGGATTTATGTTTTTCTTCAATATTTTATTTTAAATTTTTTTATCTCAAAATTATTCTTTATTATTTTTGCAAATAATTATTATTTAATTAATATATTTTGAAAAATAAAAAGCTGTAAAATTCATACTTTTGTCAAAATCCTATAAAAAGTTCCATGTTTTTTCAAATAAAATACATGAGTAATTCAATTAATGACAAAAGTAAAATACAAAACATGTGATCTATATGAGATGTTTGAATAATTGGCGTGGGTAGGTTAAAAATACAAAGGAAAAAAATATGTATTTAATATGAGAGTTAGGTACGAAATCAATTACTATTAAAATCCTAATATTTAGGATTGTTTGGTTTAGTACTTTATTTGAAATTCATGTTATTCTAATATGGTAAATAATTTATGGAATAAAAGTAAAGATATTTAATAGTTGGGTAATTTTTTCTTGGTAGAAAAGATTTTGAACTTTTATAAATTGAGAATCAATTTCACAATGTAGTCCTCAAACAAACTTTAATTTTGGGAAAAATTATACTTCCAATAGTTTTATTATTTTTATATTTTATATCAATCATATGTAGATTACTTGACCAAATCAATTTAATATTTTATGAGTTATGCTAATAATTTGAGTTGACTAAATCAATTTAATATTTTAGGAGTCATGCTAATAATTTGAATTTAATCGTATTCTAAGGATACATCAAAAGTTCGGATTCACTAGATGATGTAGTTTCCTTGAGATTCAAACGAGATGAAGAAGAGTCTATTGAAAAAGAAAAGAAGGTGAATAAGAGATCATTATTTTTAATTTTAAGTTTTGTACTTAATATAATATGTACACAATAATTTTCTTTTTTTGTATATGTTATTATTATTAAAAAATACACATGTGCACTGCACGTACATTAAACTAGTAGAAAAAAAAAGCAAAAAGAGATATATGTTAGAAAAAATCTAGAGCTTCATGTAAAAAGAAGTTGCATGTGGAACCGACCGAAATGAATGGTGTACGTAGTAGCCTAGCACGTAAATAAAAAGTGAAGTAGGACCCATCTTTTAATCAGCTAAATGGAGAAAATATATAAAAGTGATCTGGATATTTTTATCTATTTAGGAAAAGGTACACAGTTAGCATCACAAAGTACAATAACCTTCAAACAGGAACTTTATGAAATATCAAAATTACCCCTGTGACGGTAAGCTGACATGACGATCGTGAGGTGCTTTTACCGCTCTTCTATATATTTTAGAATAAGCCACAAAAAATATTAGGAGAATTAATATAGACTCTTTAAATATGTATATTTATATATATATGGACAATATAAAATAAATTGGAGTAAAAAGAAATATAAAAAGAAAGACTTAACTTTAAAGTAGTTGAAATTTATTTTAAAAAAAATGTAGTACATTTTAAAACTTTTTATGAATGTGTAAAGTTACACTTTTGCATGCTTTAATGTTTAGATTTTTTTTTACTTAAATAAATCACTAAAATATGCATTGGGTAAAAAAAATTGTAAATAATTTATAAAAGAAAAATAAAAATCTTTCATATTTAGGTAATTCTTTCTTGGAGGAAAAAGTTTGAACTTTTATAAATTGAGAATTATTTTTTATTATAACAATATAATAGTACTTCCAATGTAGTTCTCAAACTATGTCTTGTTAAGGGGGAGATAATTCTGCCAATAGTTTTTATTTTTTTATTTTTTATATTAGTCATATGTAAGTCAATTGACCATATCAATTTAAATATTATGAGTTTTTAATATATGATTTCTCTTTGTTATCGTCGTTCACTATTTCTTGAGAAAATGGTCAAATGCCCCCCAACCTATTACCGAATTTTTAACTACAAACTTTAATTTCACGGGAGTCTTATTACCACCCTGAACTATTTAAAACTGAAATTATTATCTTCCTAAATGCTTACGTAGCAAAGAGAGTGTATTTCACTCTCTTAAAGAGAGTGTATTTCACTCTCTTAAAGAGAGTGAGCACAAAAAACAAGTCTTAAAACTTTATTTTAATATTTTTTTATAAATATATATAATTTTTTAAGTATTCTTTTTTCTTATTTGTTTTCATTCTTCTTCCTAGCAATAGACCAAATCTCCACACTCCCACACCTCCACTTATCAGTCTCTCTTCTTCCTCCATCACATTTTTGCAATTCCCCTTTCCCTCGTTCAAAATAACAAGATTTCATCTTTAAACCTTGTTGCATCTGCAAATCACAAGAAATTAAACCATTAATCTTTAAACTTTTACTATTTTATGGAAGACCCAATTGACAAATCGAAACAAGAAACATATCATTTTTACCATTCACTCAGATGTGATTTTGAGAATGAAAATGAAATTGTACCAGACCCAATTGACAAATTCAAACCCATAAATGAAAACATATCAGACCCAATTGACAAATTCAAACCCAGAAATAATTCTAAATTTTTGACGAAATCCAAATGTGATATTTGAGCAATTTGATACATGCATCCATGAAAATGATTCTCACTATCCTTTTCTTCTTCAAAATTGCCGCCGTAGTCGACGACGACGATTAACATGGAATACACCATTGGTCTCCACCTCATCTTCCTTAAGATTCTATTGTAAAAAGTCAATGGCAATGAAAGTGATAAACATAAAATTATCGTAGTTGACGATACTGATGAATAAATTTGTGAAGGATATGCTCAAACACACAGTTTATAGGATTATTGAATTTTATTTCACTAGTCTAATAGTGCAATCACATGTATACAAATACGAACTACATCGAAGAATCACAGTCTATGAATCATACCTTGTTACAGAGTTGTTCCAACGCTTTTTGTAGAAGAAATCTTCAAAAGAATCTTCAGATATTAAGTAGGTTCATGGTAAAATAAATATAATTTTTTGAATATATCATAATAAATAAAAAATCATTTCAAATAAAATCTACTATATTATAATAATAATTTTCAACGTAACTAAGTTTACTATCTCTGTTAAAATATTAATAATTTATAAAACTCTTATAAAATAAATGCATACCCAAAAATATCATAACAAAAGTATTTTTTATAAATATTTAAATATATTAGGAAGGCAGTAAAATAAAACTTACATCAAATGGGGACACCTATCCTCGAAAATATTACGACACCTTGAATCAGGATCGACCTTCCCACAAGGTCAGTTGAGGTCATATGATCGCAAATCACTATCGCACGATTTAGATAACTCAACTCCTAAGACTCAACTCTAAAATAGGGAATTGGCCATAAAGACCATATGAACGACCAAGGCACCTAACCACCGATCTCAGCAAGCCATAAATGACTTGGGACCGTTACAGACAAGATCTAACAGTACAAAAGAGCATAAATGCGGGAATAACTTGAAGGGTCATTACACCAAAATTCTTCTATTCTTTTCCCTGGCGCAGCTGGACTACCTTGGACTTAAACCAGAGACCTCGCCCGTGAAGTAAACCATCACATCTACGGTCCATCCAATTGGGAGAGAATCAATAGATTTTTTTCGGGAGTGATTCATCCTTCTCGAATGCAACATACAACTCTATGTTGTACTGTGCTCTTCAAGTGTGCTTAATTATAGTATGCTTATTATGTATTTTATGAATTGCAGAGATGGGTGACACGGGTCTTGAGGGACTTAGGTGCGTTTCAGAGAAGAAAATCAAAACTAAAAATTTGAAAACTTAAGAGTTGACTAAAGTTAATATTTGGGGTTAATGAGCTCAGAATCGAGGTCTGAAAGTTTCTACAGATATGTATGATAATTTGAACTTCATTGTATGGTTTGGACGGATCTTGAGGGACTCCAAAGTCATTGATACTTTAGTTAAAATCTAGTGATTTTAGAAAATAATAGTTGACCATGGACAAACATGTGCCTAGACGACCTCGAATTGGATTTTGAATTTTCAACGGGTTTGTAGGCCGATTTTAGAGTGATTTGCATGTTTAGTTTGCATCCCAAATGGTTCATGCGAGTTTCGGGTGCTAAAACCGCAACATGTGATTTTGGGACTTTTTTCTTTCTGCTACTATCTAGTGTGACCCCGATCATGCAGCTAGGAATATGGTCACGTCGGGGATAGCACACAAGAACATCATGTTTTCATTGGGCAGTGCACGTTCATGCAAGTGAGTCCGAAGGCGCGCATGGTCGCGATCGCGCTATAATGGCCATATTTGCGCTTGAGGACTTGGTTACAGTGGGTTGTTGTACGCTCAAAATTACACCATAATATGATGTAACACATTCATATATAAATATAGTAATCAAAATAAGTTTAGGATCGAATCTCACTATAAATAGGAAGAAAATACTACAGATTGGATGAATACTAGCTTGATAATCTGATTTCTGTTCCGTAAGAGCCGAAGATAATTGGTTTGACTAACAACTAGAATTGTAGTAATGATTTGACATGTAACTTATACGACTAAAGCAGTAAGGTTGTGTCCCCATAATGGAATGTACCATTCTTTGATTTTCATGCAATTACAGATAATCAGATTCTAGATATGTACTCAGTCCCTAAGCCATCACTCAATATTTTCCAAGAGTTGAACGATTTATCTCATCATGATATTTTCACAACTAGATGAATTATTTAGATAAGAACGAATGATTATGTCATGTAAATTTAACTTATTTCTAAGCAAATCTATTAAACAAGGGTTAACGCCTTGAGTTCGTGCAACTATTCTTCTCCCAAATCTTAATCCGCTTTTCCAAGCAAAACTAAGATTTTAATGGCGCTGGTTAATGTTTGCAACAATCAACTAATAAATAAGTATTTTCGTGTTTGGAAAATGGTTTGACTTTAATTAAATTCAAAAACTTTAGAAAATTCTCAAATTCAATTAAAAATACAGAATCATCACTTAATTAACTAAAGAAAAATAAATTAGAAAATCTTTTATAAAACCTTTTAAGTCTTAAAAAAGTAAAAGACTTCACAAGCAAACAAATTTTGAGTAAGGGTTCAAATTAACATTTTTGAAAGGTTTTTAAGGCACCAAAAATATCTGCTAACTCGCGGTTATCC
Organism: Jaltomata sinuosa; assembly: GCA_003996215.1. Classification (NCBI taxonomy): domain Eukaryota; kingdom Viridiplantae; phylum Streptophyta; class Magnoliopsida; order Solanales; family Solanaceae; genus Jaltomata; species Jaltomata sinuosa. The sequence goes on along the minus strand of QJPP01003846.1, from coordinate 44,259 downwards.
GATTATTTTCAAAACTTTACTTATTTTTGACTAACTTATGAAAATAGAATTTGTTTAGTAAAAGGGAGTATCACTTTCAAGAGAGTCCAAGATTAAGTGATTTTAAACAAAATTTTGAAGAAAGACTTGCAAATAAATTCAATGTATTCCTTGGTGCAAGTCTTAACTCTTAAGTGACCTTTTAAAAGAGAGAAACAGAATTGGGCTAGTCATTTTTTTCGGAAGAAGTACATCAGCAATGTTACTGCTCTTGACAAAGGGGGTTAAAAGCTTTAGTGTTCTACAACCAAAAAGAAACGTGAAACTTTTCTAGTGTTAATTCAAGGTAACTCATATCCCTTCTTTTCTAGTGAGTGGAGAATATCCTTGAATTGAACTATTATACAAATCCGTGAAACTTGAGATTTTAATTATAGTATTTGAATGAAGAAGACCGTGATATAATTAATGGGTCTTGGTTATTATTGGGTTCAATGGTTAAATGATAAGGACGGGTTGTTAAAAATTAAATTATGAAATTGTTGAACCTGCAAATCATTATGAAGAAAGAATTGAGATGATTTATGGTGGCTTAAACTTGTAGTCACTAATTAACTTCATTTTTATAGATAATTGGAAAACTATTTACCAAGATGAGTTCAATTATGTCGATTGACTTTGCTCACTCGTTTGGGACATGGGACTATCATTAGCCTAGAAAGTATCAAAGATATGTGAAGTTAAAACTTCTTTCACCGTTAAAGAATCACTCTACGTCACATGTTTCTTCTATAAAGGTTAATATAGCTTACGTGAAATATGAAAATAAGATCTTCATTTTCATTATGTGCCCATTCACCTGTCTAATCGTCAAAACTTATAAGTATTTATATTACTCCTTTCGAGTCAAGTTTTCATAATTGTTTGTATTACCATAAGTAGCTTTATTTGAAATTGTCAAAAGTCACATGGTGCATATGTCTCTTATTTTTAATGAACATAATTGATCATAGTATAATAATGTAACGATCGGGTCCATCGTTATAGGTGAACCATTCGTGCCAATTCTTAGAGTTAGAAAACTCCAAGTTTGGGAGTTTGAAATTCTGGGCTAGGCTAGTCTCGGCCGGTTTTGGAGTGAGGTATGGTCTAGGGCAATCTGGGTAAAGATTGGGTTAAATATCTTGATTTGAGCTAGTTTTCCATTTAGCCAAGACATAAAGGAGTCCGAGGGACTTTTCGAAATCAAATTCGGGTAAGTAGAACTCTCGTAATTGAGGTTGACGCGAGAGGGTTGTTTTGGGATGTCGGAAAAATAAGTGTGTTATAAAATGGACCAATTTTGGGGACTTTTGTAACGACCAGGTCCGTCATTACGGGTAGTCCAATCATGCCAAGTTTTAGAGTTAGAAAACTCCGGGTTTGGGAGTTTGAAATTCTGGGCTAGGCTAGCCTCAGCTGGTTTTGGAGCGAGGTGGAGCCTAGGGAAATCTGGGTAAGGATTGGTTTATGTGTCTTGCATTAAGCTAGTCTTCCACGTAGCCAGAACATAAAGGAGTATGGCGGACTTTTCAGAATTTAATTTGGGTAAGTAGAACTCTCGAAATCGCGTTTGACGTGAAGGGGTTGTTTCGGGTCCTCGGGGGAAATAATGTGTTGTAAAATGGCCAAAACTGGGAGATTTCCGGACATTCTGTCCGTGACAAGCGCAACCGTCTGCAGTAGCGGCCTCCGCTATAGCGCTGGTCAAGGCGGTCAACACCGCTTAAGACCGCTATAGCGGGAGTTGTCTGCTATAGCGGTCCCGCTATAGAGGAGCGGGGACTGCTATAGCGGGCCAATGGGATTTTGATGCAGAAACATTCCCCAAAATATTCAATTTTCACAATTTTGTTTTGGGAGAAGGGCTAGGCGATTCCAGGAGATTTTCCTCCTTTTTCCTTCGATTTTCTTCCCTAAGGTAAGGTTTCTACTCCCCAATCTTTGTACTACGTTTCCTATGCGGTAGAATTGCTAGGAGGGAACTTGGGGAAAGGTTGGAATAAACTAGGAATGGTAGAATACGGGGAAGGAAGAGGATTCCAAGCATGAATGTTCTTGGGCACTGTTAAAAGTATGTTATCATGATCATAGGTTGTTAAATTCTCTATTTTTACCCATAAAAATGATAGAAGTATGTGAATTAATGGTAGAAAAGCCCGAAAAAAGGATGGGATGATCATGGGTGGCCTGGGGTTTGGGGATTTGGTATAATCTGGGTATTGTGCAGGCCTTGTGTGTTAATTGTATGTACTCGTGTGTTATTTTAGACCAAGAACGAGAAAGGAATTCAGAACACGGGAAAGCTCGGGCTGAATAGAGCTTGGCTCATTTAGAGGTAGGTGATGGCTTACGATTTCTGTGAATGTTGTATATTCTTGTACTCATATCTAAGTGCTTGTATGAATTACATTGCTTAGGAGAGTTGTGTAGAATGTCTAAGGTTCTTGCTTTACAGTCTGTGATTGAAGGGTGTTGCTTGTTGGTTTACAAGTTGTTTGATCATCTATTTGACTGTGAGTTGTTGACATTCGGTTGGCTCGGGTACCACGCCTGGTACGAGTATAACAAATGGTTTGCATGGGTACCACGCCTGGTACGGGTATACTAACGATTGGCTCGGGAACCACGCCTGGTACGTGTTTACTTTTGTTGCATCATTGCATTTTATTGTTGTGTTGCATTGATTGATATTGGTTCCGTGAGTGGACCAGGCTGATTATTGAAATGTGTTATTGGTTTGGTGGTCCTTGAGTTGCCGGGAATTTCTGTATAACTGTTGTGTTGGTCTTGGTTTAGGCCGGGTTGTTAATTGATATTTTGTGTTGTCTAGAGGGGATCTCAGGGTGGGTTCGGGCTAGACGGGAAGGTATAGTTATTGGTATATGGTTGTGGCATAGAGTATCGGTGGTAGATTTCATGCGGGAACAAGCTAAGTAGAGACTTGTAGTCTAAGTGTGTCTGTTAATATTGTTGCATGTCTTCCATACCTTGTACTTGATATTGTCGTACTGCTTATACACTGTTTATCTGAAAACTGGTTGATGATCGTACCAGTACACAGTTGTGGTGTACTGATACTGCACTTTCTTTCCTTTTGGTGAGTACAGGAAATCTTTCAGCGGCTGAGACACGACCTCATCTATAGCACCAACGATTTCTGACTTCAAGGGTGAGCTGTTTGATCAAGCTACCTTGGATTTATCTGTAGAGTTTCAGCCCACTTATTTAGGGTTTAAAACTACTTCCGTATTTCCTTTGGGGTTGCATCTCCGTATTCTAGATATTGGTAGTAATGTTTGGTACTGCGACTTTCAGTTTCTAGGGGGATTTTTCGTAGGATGATATTAATGCTATAGTTCTTACTTATTAAATTGCTAGTTTACTTCTGTTTTGCTGGTTTTAGGCTATTAGTCTAGGCAAAGGGTTGAACTCTATTAGTTTGCTCATCCGGGGGTTGGGTGGGTGCCACTCACGATGGTCTGGGTCGTGACAAAGATGGTATCAGAGCCCTAGGTTCGTTGATCTCGTCATACCAAACAGGTCTAGTATAGTCTGGCGGAACAGTGCAGAGACGTCCGTACTTTTCTTCGAGAGGCTATGGGGTTTTAGGAAAAACTATCTCTTCATTCTTTCCTTCGTGCTATAACTTAATTCAAAGTGGTATCTGGTGATACAAATTGGTATCTAACCTCATTCACTCTTCTGTCCGCAGATGGTTACTATAAGGAATAATAGAGCAGGGCCAGTGGTCCCAGCAGTGGGCCCGGCAGTTCGAGGCAGAGGTAGGGGAAGGGACAGGGGACGAGCTGGGGATGCACCCACCAGGGGTGGAGCTCGAGAAGCTGCTGATGCACGCGAGGTAACCCCTCCCCCACCTCAAGAGCATGTTGCTGAGGACGTAGGAGAAGTGGTTAAAGAGGGTGAAGGGGCTCAAGTGGAGGCAGCACCGGTTAGGGGTGCATGCCTTCCTCCTATGACACCGGAAGCTTTTAAGCAGGCGTGGAATATTCTGAGTGGATTGGTTGGTGCTAGAGCCATACCCGCGGCTTATGCAAATCAAGCCTTGGATACTCAGCCAACGGCTACTACAACGCCTAGGATGGACACAGCTTCGGGCACGAATGATCTCTTCAGGCCAATGCTAGGACCGGTTATGACTGGAATTGAGCATGAAATGCTGATTAAGTTCCTTAAGCTGAAACCTCTGACATTTTAGGGTACAGACAGGGAGGATGCCTATGAGTTCATCTTGGATTGCTATGAGAGGTTGCACAAGTCGGGTATTGTACGTCAGCATGGGGTTGAGTTTGTCACTTTTCAACTGCAGGGTGACGCCAAGCAGTGGTGGAGGTCTCATGTTGAGTGTCGGGCTTCTGTTCTACCTCCGCTGACTTGGGAGCAGTTCCACGCATTGGTTTTAGAGAAGTACATATCCCATACTTTGAGGGACCGAAAGAAGGATGAGTTCTTTAACTTGGAGCACGGTAGCATGTTGGTCTTGGCTTATGAGGCCAAGTTCCATTGTCTCGCTTTGCTACACAGATATTGGGGTTCGAGGAGGAACGGGTCTGGTTGTTTGTCAAGGGTCTGAATACTGAACTGCAGGTACTGTCAGTGCATATGACTTCTTCAGGAAAGGTCTTTAATGATGTAGTGGATTATGTGAAGAAGTTAGAGGGAGTTAGGCAAGCGAGGCAGGCTAAGGCTTTAGCCAAGAAGCCCCGGAATGAGGGAAACTATGGTGGTTCATATTTCAGGGGCCAGAATCAGCAGGCTTACTTGGCCCGTCCTATTCAGTCTGCTCTACCAGCTACTACAAGTGGTCATCAGGGAGCTCAGTCTTCAGCTCCTAGAGGCCAAGGAGCATCTTATACATCAGCTAGCAGGCCTGCACTTGATTGTCGTTGCTTTCATTGTGGTGATCTGGGCCACTTTAAGAGAGAGTGTACACATAGGCAGGCAGGTAATCAGGGTCAGCAACAGACTAGAGCAGTGGTCCCAGCAGGCAGAGACGGTAATGCAAGGGGTCATCCACAGGGTGGGCGAGGTAATTTTCAAGGAGGCCGGGGAGACAGGGGAAAAATCGGCGCAGGCAGAGGTTTGGAGCAGCCAGCCCGGGAAGTTGCCCGAATTAATGATTGGGCTCATTTTTATGCTTTTCCAGGGAGGACCGAGGCGGAAGCCTCAGATGCGGTGATCACAGGTACCATTTTTGTCTGTGATAAAAAGGCTTTGGTATTATTTGACCCAGGTTCTACATATTCTTATGTGTCTGTGAGTTTTGCATTGGGGCTGGATTTGATTTGTGATATCTTGATTCCCCTATCCATGTTTCTACCCCAGTTGGAGAGTCTGTGATTGTGACTCATGTATATCATGACTGTTCTGTTGTGTTTGTAGAGTTGCATACTTGGGTAGACTTGGTAATTCTAGATATGGCTGATTTTGATATTATCTTGGGTATGACCTGTCTATCTCTTTATCATGTTGTGTTGAACTACAACACCAAGACTGTGACTTTAGAGATTCTGGGTAAGGATAGACTAGAGTGAGAGGGTGTGTACAGGGCTAAGCCAGTTAAGATAATATCATTTGTTCGGTCTAGAAAGCTAGTGGGGATGGGGTGTCTAGCCTTCTTGGCTCATCTCTGGGATGATAGTGTGGAGTCCCCGCCTATTGAGTCAGTTCCAGTGGTTTCTGAATTTTTAGAGGTGTTTCCAGCGGACTTGCCTGGTATGCCTCCGGACAGGAATATAGATTTTTGTATTTATTTGGAGCCAGACCCTCGTCCCATTTCCATTCCTCTGTATCGTATGGCTCCGGCAGAGTTAAGGGAACTTAAGACTCAACTGCAAGAACTCCTAGATAAGGGATTTATACGACCCAGTGCTTCGCCTTGGGGGTGCACTGGTCTTATTTTTAAAGAAGAAGGATAGTAGTATGTGGATGTGCATAAATTATAGGCAGTTGAACAAGGTGACCTTCCGGAATAAGTACCCTCTACCCCGTATAGATGATTTATTTGACCAGCTTCAGGGTGCATCGGTATTTTTGAAAATTAACTTGAGGTAGGGGTACCATCAGTTAAAGATTAGGCCGGAGGACATTCCAAAAACTGCTTTTCGGACTCGGTATGGACATTACGAGTTTCTAGTAATGTCGTTTGGTTTGACCAATGCACCGACAACATTCATGAGTTTGATAGATGGGGTGTTTAAGTCCTACTTGGATTCTTCGTTATCGTATTCATCAATGATATTTTGATCTACTCTAAGAGTAGGGAGGGGCATGCTAATCATCTTCGTATTTTGCTGGATATCTTGAGACACCAAAAGCTTTATGCAAAATTCACTAAGTGTGAGTTTTGGTTGACTTCGCTTGCATTTATGGGGCATGTAGTGTCAGAACAAGGGGTGATGGTAGATCCCCAGAAAATTTAGGCAATCAAGAGTTGGGTTCGGCCTAGCTCTGTGACAGAGGTGAGGAGTTTTGTTGGGCTCGCGGGGTACTTCCGGAGGTTTGTTAATGATTTTGCTTCTATTGCTACTCACCTGACCAGGTTGACACATAAAGATGTACCGTTCGTGTGGTCCAACAAGTGTGAGGAGAGCTTCCAAAAGGTCAAGACACTTTTGACCACAACCCCTATTTTGTCCTTGCCGGTTGAAGGTAAAGACTTTGTTGTTTACTGTGATGTTTCACATTCTGGTTTGGGTGCTGTGTTGATGCATGATAGAAATATGATAGCCTATGCATCCAGGCAATTGAAGGTGCATGAGAGGAATTACCCGACTCACGACTTAGATTTGGCAGCGGTGGTTTTTGCATTAAAAATTTGGAGACACTACCTTTATGGTGTCAAGTGTGAGGTATTCACAGATCATCGCAGTCTGCAACACGTATTCACCTAGAAGGATTTGAATTGGAGGCAGAAAAGGTGGATGGAGATATTGAAGGACTATGATGTGACCATTCAGTACCATTCGGGTAAGGCTAATGTGGTGGCAGATGCATTAAGCCAGAAAACTGTTAGCATGGGTAGCTTGACTTGTTTGGGGGTGTCCAAATGACCACTAGCTAAGGAAATTCAGGCTTTGGAGGCCAAGTTCATGCACTTGGTATTTCAGATCGAGGTGGGTTATTGGCCAGCATTGAGGTCAAGGCCACCTTCATAGAGGAAATAAAGGAGAAACAATTTCAGGATCCGAAACTAAGTAAGTTGCGAGGTAAGGCAATATCCGGGGAGTCTAGAGACGTTATCCTAGGCTCTGGTAGGGTGTTGCATTTCATAGAGAGGATTTGTGTTCCTCGGGTAGATGATATGATTCAGAAAATCCTGGCAGAAGCTCATGGTTCGCGGTACTTAATTCATCCGGGTGTGACTAAAATGTACAAGAACTTGAGGCAGCGTTACTGGTGGCCCGAGATGAAAGGGGACATAGTTGATTTTGTGTCCAAATGTCAGAACTGCCAGCAGGTAAAGTACGAACATCAGATACCTGCATGACTACTTTAGAGAATGCCAATTCTAGAGTGGAAGTGAAAGAGGATAGCCATGGATTTCGTGATGGGTCTTCCCAAGACATTGGGAAAGTACGACTCAATTTGGGTCATTGTTGACAGGTTGACCAAGTCCACTCATTTCATTCCGGTCAGGGTAGATTTCAATTCACAACAATTAGCTAAGATCTACGTGAAGGAGATTGTGAGACTGCATGGGGTACCACTGTCCATCATTTCAGACAGAGGTACGCAGTTTACTTCTAAGTTTTGGGGAAAGTTACATGAAGAGTTGGGTACACAACCTTCCATCCTCAGACTGATGGTCAGTCGGAAAGGATGATCCAGGTATTTAAGGACATACTGAGAGCATATGTGATGGACTTCAGGGGTCATTGGGACCAGTTTTTACCATTGTGCGAATTCTTGTACAATAATACCTACCACTCCAGTATTGACATGGCATTATTCGAGGCATTGTATGAGAGGAACTGCAGATCACCGATTGGATGGTTTGAGGAAGGCGATGTAAAGCCTCTGGGCGTAGACTTAGTGAAGGAAGGTCAGAAAAAGATAAGGGGCATTCAGACCAAGTTGCTAGCTGCTCAAAGCAGGCAGAAGGAGTATGCAGATCATAGGGTATGGGACATGGCCTTTCAGGTATTGTTGAAGGTGTCACCAATGAAAGGGGTTATGCGGTTTGGTAAGAAGGGCAAGCTTAGCCCTTGGTTCATCGGTCTATTTGAAGTTCTTGAAATTGTAGGGCCAGTGGCTTACAAGTTAGCACTGCCACCTAGTTTGTCGAGCGTCTATCCGGTATTCAATGTATCCATGCTTAAGTGATACCATGGGGATGGGATTACATCATCAAGTGGGATAAGGTACTTTTTGATAAGGACCTTCGTTATGAAGAGGAACCAGTTTTGTTTCTTGCTCGGGATGTCCGGAGGTTGAGGACAAAGGTGATTGACATGGTAAAGGTTCAATGGAAGCATCATCCGGTTAAGGAAGACACTTGGGAAACTGAGAAGGACATGCGAGACAAGTACCCTCAACTGTTTGAGCACTCAGGTACTACACTTTCTTTCTTTTATTTTTGTAATTTTGAGTTTGATAGTTCGGGGATGAACGATGGGTAAATTGGTATCTGTTGTAACGACTGGTTTTATCATTATGGGTAGTCCAATCGTGCCAAGTTTTAGATTTAGAAAACTCTGAGTTTGGGAGTTTAAAATTCTGGGCTAGGCTAGCCTCGTCGGTTTTGGAGCGAGGTGGAGTCTAGGGAAATCCAAGTAAGGATTGGTGTATGTGTCTTACGTTAAGCTAGTCTTCCACGTAGCCAAGACATAAACGAGTCCGGGGGACTTTTCGGAATTGAATTTGGGTAAGTAGAACTCCCAGAATTGCGTTTGACGTGAATGGGTTGTTTCGGGTCGTCGGGGGAAACAAGTGTGTTGTAAAATGGCCAAAACTGGGAGATTTCTGAACATTCTGTCCATGACGAGCACAACCGTCTGTGGTAGCCGCCTCCGCTATTGCGGTGGTCAAGGCGGTCAACACCGCTTAAGACCGCTATAGCGGGAGTTGTCCTATATAGCGGGACCGCTATAGCGGAGCAGGGACCGCTATAGTAGGCTGATGACATTTTAATGCAGAAATATTCCCCAAAACATTCAGTTTTCACAATTTCATTTTGGGAGAAGGGCTAGGCGATGCCAAGCGATTTTCCTCCTTTTTCCTTCGATTTTATTCCCTAAGGTAAGGTTTCCTATGCGGTAGAATTACTAGGAGGGAACTTGGGAAAAAGTTGGAATAACCTAGGAATGGTAAAATTCGGGGAAGGAAGGGGATTCTAAGCATGAATGTTCTTGGGCATTGTTAAAAGTATGTTATCATGATCATAGGTTGTTAGATTCTCTATTTTTATTCGTAAAAATAATAGAAGTAGGTGAATTAACGGTAGAAAAGCCTGGAAAAAGGGTGGGATGATCATGAGTGGCCTAGGGTTTGGGGATTTGGTGTAATCCCTCTATTTTGCAGGCCTTGTGTGTTAGTTGTATGTACTTGTGTGTTATTTTAGATCAAGAATGAGAAAGGAATCCGGAATACAGGAAAGCTCGGGTTGAATAGAGCTTGGCTCATTTCGAGGTAGGTGATGGCTTATGATTTCTGTGAATGTTGTATATTCTTGTACTCATATCTAAGTGCTTGTATGAATTACATTGCTTAGGGGAGTTGTGTAGAATGTCTAAAGTTCTTGATATACAGTCTGTGATTGAAGGGTGTTGCTTGTTGGTTTACAAGTTGTTTGATCATCTATTTGATGGTGAATTATTGATATTCGGTGGATCAGGTACCACGCCTGGTATGGGTATAACAAATGGTTGGCACGGGTACCACGCCTGGTACGGGTATACTAATGGTTTGCAAGGGTACCATGCCTGGTACGGGTATACTAACGGTTGGCTCGGGTACCACGCCTGGTACGGGTTTACTTTTGTTGCATCATTGCATTTTTATCGTTATGTTGCATTAATTGATATTGGTTCCGTGAGTGGACCGGGCTGATTATTGAAATATGTTATTGGTTTTGTGGTCCTTGAGTGGCCGGGAATTTCTGTATAACTATTGTGTTGGTCTTGGTTTAGGCAGGGTGTTAATTGACATTTTGTGTTGTCTAGAGAGGATCCCACAGTGGGTCCGGGCTAGACGGGAAGGTATAGTTATTGGTATATGGTTGTGGCTTAGAGTATCGGTGGTGGATTTCATAAAGGAACAAGCTAAGTAGAGACTTGTAGTCTAAGTGTGTCTGTTAATATTGTTGCATGTCTTCCATACCTTTTACTTGATATTGTCGTACTGTTTATACACTGTTTATCTGAAAACTGGATGAGGATCCTACCACTACACAGTGGTGGTGTACTGATACTGCACTTGCTTTCCTTTTGGCGAGTACATGAAATCTTCCAGCGGCTGAGACGCGACCTCATCTATAGCACCAGCGATTTCTGATTTCAAGGGTGAGGTGCTTGATCAAGCTACCTTGGATTTATCTCTAGAGTTTCAACCCACTTGTTTCGGGTTTTAAACTACTTCCGTATTTCCTTTGGGGGTGCATCCCCGTATTCTAGATATTGGTAGTAATGTTTGGTACTGCAACTTTCAGTTTCTAGGGGATTTTCTGCAGGATGATATTAATTCTATAGTTCTTACTTATTAAATTACTAGTTTACTTCTGTTTTGCTGGTTTTAGGTTATTAGTCTAGGCAAAGGGTTGAACTCTATTGGTTCGCTCATTCGGGTGTTGGGTGGGTGCCACTCACGACTGTCTGGGTCGTGATAACTTTACGATGTTCTATTCTGTGTAAACTGCCACGGCGGTTGACACTCCTCCATAGTGACCTCCGTTGTAGCGGAGAAAATACTGCTACAGCGAAAGTCAACGACGGTCAGCCTCCACGATAGAGGACGACTCTGGTATTACGGTACCGCTATAGCGGAACTCGATGGGATTTAATACGGAAACTTCTCCCAAATAGTTCAATTTTCTTCAAAATGTTTTGGGAGAAGAAGGGGGCAATTTTGGGCGATTTCCATCTGTTTTCCCCCATTTTTTGTCCTAAAGACCAAGAACAAGCAAGGGATCCTAAAAAGGGAAAAGCTCCGGCACTATAAAGCTTGATTATTCGAGGTAGGTAATGGTTATTGATCCCTGTATCCATTGTATGTTTGTGTACCTTTGTCTAAGTATTTATATGGTTTGCATTGCTTAGAGAATGATTTAGGAATGTCCAAAAGTCCTGTTTTCAGTCTTGTGAAATGAACTAAGTGTTATTGCTTGTTTGTTTACAAGTGTTGTTTGTTCATTATTTGTGACTGTAGATTATTGTGATATTCAGTTGGCTCGGGTACCACGCCTGGTACGGGTATACTAATGGTTTGCTCGGGTACCATGCCTGGTATAGGCATATTAACGGTTGGCTCGGGTACCATGCCTGGTATAGGCATATTAACGGTTGGCTCGGGTACCACACCTGGTACGGGATACACTAATAGTTGGCTCGGGTATCCCGCCTGGTATGGGAAATACTAACTGGTTAGCTCGGGTACCAAGCTTGGTAGGTGTTTATTTTATTGCATTATTGCTTTTTGATATTGGTTCCATGAGTAGACCGGGTCGTGTTACTGAATTGTGATATTTGTTTATGGTCCTTGAGAGATTGGGTTATTATTATAGATCTGTGAGTTTGGTCTTGGTGTAGACCGGGTTGCATGTTTAACACTTAGGTGTTGTTTAGGGGGATCCTGGGGTGGGTCCAGGATATGTAAAATGGTGTGATTATTGATTTCTACTGATTGTTGATCATGGGTATAAAGGTGGATTGCATGTGGGTACAAGCTAGGGAGAGACTTGTAGTCTAGAATTATCTGTTGGCTTGTTGCATGTTTCATGTACTATTACTTGACTTTTGTACTGTTCATATACTGTTTATTTGGAACTGGCTGATGATCCAACCAGTACACGGTGGTTGTGTACTGATACTATACTTGCTTTCTCTTTTTGTGAGTACATGTAATCTTTCAGCGGCTGACACGCGATCTCACTTGTAGTCCCAATACTTTCAGAGTCAAGGGTGAGCTACTTCGGTTGAGCTGCCTTAATTTCTATCTATTTGAGTTGTAGCCCACTTTTTTAGGGCTTAGACAATTTCTTTTCTTGGGGTTGCATCCCCGTACTCTAGTTTGGTAGTGTTTTAGTACGGTGACTTTTAGATTCTAGGGAGGGATTTTCCGCAGGTTAATTATAATAGAGTTGATTTATTGATATTGATTGCTAGTTTACTTTTTTGCACATTGGTTTTGAGCTGTTAGAACAGTTAGGTTCTGGGAAGTGATGGTTTGCTCACCTGGGGGTTGGGTGAGTGCCACTCACGGTGGTCTGGATCGTGACAAAGATGGTATCATAGCCCTAGGTTTGTTGATCTTGTCGTACAAAAACAGGTCTAGTAGAGTCTTGCGGAATGGTACAGAGACGTCGGTACTTCTCCGCGGGAGGCTATATGACTTTAGGAAAAATATCTCTTCTTTTTTCCTTCGTGCTATAACTTGATTCCAATTGGTATCTGGTGATATAAATTGGTATCTGACCCTTTCACTCTTTTTTCCGTAGATGGTTAACACCAGGAACAATGGAGCTAGAGCAGCAATCCCTGGGGCGGGCCCGACTGTCAGAGGTAGAGGCAGTGGTAGGGGCCACTACTAAAAAGAGGCTAAAAAGAGATGGCCAAAAGGGCTGCTGGCCGTCGCTTTTTTGGCCAAAAGCGATAGAAAAGCAATGGCGTCACTTCCGTGGAAAAATGGCCTATCACTTTAGCAAAAGCGACAGACAACATCGCTTTAAAAGCAACGGACATCGATGCAAACAAAAAAGTGATGTTTTTTTTCCCCAAAGAAGCGACGTAGTCCGTCGCTTTGTTCTTGAAATTGAAGAACAACGCGATGACAACATCATTTTTTCTGATAAAATTTTCCCAGAAAAGCGACGCTGTCTGTCGCTTTTCTGCATTTTTTCCACCTGTAAAAATCTGCATTTTCAATATGCACCACCTGCCATTTAAAAAACTAATTCAGTACAGCCCAAACCAGCACTAATTGCTGCCACAATATTCATAAAACAATTACAACATCAACAACAAACTAAAAATGAAGTACTAATATAACTAAACACATAAAAGGTCCACCAAAAAGACCTATAAAGTATTTAACAACATAAAGAAAGTATCAAAATGTGTCAAAATATATAGAAAATGAGTCAATCCTAATGAGAAGGAGTAGTCTCAGTAACATCGTCACTTGATGACAAGGAGGAAGGAGTAAGATCTACACTACAACAGCGACGACCAACAAAGGATGACAATTATTCTTGAAGAGACTGAACGGTCTTGGACAAATCATTCGTGCTCTCAGTCTGTTTTCTCTCGGATTCTGTCAAGTCCCTAGTAAGATCTGCGATCTGCTGCGATATATGTGCAAGCTTAACACGAATCAACTGCCTCAGCCTGGCGCGAGGATCCAATACCATCCAGTCCTGACTCAAAGTTGAAAACTAATTCTTTACTCAAAACTAACAATTTAAACTAACAAACTTAACTTAAAAAATCTTAACTTAAAAAAACTAAGATTCAAGAACCTAATTCAAAAGGTTAAAGTTAAATACTAATTCAAGATTCTAAAACAAAACCCAAAACTAATTCAAGAACCTATTTCAAATTCAAAGTTTCCAAATTCAAGTTAATAATCTAATTCAAGAACCTAATTCCAAATTCAAGAATCAACCTAGTTCTAGTTCAAAAAATCATTCCTAAAGTTTAAAACTAATTTTTAACTCAAAACTAACAATTTAAACTAACAAACTTAACTTAAAAAAGCTTAACTTAAAAAAACTAAGATTCAAGAACCTAATTCCAAAGGTTAAAGTTAAATACTAATTCAAGATTCTAAAACAAAACCCAAAACTAATTCAAGAACCTATATCAAATTCAAAGTTCCCAAATTCAAGTTAATAATCTAATTCAACAACCTAATTCCAAATTTAATAACCAACCTAATTCTAGTTCAAAAAATCATTCTAAAGTTGAAAACTAATTCTTAACTCAAAACTAATAATTTAAACTAACAAACATAACTTAAAAATGCTTAACTTAGAAAAACTTAGATTCAAAACCTAATTCAAAAGGATAAAGTTAAATACTAATTCAAGATTTTAAAACAAAATCCAAAACTAATTCAAGAACCTATTTCAAATTCAAAGTTCTCAAATTCAAGTTAATAATCTAATTCAAGAACCAACCTAATTCTAGTTCAAAAAATCATTCCTAAAGTTGAAAACTTATTCTTAACTCAAAACTAACAATTTAAACTAACAAACTTAACTTAAAAAAAAAACTAAGATTCAAGAACCTAATTCAAGTTAATAATCTAATTCAAGAACCTAATTTCGAATTCAAGTTCCAAATCCTAATTTCAAATTCAAGTACCTAATTCAAGTTAATAATCTAATTCAAGAACTTAATTTCAAATTCAAGTTCCAAATCCTAATTACAAATTCAAGTTCTAAATTCAAGTTCCAAATTCAAGTACCTAATTCAAGTTCAAAAGTTCAAAAAAGAACCTAAAGTTGAAAACTAATTCTTAACTCAAAACTAACAATTTAAACTAACAAACTTAACTTAAAAAAACTAAGATTCAAGAACCTAATTCAAGTTAATAATCTAATTCAAGAACCTATTTCAAATTCAAAGTTCCCAAATTCAAGTTAATAATCTAATTCAAGAACCTCATTTCAAATTCAAGAACCAACCTAATTCAAGAACCTCATTTCAAATTCAAGAACCAACCTAATTCAAGAACCTATATAATTCAAGTTCAAAAAAGAACCTAAACTAAGGTTCACAAGCTAATAGCAAGCATTACCTAAACTAAGGTTCACAAGCTAATAGCAAGCATTACCTAAACTAAGGTTCACAAACTAATAACAAGCCTAAACTAAGACTCACAAACTAATTAGCAAACCTAAACTAAGGTTCACAAACTAATAGCAAGCCTAATCTAAGGTTCACAAACTAATAGCAAGCCTAATCTAAGGTTCACAAACTAATAGCAAGCCTAATCTAATTAAAGTTCATAAATTAAGAATATAATCTAAAAAACTAATTTTTCACTATCAATTTTTTCATAGATCAATTTCACTATCATTTTTTTCTCAAAATCCTAGTTTAGAATTCAACAACAACAATAACAACATATACACCCTAGTCTAGAATTAAACAACAACAATATACCCTAGTCTAAAATACACTATCAATTTTTAAAAATAAAAATACCCAAATTAAACCCTAACCTTCAAATAAACAAAACAACTAACCTCAAAATTAGAGGAGATTGGAGGGAGGAGGTTGATAGTGGAGGGAGTGGCGGTGGAAGGAGCGACAGTGGAGGGACCGGCGGAGCAAGTGATGGAGGAGAAGAGGAGAGAAAAAGAGAAAGAGACAAATGAGGAAAAGAAACCCGATGGGGTCTCTGTATAATTAAAGAAGAGACGGACAATGTCGCTTCTGTCCGTCGCTTTTTAAAATGAGTTGACCGCGTATTGACCAAAAAGAGATGGACAAAAGCGGCGGACAACCGTTGCTTTCCTATTTTTTTTAATATAAATTAAATTTTAAAGAAAGCGATGGACAACGTCACTTTATTTAAAATTCTTTTTATTTTTTTAATAATTACGATGCTGTCCGTCGCTTATAATAAAAAATAAAAATAATTATTTGTAAATAATTTTAGCGCAAAAATCTGCCAAAAAAAGCGACGGACAGTGTCTATAAATTAAAAAAATAGAAATGCGATGGATGACATCGCTTTTTCCGTCGCTTTTCAGGAGCGACGCTGTCCGTTGCTTTTCTATCCGTCCATTTTGAAGCTATTTTTAGTAGTGGGCAGAGGCCGAGGTAGAGCCACACCCGCCAGGAGTGGAGCTCAAGCTGCTGTAGGAGCGAGAGAAGCAACCCCTCCACCACCTCAGGAACAGGTTGTCGACAATATGGAAGTTATCGTGGAGGATGATGGGGCACAAGCGGAGGCAGCACCGGATGGAGGTGCAGGCGTTCCCTTAATGATGCTCGAAGCATTTCAGCAGGCTTGGAACTTCTTGATTGGTTTGGTTGTTATCGGAGCCACCCCCACGGGTGTTGCAAATTAGGACCTGGGCGCTCAACCAGCAGTCACTACGGCTCCTAGGATGGATGCAGCTTCAGGCATATGTGATTTCTTCAGGCCAATGCTAGGCCCGGTAATGACAAAAAGTGAACATGAGATGCTGACCAAGTTCCTCAAGCTGAAACCTCCCACGTTTCAGGGTACTGATAGGGAAGATGCTTATGAGTTCATATTGGATTTCTATGAGAGGCTGCACAAGATGGGCATTGTGCAACAACATGGGGTTGAGTTCATCCATTTCAGCTGCAGGGTGATGCCAAGCGGTGGTGGAGATCTCATGTGGAATGTCGGTCATCTATTTTTCCCCAACTGACTTGGGAGCAGTTTCACACCCTTTTGTTAGAGAAATATGTACCTTGTATTTTGAGGGACCGGAAAAAGGATGAGTTCTTGGCTTTGGAACAGGGAAACATGTCAGTCTCTGCATATGAGGCAAAATTTCATGCTTTGTCTCGCTTCGCTACTCAGTTGTTGGGTTCCGAGGAGGAGTGGGTTTGATTGTTTGTGAAGAGTTTGAATACTGAGCTTCAGGTATTTTCTGTGCATATGACTTCATCAGGGAAAGGCTTCAATGAAGTTGCAGATTATGTGAAGAAACTTAAGGGAGTCAAGCAAGCGGGGCAGGCTAAAATGTTAGCCAAAAAGCCTCGAAATAAGGGAAATTGGAGTGGTTCATACTCCAGGGGCCAAAATCAACAGATATACTTATCCCGTCCTATTCAATCAGCTCTGCCAGCTGCTACAAGTGGTCGTCCAGGAGCTAATCAACAACTTTAAGCTCCTAGAATCCAGGGAGCCTCTTACACATCTTCCAGCAGGACTACACTTGATCGTGGTTGTTTACATTATGGTGATCTGGGCTACTTTAAGAGGGAATGCCCTCACAGGCAAACTGGTAATCAAGATTCGCAGTAGAGCAGGCTTCGGAGCAAGGCAATAGTTGGAGAGTTCGGGGATGCCACGTTGGAGTCTGGTGGTGTGTTAAATTTCAGAGGAAGGATTTATGTTCCTCAGGTTGATGACATGATTCAGAAGGTGTTGGCAGAGGCTCATGGTTTGAGATATTCAATTCATCCAGGTGTAACCAAGATGAACAAAAATTTGAGTCAACTTTATTGGTGGCCGGGAATGAAGAGGGACATAGAGGATTTCATGTCCAAGTGTTATAATTGCCAGCAGGTCAAGTATGAACACCAAATTCATATAGGACTACTTCAGAGAATGCCCATTCCAGAGTAGAAGTGAGAACGGATAGGCATGGATTTTGTGGTGGGTCTTCCCAAGACTTTGGGGAAGTATGACTCTATTTGGGTCATTGTTGACAGGCTGACCAAGTTAGCTCACTTTATTCCGGTCAGGATGGATTACAATTTACAGCAATTGGCTAAGATCTACATGAAAGAGGTTGTGAGATTGCATGGGGTGCCACTGTCCATTATTTCAGACAGGGGTACACAGTTCACCTCCAAGTTTTGGGGTAAGTTGCATGAGGAGTTGGGAACTCAACTCACCTTTAGCAGAACCTTCCATCCTCAGACTGATGGTCAGTCGGAGAGGATGATCCAGGTATTGGAGGTTATACTGAGAGCATGTGTAATTGACTTCGAGGGTCATTGGGACTAAATTCTACTGTTGTGTGAGTTTTCATACAATAATAGCTACCACTCTAGTATCGACATGGCAATGTTCGAGGCTCTGTATGGGAGGAGTTGTAGGTCACCCATAGGGTGGTTCAAGGAAGGTGATGTAAAGCCTTTGGGCGTAGACTTGGTAAGAGAAGCACAAGAAAAGGTAAGAGGCATTCAAACCAAGCTGCTAGTCGCCCAAATCAGGCAGAAGGAATATGCGGATCACAAGGTAAGGGACATGGAATTTCTAATTGGTGAGCAGATATTGTTGAAAGTGTCATTGTTTTAGGGAAAAAATGGCTTGAGACTTAATTAAATTCGAAAACTTTAACTTTAGAGAAAATTTCCAAATTCAATTAAAATAGTACAGAGTCGCCACTTAATTAATTAAAAGAAAATCAAGAAAACCTTTTTAAGAAATTTCTAAAGTTCAAAATAGATAAAGACTTTAAAAATTAAGAGATTTTGGGTAAGAGGTTCCTATTAATATTTCGAGAAGGGTTTTAAGGAACTCAAAATATCCGCTAACTCGTGGTTATCCAATGATTTAAAACAACTCTTATTTTATGACTAAATTAAAAAAAGTTTATTTTAAGTACTTGAAAAGATGATCAATGATAAAAGAAATCTACGAAAAAGAAGGTTGAAAATTCATAAAAGAAATCACTTATACATACTTGAAGAGAACAATGAAGAGATTTATCGAATAGTGAAAAGATCCCATTCTAGTTATCCTTATTTAAAGAAGACGTCGAATTAGAGCGTTTTTATCACTATAGTTTCAGAAATCTTCCCTTAAAAAGCAAATAAAGTGAAACTCCAAACAACAACAACAACATACATACCCAGTGTATTCCCACAGCGTGGGGTCTGGGGAGGGTAGAGTGTACGCAGTCCATACCCCTACCTCAGAGGTGAAGTAGAGAGGCTGTTTCCGATAGACCCCCGGCTCAAGACAAAACAGTCTAAAAAAAAGGCTAAAAAGGACTTAACAGTGATACAGGGGTAAAAAACAAGACAAAACTACAAGAGACGATATGAAGTAATATGTAGTAACAAACAACAGACAGAAACAGAGCACTGCCATAAAACACTACCACGAGGAATCCAAGAACAAGAAACTATAAGCGTAACACTATGATTACTAGTCGGGACAATAAGGAACACTCCTACCTACTAGCCTACACACACTTCTACCTACTACTCTTCTACCCTAATCCGCGTCCTCCACACCTTCCTATCTAGGGTCATGTCCTCGGTAAGCTGCAACTGCGCATGTCCTGTCGAATCACCTCACCCCAATACTTTTTCGGTCTACCTCATCCTCTCCTGTAACCATCCATAGCCAACATCTCACACCTCCGCACTGGAGCATCCGTGCCTCTCCTCCTCACATGTCCGAACCATCTCAACCTCGCTTCCCGCATCTTATCTTCCACCGACGCCACACCCACCTTATCTCGGATATCCTCATTCCTAATCCTATCTCTCCTGGTAAACCCGCACAACCATCGCAACATCCTCATCTCTGCCACCTTCATCTTTTGAATATGGGAGTTCTTTACTGGCCAACACTCAACTCCATACAACAAAGCTGGTCGGACCACCGCTCTGTAGAATTTGCCTTTAAGTTTAGTAGGCACCTTCTTATCGCACAAGATTCCAGATGCGAACCTCCATTTCATCCACCCAACACCAATACGATGGGTGACATCCTCATCAATCTCTCCATTTCCTTGGATAATAGACCCAAGATACTTGAAACTCCCTTTCTTTTGGATGACCTGTGTATCCAGCTTCACTTCTACGTCATCATCCTGAGTCGCCTCACTGAACTTGCACTCCATATATTCAGTCTTGGTCCTGCTCCACCTAAACCCCTTCGACTCGAGGGTCTGTCTCCAAACCTCCAACTTAGCATTAACTCCTCCGCGAGTCTCGTCCACCAAAACTACATCATCCGCAAATAACATGCACCATGGAACCTCACCTTGTATTTGCGGCGTTAATACATCCATTAACAAGGCAAATAGAAACGGGCTAAGGGTCGATCCCTGGTGCAACCCCATTAACACGGGAAAGTGCTCCGAATCTCCTCCCACAGTTTTAACGCGAGTCTTGGCCCCCTCATACATGTCCTTAATTGATCTGGTGTATGCCACGGGTACACCTCGAGCCTCCAAGCACCTCCAAAGGACCTCCCTAGGGACTTTATCATACGCCTTTTCTAGATCGATGAACACCATGTGCACGTCCTTCTTCCTTTCCCTGTACTGCTCCACCAGTCTTCTAAGGAGATGAATAGCTTCTGTAGTCGAGCGTCCTGGCATAAAGCTGAACTGGTTCTCTGAAATAGGCACGATCTGTCTCAACCTCAACTCCACCACCCTCTCCCAGACCTTCATAGTGTGGCTTAGCAATTTGATACCCCTATAGTTGTTGCAACTCTGAATATCACCCTTGTTTTTGTACAAAGGAATCATCGTGCTCCATCTCCAAGCTTCAGGCATTTTTGCCGTTCTAAAAATACCATCAAACAACTCGGTTAGCCACTTCACACCTGTCTCACCCGAGCTCTTCCAAAAATCAACGGGAATCTCATCTGGCCCCGTCGCTCTACCCCTTCGCATCTTACGAATCGCAACCTTAACCTCTTCAACCTTTATACGGCTACAATAATCATAGTCACGATGCCTCTCTGAAACTCCATTTTTCCATTTTTTATGCCGAAACAATTTTACACAAAGCTTAAAAATTTAAATCGAAATTGATTAAGTGAAGTAGGCTATTTGTGAAAAAAGAAGCAACTCTTTTGGGGAATTAACTAGATTAATAAAAGTAATTAAAGTTAGTTAATACAAACAATTCAAATGAGTTAAATACAAATGAAAGTAAGAGAAAAGTTGAGATTTGGGCCCCTTTTGGCCCATTTGAAAGCTGTCCAGATTTGGAGGCTTTAATTTCATGGACTTTGCATCCATTCTTTCGTGTATATCTTCTGATATAGGCTGTATACCAGCTTCCTTTGCTTTGTATAAAGGCTGGATCAAGGATATTGGGCTTGACCCATGAGAAACGCAGGTGATGGATGGTCCAAATAGACCCATTGGAGGCATGTCGTGCAAAAGAAAACAAAAGGGTAGAGGATCAATTATCAATTCACACAGAATAAATATAATGAAGTTAACTTAGCACAAATATCAACGTGTTTCACTAATTCGAGTATAAACCACATACATAGCCATTTCCAATATTAAAATCGACGTTTTAAGTCTTTCTTACAGTTCTACTTCCAACATAATTACTTCCAGTTTCACTTTATGAAGGGAGTCTAATTTGGCTCTAGATTAAAAGAAAATTCCAAGCATTCCCATTATACTCATTTGGACACAGCCAACGCTAGCAGATTGCCGTTACAGAATAGGGAAAATAATTTGGAATCAAATTCCATGACTAATTCACATGATCATAACATCTTCAACTTGTCAAGCTATTTGACCTCTATGGAAACATGATTTAACTTTGCTAAAAGAAAAACTTCTTAAGCATTGTTCACGGAGTCTTGAAATCGTATTCTCAATACTCTTTTGCTCGGGTCATCACCCTCATGGAAAACATAGCAAATTCTATTAGACCCGAAATTTAGGAAATCAATCAGAAGTGTAACCCCCTTTATAAACATACACAAGAGGAAAGATGTACATCAACTAAAGAAGATTAATCAGTTTCTTAAAGAAAATTCAAATGAACGATATCATGAAATCGAACAAAGACAAAATGAAAGCCCATTGTTTTGAAGACCATGAGTTGTGATAGAGA
The DNA here is from genome assembly GCA_003996215.1 of Jaltomata sinuosa. Classification (NCBI taxonomy): domain Eukaryota; kingdom Viridiplantae; phylum Streptophyta; class Magnoliopsida; order Solanales; family Solanaceae; genus Jaltomata; species Jaltomata sinuosa. Next base: position 22,519 of record QJPP01003846.1, on the reverse strand, counting down.
CCTAACTTTCAATAATTCAACTTCTAAAAAAAGGAAACAACAAGTAATCTTAACGGAAATCAGTCATATCCTTTTAAAATTCAAACTACACGTAAGAGTCAAATCAAGTTTCTTAGGAGTCCTTGGCTGTCTGATCATAGTAGGTGAACACGTAGGATGAAAATGGCTTACTGAGAAGATCCTTTTCCTCCTAAGTTCCTACATTTTGAAGAACAACTAAAGAATTGCCTCAAAATTACAACTCAAGAATCTCTCAAGGTGTAAGAATCAAGGAGGACTCTGAAGTTCAATCTCAAGTCTCAATAGTTCTAAAAAGAAACAATAAGGAAAAAAAGGAGTAGGATCAATAACATCAATCACCAACTAGTCATATTTGGAGCTTTTTTAGGAAGCAAAAACTTGGGCAATGAACTAAAGCTATGATGAAAGCTTCATTCATATCCAAGACTGAAAACTTAGAAGAAGACTAAGAAGCAATCTTCTATATTTCATCCTCCTTAATGAGTTTTACTTTGTCATACACCAAAGAATCCCCCGATACCATACAAAAATCACATTAGTTCTAACATAGTCAAACAAACAACAACTTCAATCAAAGAGAAAACTCCGAACTCACTCCTAATTTCATCATATCAACAAACAATCTCAAACAAGACCAGCCCAGAATAACAGAGGAGTTTTCATCACGTCATAAAAATTTAGAGAACCGAAAGACAACAGGAAAACATAAATGCAGAAGATGGAGCTTTTACCTTTCTTAGTGCAGCGACTGGAACGACTAGTCGAGTTTTGAGTATGTAACGACTTTCTGACGAACTCAAGGTTGAGGTTTCTTGATTTTACAGTGACAAAAATTAAGAAACACAAAACCTTCAAGAAACTCAATGAAACAATATAGTTCTACTTTGGATCCAACTTGATTTTCTAGGTTTCCCCAAGAGCCAGAGAAAGACTCTCCAAGGCCTTGCTACCCAAAAAATCCCCCTTTCAAAGTGAGAAGAAGGTGGGTATTTATAGGGAAAGATTAGGGTTTTTAATTGGGGGGAAAACGATGAGAATTTTGGATAGGATCTTAGGGGAAATAAAAATTTGAATCCAAATTCTCTAAGATGATAACACGTCGGTACCTTTGAGGTACAAAATTGATCATCCACCGATGATTCTGAGGCAAATCCATTGAATTTCATGGAAAGGAACATTGAAAGACCACCTGTGAGATTTCTAGAAGTTTCTAAAATCTTCCAGCAAGGCATTCTCTTGTACAAACAAATGGCAACATGGAATTTTAACAGAAGTGTAACGATTTTTGGAAATTTGGGAGTCATTTGCTGGAGTTTGCAGGTCGTTTGGAGGAGTTGACTGAGATGAGTTTTCATTTGGGTTTGTTTAGTTGAGAGAGACGAAGAAGAGAAAGAGGTGAGAGAGTTGTACTGTGCGCATGGTGAGGTGTAGGTGCGTTCTTTTGGAGAGAATAATGAGGCGCATGTGGTGTGTGAGTTGGTGTGTGTATGTAATATGTATATGTGAGTGTGTATAAGTTGATGGTGTAAAAATGGGAAATGGGGAAGTGGGCTCGGGTATGGGGTGAGATTTGGGCTGAGGGAGTTAATTCTTTGGGCCAGAATTGGCCTGAAGATAAGAGGAATAAAATGGGTTACGGATTTGGCTGAAAATAAAGGGATTTAAATTTGCTTAAGGATTTGGCCACTTTGCAAAATGTGTCCAGATTTGGTTGAATTTATAACCAAATTCGGTTTAAATTTTGACCAAACGGTTAAGATTGTAGTCAATTTAGACCTAATTGAATAAATTCAAAAGAGATTAGGCCGTAATGGGAAGAGGGACAAACTAAACATGATTAACTTAACCGAGATTTTATTATTTTAAAACATCTAAAATAATTAATTTGCTATCATATCTAATCATATGTTATAAAATACCAATTTCACAATTTAATTTCCGATTAAATTATTTTGATCGAAATAGGCAGTTTTAAATATTTTGAAATGATTTTGGAAAAATATTTTTGACATCTAATAAAACTCACAAAATAATATACATCTATATATATTATGAATATACGCAGATGTATGTTTATTCATGAATATTATAGAATATTCTCCGGAATTAATTTTGAAAAATTCTTTTAATTGCAAAATTAATTATTAAAAATTATTCAAAATTTAAAAGCTCGATAATTAATCAAATAGTGGAGGGTAAAAATTGGGTCTCAACAACTTCCCCTCCCTTTGGGTAAGGTGAGTGTAATGAACCCTGGGCAAACGGAATTGACGATCTCAATTTTATCCGACTACTAGTTCATCTCTTAGAAACGATTAGTTTTAGCACGAATTTTAAGGAATTATGGCCGAACTCCAGTATTGAGTTTCCTACATAGCTCAGGTTACATGATAATTCAGGCCACTTGTAGTTCAAGATGCTTGATTTTATGCACGATTTCGAAAGAATTCCATACTATCTCGGTTTTAGAGTACGGAGAGACCGGAAAGCTGGAGAGTAAGGAGATTGGGGGGAGTTTGGAGTGCAGCCGAGTTTTCAACATAGAGCCCGCCTACATATCCCAGGACTTGGGGAATCAGGCTGTTTGTTGTTTGAATCAATCGGTGAAAAAGGTAATCTTTTATGCTAAGATAACCTTTGTGGTTTAAGGTGAGTGAAAAAGGAATTAAGTTATAGAAAAGACGCTTGCAACATCTTGACTATGAATGTGGTATGATTCACACTCATAAATAAGAACTTACATGGACATAATTTCCAAAACTTGAGGTGCATTACCACCCGGAATTGAGAGAAAAGGGATATTGCTTCCAGTGTGAGTTTAGAAAATACCCTGGATGCGAAACTGAAACTAAAAAAAACCCAAAAAAATACCCACATGCCTTTTGATAGGGGTGTAGTTTGATTGAAGTGGAAGTCTATCCTCAACTCGCATCCAAAGAGTTTGATACTCCTCTTCAGACTATGTCCCAGTTTGCTGCTAAGAAAAAGTTCCACGTTGTGATGCGTCCTTTTTGGTGTAGTCCGCACATGTGGTTTTATTTTGAGAATTTCATCCTTCTCGGATGCTCTCGACAACAATTCCATTTAGAGAGATAGTTTCTTTGTCAAACCTTGTCCTTGGATTACATACGAATCTCGTGTCGTGACGTCCCTTTGACGTGTTTTGTACCTGTTGTTATAGTTTGAGATTTTCATCCTCTCGGATGCTCTCGGCAATATTTTGAAATAAGATCGTTAGTAGTAAAAGCAGTTTTGATAAGGAGAAATAGCTTTTGTTCCTCATTTTTGCATATGTTATTTCTTGAAAAAGATGACATCCTTTCCTATCTCTGTCTTAGGAAATAACAACTTCCACGATAAATAGACATGATAGCCTTAATATCCATCGGATAGGATGCCTTTATGGCGATCAGACATGATAATCTTTGAATATAGTGATCTTCATAGCCGTTGTGATGTAACGGTCCTTGTAACCATTTGTAGCATTCTAAGATATGATGTGATGCCCCTTTCAACTATCAGAAATGATACTTTGCATAGATCTCGGGTAAGTCTTGCACGTTACCCATATCGATGCGACTTATAGACATTCTTTCATACGTCATCCTCTTTTAGTTTTGACAAACGTCAACCTCATTTGGTTTTGACTTGAATGGATATCTTTAGCCTTGATGCATATCATCCCCATTCGGTATTGACATGACTTATAGACAGCCTTCTATACGTCCTCTTTCAGTTTTGACGAGCGCCAACCTCTTTCAGTTTTGGCTTGAATGGATATCTTTGGCCTAGATGCACATCATTCTCATTCGGTATTGACATGACTTATAGACACCCATCTATACATCATACTCTTTCAGTTTTGGCGAGGGCCAACCTCTTTAAGTTTTGGCTTGAATAGATATCTTTGGCCTGGATGCACATCATCTCCATTCGGTATTGACATGACTTAGAGACACCCATTTATACGTTATCGTCTTGTAGTTTTGACGAGCTCCAACCTCTTTCAGTTTTGGATTGAATGGATATCTTTGTCCTAGATGCACATCATCCTCATTAGGTATTTACATGACTTATAGACACCCATCTACATGTCATTCTCTTTCAGTTTTGACGAGCGCCAACCTCTTTCAGTTTTGGCTTGAATGGATATCTTTGGCCTAGATGCACATCATCCCCATTCGGTATTGACATGACTTATAGACACCCATCATACGTCATCCTCTTTCAATTTTGATGACCTCCAACCTCTTTCAGTTTTGGCTTCGGACAGGTATCTTTCAGTTTTGGCCCTCAAGCTTGGTCCTTACAACAAGAACAAGCATGAAATATCCTTCGTGATAGCTGAAGAAAATGTTACCTTTAATACGATGCTGGTCCTGTTGATGTCTTTCACCTGTATCTGCGCTCAAAACAAATGATCAGTAGACACAATGTCACTTTTGCTAGCGACTAAAGTCAAAACCTCAAGGAAAGCTTAAGGAAAACATTTGTAGTAGGAAGATAGATGACTTGGTTTGCATACATCATCTTCTTTTCGAGGTAGGTAGAAAAACAAGAAGTCTTATAAGTGAATAATTGAACCCCATCTCTAGGGACAGTTATAAATACCGCCTTTGAATATCACATGTTCATTGTGATCCATGATTTGATGGAAATTTGAGGAGGACGTCATTGCTCTTCCCACGTATGATGATCTCTTGATCAGGTTGTTGTCATGTTGACTTCCTAGCATGTACCTACGCTCAGGGCAAACAATTAGTAGACATAACATCGCTTCTGCTAGCAACTATGGTTGAATTTTGGAAAAGCTTTAAAGAAAGCATTTGCAACATAAATTGAATAGCCTTATTTGTCAACATCCTCCTCTTTTTGAGGTAAATGGATAAGCAAGAGGTCTTTTCATTTGTAATGAGATGGTTGAACCCTGGCTCTGGTCTCAACTACAAATACCATTCTTGAATATTGCATGTTCATTGTGATTTATGACTTATTAGGAATTTGAGAAGCATGTCGCTATTCTCTCCTTGTCTGGTGATCCCTACATCGATAAAATAGTTGTTAGTCTTGGAATGTCCTATCGCCTTGGGCTCTTTCCAATCATCTTTATCTTTCTTGTTGATTTTGGACATTCAACTTTGTAGTATTCTTTCGAATAATGGAATATGCTTAATAATTAGAACCCTTTGTTGATCTTTTGTCGATCTTAGGATAACCTGCATCCATAGAAAATTTATTAGTTTTTGGAAAAACTGATTTATGTTGACTTCCTTTGATCATCGACTCTTGTATGGCTTTCTCTGAGTGCTTGTCATCTTTGGATGTCTGCCTTGATTCCCCGATTCATGGTAGATGTAAGACAAAAGAGTAATTTTGATATAAAGATTTTTTCAACTAAGTTTTGAAAAATGATGATTTTGAAGAATGATTTGAAAAAGGTCTCTGTCAATCTTGTCATGTCATACTATGGCTCAATGAACGTCCTTCATTTGAGGCTTGGATAATCTGACACGCTGCTGGTAAGCTCTGGAGATTCTTCAGCATCCTATATGGGGAGTTTAGAAAAATGATCCTTCGAGGAATATGTCATAGCTGGTGATTAGTCCACTTGGACTTCGTTGCAGCTGAGATTTATGAAGTAGACTCTGATCTTCTGGTGCTGGAGAATTCTCAGAGTTTATATCTAACTCACCAACGAGGCTTGGTGGAAATTTTGAGGTCATCCTCAAAATTTTTGCCTAGTTAGAGATTTTGTGATGAACTTTATCTCGTTGATAAGAGATTTGACACTTTGTGGGGATCTTGAGATTCTTTCTCAAAATTCATGTTGGTTACACTTTGGCAAATTTTTTATTCTGACTTCTTGGAGAATGGTCTTCGCCCTTCTAAATTTTTGAGATTCATTTCTCGAAAATTCTGCCCCAGTTTCCATTTCCTGGGGTGGTATGACCGAGCCATTGTGGCACCTACGTATCCCGTTGAAGCAGGAATCAGGTCAAACATAGTTCCCCCAATCGTAGCGGGAGAAAATTAAAAATAAATAAAGGGGTGACCTAAGCCGACAAAGTCCGCCTACGTATCTCATTCTTGAGAATTCAGGTCAAACGTAGTTCGTACATAAAGGATAGGGAATTTTAAGCTATTACAAAGCATGAAAATGATTACATTATCTTCAGATATAATATCTCTTGATAGCCTCTTAGTTGATTGGTTGTGTCCGCTCCTATGACCATTCATCTTTGACAAGATCAAAGCGCCTCCAAATGGTACTTTATGGATGACGTGATATTTTTATCATTTTGGTGCAAACATTAACCATGAGGAATTGTTCCACTAATCAGTGACATATCCTTGTAGGTCCAGGCGAATACGTAAATGTTTGAGCAAATTGATAAACTCTGTCTTTTGTGCTTTTGATAGGAAGACACTAGTCTTGATCTCTTTGACTTGACTCTCATCTCCAAAATTACCAATCCGATTTTTCTTGAATTGGATTTCTCTTGATGCTGTTTTAACTCCTTCGTTTAACATTCAGGGATCGTAATTTCTTCACCGTATTCTTCAAATTCAACACCATCTACCTCCATTATTCATGCATCTCAATACATTACATGACATTAGCAGGTTTTAAACTATTTTTTACTAAAATCATATTTAAACAAGGTTAGATAGTAATATTTTAAACATGATGGGAAATAAAAAGTTCGATTTTGAGATAGGGGAGGCTTTCATTGAATATTTAAAGACATGAATTTTGGCTGTGACCCACATAAATATGAGTCCCTTTCCTTTTTGAAAACATCACGAAGAAAGTAAAGACATAATGAGGAAAATAAGACATAAAAGGTGGGTCTAGGCCTCATCCAGACCATCACCAATTTTAGAAATTAAATATTTGTCTTTTCTCTACCGAGACAAATAGGGAATCACAAGTGGAGTAGATGTCTAGTTGTGCAACTGTTCTCCTGGTGTCACGCCCCGAGGTTACCCCCTAGACGTAACACGGGACTCGAGACCACAAGGATCCTAAGCTAACCCTTGGTCATAGCATTCTCAAGCATAACAAAAGATAAGCGGAAGCATAATACGGAAATCCAAAAAGTAAACATCAATAAGATTCTAAGAGCCACATAACATACAATATCCAAAAAGGGAACTCGAATACAAACTATGTCTGAAAGCCTTTAGTCATAACATAAAGAGTTGCTAGGACAAGATCTTAGCTAACTCGGAGTATAGAAGTAAAGCTATCATAAGGAAAAGCATAGCTAGTCCTCGAACCATGAGGACTCACCACAGCTGACTAAGGAGGTGGCCTGAGACTCTAGCCACGAAGCTGAGAAGGGGTACCTAAATCTGCATCATCAAAGGATGCAGCGCAATATGCGTTAGTACTATGCAATGTACTAAGTATGTGAGCAATGCATGAGTTATGACAGAATCACTTTAAAACATGCTTGAAATGAACTTATTACATAAAGAAGGACCAAAAATAAATGACAAGGTACAAACATAAGACATGAAGGAAGGCTTAGGTTCCAAAATATAGATTTATACATAACTTCATAACTTGAAAATGAACATGTGGGAGTTTCTCTTAACCGACATTAAACCATGCTGAGCTACATGGAGTTCAGTGTTTTGCACCCACACTGAAAGAGTTGTCCTAACTGGACAAGGTTAGAACCATGTCATACCAGGATCCTATCATCATAAGCCTCAAAGGGAAAGCTACGGTGGCACGTAGTTCTGGGACTAAGGGTACTTTCACCCAGTCCAAGTCGGTGCTAAATACTACTCCCAAAACATATATATATACATAATATGAGCTTACATACATATGACATATCAAATTCCAAACTTGTTCCTAACATAATCATACCCCGGATCGTCATACTACTCATGAATTAGGGTTTTGAAATTGATTCATGAGCATTGATGGAACATCGGGTGTCTTGTCTTGCATCATACTTCATAAATTATGAAATTTTCATACTTCATGACTTGTAAATCTTTGCATGGATCTAGTTCAATTTCATAATACATATATTTTCATAAAACATAGGAACTAGGCATGCACATACTTGAAAATCCATGAGAAACATGCTATAAAACCCAATTTACTCAAATCAATTTCATGCATGTGGAAATAGCCATGATTAAGCTTCAATTCATGAAATAAAAGTTCATGTGTAAAAACCCATGCAAAATCATTTAATTTAATAGTAATTTCATAACCAAATCATGAGAAGACCATATTTAGCAAAAATCCATAAGAATTGGATAAGAACCCTAATTTGGAGATCTATGAAATCAAAATTTGTATTAGGAGTTTTGGGCACAAGGGTGAAAGGAACCCATTGTTGAATACTCACATACCTTGGATGAAGATTACCCACTTCAATGGAAAATATTTGAAGACTTGACTTGGAGCTTGGAGACTTGAGCTTGAAGAGGGATTTTCCTTTGAGTGAAGAATGAGGAGCTTAAGATAGACTTAGGATAATATGGGTGAAAACTCTCCTAAAAGTGGTCAAAACGACATCACTTAATACATAATAGGGTGGGAAATGACGAAAATACCCCTAGGAATTAATTGGAAAAAGGCTGGAAATTGGTCAACTTTTAGTGACCACGAGTGGAGTCTACGACTCGTAGACTTTTCCACGACTCGTGGACTGCTAGTCGTGGAAGCTGCAAAAAATTCAACCTGCAGGAGACTTTCTACGGTTTAACATGATGACTCGTGGAGGATTTCACGAGTCGTAGAACCTAATCGTGGAACTCAGGGAACTTAACTGGCCTCTGATCAACTTCCACGAGTCAACATTACGACCCATAGAAACTTCTATGAGTCATGGAAGTGACTCGTGGTTGTTAGTACTGAGGTTGGTCTGCAGGACTGGGAGCACGAGTCACTCCCATGACTCGTGGACTTGACCCGTGGTCCCTGGAACTTGGATTTTTCTGAATTTTTCATCTTGGATAGCTGGATACGTGTACGGGGTGTTACACCTGGATTAGTGTCCCATAATTCCATCTTCTTGGTGCATTTTTCCAGAACCACATCACCTTTAATCCCTTCCCCTTGACCTTTGCTTTTATTCCATGCTTGAACGGAAAAAGATTGGTATGTAGGAGGTGGATATTGATCGATCCTCTGCTTGGCCAAGTAGTCAAAGCCAAACTTGGGAGGCTTTTCTAGAAATGCTCGATGAGGTGCGATCATCGCCATCAACTTAGGCTTCTTTCTTATGCTCAACGAGGCCATAATATTTTCAATCATGTCGGGACTTTCTTGGATTATGTCTTTACTTATGAGCCATTCTTCCTCGGTCTCAATCACATTTATAGTCACTCCTCCAAAGTTTGGTAGGAGATTGATGTTAACACTGGGCGCAACCTTCTGAAGAGTAATGACCTCCTGATCAATTAGATTCTGAATTTGGTGCTTCAAATTGAGGCAATCTTCAGTGGTATGTCCAACACTTCCTGAATGATATGCGCAATATCGATCAGATTTGAAGAATTTAGAAGCTGGATTGGAAGGCTTTGGTTCGATGGGCTGAATTAGTCCAACTGCTTTCAGCCTCTCAAAGAGTTGAGTTCAGCTTTCAGCTAATGGAGTAAAGAATCGGGGCGGTTTTTTCTATAAATTTGGACGAGGAGGATTATAATGGTTTGGGTGATTAGAGGGTGGTGTTTGGTAATTGGGTTGGACATAAAAAACAGGATGAGGATTTTGTGAAGTTGTGGGATAACTCTTTAATGGTGAGGTTTTTCTGGGACTGGATCTGAAGGATTTCTTTGATTTCATACCTGGGCTGAAGGAAACAGAAGATACCTCTTCTCCTTTCTTTCTTGTGAATCCTGGAGACTCTGGTTGTGTAGAGACCTTGGTGATTTTTCCAGTCCTAAGACCTTCTTCGACTGTCTCACCAATTTTGACTAAGTCATCAAACTTTGCACTAACAGCAGATATCATCTTGTCATAGAATTCTGATTCTTAAGCACGCATAAATACCACGGCAATTTCTTCTTCGATCATAGGAGGCTGGACTCTCGCTGCCTCCTTTCTCCATCGATAGGCATATTCACGAAAATGATCATTGGATTCTTGCTTGATACGATTTAAAGAATACCTATCTATAAAAACCTCCACATTGTAGGCAAATCGTCCATTAAAATCTTTGGCTAGAGTACTCCATCCGGATCACTTTTTCAGATCTTGCAAAGTAAACCATTCTAGCACTTTGTCGCTTAGACTCCGACTGAAGAGTCTCATTAGTAGTGCTTCATTTTTACCTTCTCCCACCATTTTGTCACAATAAATCCTCAAATGAACTATGGGATTTCAAACGCTGTTAAACATTTCAAACTTGGGATTTTGAATCTTTCTGGCAGACTCAAATCTGGATAAATGCAAAGATTATTATAACTGTATTTTTATTTGCCGAGAGAACTCTGTGATTCCTTGATCTTGGCGATCTCTTCTTTCATTAGCATCATATCCTTATCGCACCTATCATCCACGGCTTTCAATTCCCTCTCCTTTCCCTCAGACTCGGATTTATCTGGGAAGGTAGGATAGATTTCGAGTGTAGTGGCATAAAAAGTAGGGGTTTGCATAGTTTGGATAGGTGGTGGGTGTTGAAATTTTGGAGTGGCATTTTGGTATGTGGGGGTAAAGTTTTGTGGGTTGCTGGCACTTGGAATGACAGTGGGAGGGACATTCTGGGAGTTGAAAGTATTCGGAGGGGTATTCCTATAGTTAGAAGGGAGATTCTATGGATTTTATGCATTTTATGGTAGTTAGAAGGGAGATTATGTGGATTGTATGCATTTGGATTGTTGTTTTGGTTAGTATGCTCAGTATGGACTTGGTACGACAAGCCAAATTGAGGTGGATTACTGGAGATGAGATCTATGGATAGTCGTCAGATAGAAGCACATGGCATGTTGTTTGGATGGTTTTCGACGTTGGGAGAGTTATGAGGAGGAATATGGAGCGGAGGCCTAATTTCTCTAGGAATCCTGGTGAATTCTCTGTTCTGTTGTATTTCTTTCCTTATCTCAGCCATTTGTTGTAGTATTTGCACCATCAGTGCGCTTTGATCCATTTTGATTGGGTCTGCTATGGCTATGATTGTCAACCTAGTCTCCTCAGTATTGTCAGTCATTTTCCGTTTTCTCTTATCAAGCTACGGTCAAGGGAGGATTCTACTCGCGAAGTAAGGATGCTCAACTAGTTTTTCAACACAGACCAGTTTCTTAACTTCTACCTAATAAGAGAAAAATAACTCAAAAGGTAACCATGTTAGATTTTTGGTTATAATAAACAATGCAAGATATTCGACAAAGGGTAAACAAAGAAGTGTTGCTTTTTTCTAAAGGCGAATTAATTTGCGAGTGGATTTTGACAAAATGACTCGAATGGAAAGAAATTTGTCCATTGATTTGATAAGAAGATTGGCTTTTATTGAATCAGCTCTTCTTGTGCTTGACGTTTGTTGATGTCAATGAAACTTTTCAAAGAAGAGAAATGGGTCTTGAAAGGCTGCCCACATTGTTCGAATTAACTTTTCGGAGAGATAGGAACAAGATTTAGAGGGCCATTTGTTTGGTCGTATGATAAGTTTTGAAGTCAAGCAAGTCGGCAAAAGTTATCGTAAGTTTCTTTAATAAATTTTCTGAACTTTGGGTCAAATGTATCAGAGCTTTTCTCTCAATATATAAAGAGTTAGAACTCCCCCGAAATACTAAATCGAAGGTCTACGAGTCTAGTTTCCAATGCATAAAACCTCACGTCCAACTGATCTTGGAGTAAAAAGTTATGACTATTTTACCGCGGATTGTCTGGCAGAAACCGGGTCGCGAACCGGGTCGGGTCAAAATCGATTTAAAGCCTCAACTTCACGTTTTAAAACGCCATTTTAGTTCTAAAATAGTGAGAAAACATAAGGGAGGGTTCCAATAGAGTTCTTGAGTGATCAAGGTGCGTTTTTGGTGATTTCTATGGCTAAAGTTTGCCCTCGTGCCTAGAAACGCGACCTCTACGCGTGGCAGCCATTTTCCCCTTCGATAAACCACGTTTGGAGCTGGTTTCAAAAGATAGGAATTGGTATTTCTTGGTGTTTATTCAATCTTTACACTTGGTTTTCTAAGGTAACCATCTCGGGGCTCTTTTATGATCGTTTTTATGAAGTTCTACGGATGTTTCGTCAAGTTATGATTCTTTTGGGAAATCTGCCGATTTAAGCTTAATTATGAACTGTTTATAGGTGAGTATAAGCTGCGTATATATAGTGTTTGTGAAGCTTAGGACGTAAGGAACAATTTCCGTGAAGTAACTACGGGCATTCGGACGTTCGTTGGAGGGTAGTTTTGTTATTTTGGAGCTTCTTGGAGTGGTTCGAGCTTGGACATCGTCGTCCTAGCAGCTTGTCATCGGACGACAGGTAGGTTATGGTTTAAACTCCCTAGACTTAGCATATATCAGATAAAATTGTACTAGATGGCATCCTTTGGGTTGATTATTAGGTTGGTACCACAGACCTTGACCGCTTTATTCATGTCCGCCTACTTTTGTTCCTCCGATGCTTGTAATACTTACCGATATATTTTATTTACCCTTGTGGTCCTGTGAGGCCTTGTTTACTCTGGAACATAGAAGGTGGGATATTGGGAATGTTCGCGAGTCCCGGGCATAGAATTATCCTTCTAGGTTGGTTATGCTTGCTGAGTAGCTATGGGCCTGTGCAGGGTCGATAGGTTGATTCTGAGCTACTGGGCAGCTATTGTGTTTGATCATACCATTTCCATGCATATAAAGAGGTTTTATCCATGTTTTACTATGATTTTGGCTTCGGGCCTACTGGCACTATTTTCTAAACCTTGCATGGCCCCGGGGGCTCCTTTTTGATGGAAATGATTTGGAAATGGTTTGATTTAACTTGCTAATATTCTTGGGTAAAAGAAGGTAAAATTATGATTTATATCACCAATTTTACGATTAACGGTAGACTCGGCAGGGCCGGGGTGCTAGTTGAGTTTTCTTTCTACTTGTGATGATTTTAGCCTCGGTCGGACCGAGCACCTGAGATGACTTTCTACTATTTAGACCCGGTTATGCTGGCCACCCTTGGAGGGGGTTTTGAGATATTTTTCCACTACTTTAGTCCTGGACAGGGCCTGGGCATGCATATTCGAGACTGGGTCTCTATCTTGAACCCGGACTTGCTTCCGAATGACATGTTTTGATACTGAGATTTAGTATGGGGTCAGGGACCTCCATGTACCTTGCTATACGGGCCTGGGTCTTCGGGCTGCATGTGCCGGAGGAAGGGTATACGGTGGAGTAGAGGTATACGGGCAGTGTCCTTCCATGGAACCTACCTGCTGGGCTGGATCGGCACCGGAGGAGGTACATACAGAGGTACCATTTCACTTGAGATCTTCATGCATCATATCATTCATTGTTTGAGGCTCCACCCTTGTTTCTTGTTTGTTGATTGTACGCTCCGGTAGTATGGGATGCCGGAGGGTTTGTTTTCACTTGTTTGTGTTCCTCGGTTGCATGGGCGGCCGGGGGACTGTAGGTAGACTCTTGCTATTTTCTTACAGAATTGTTCCCTGTTATGGTTAAGTATGAAATTGGTTACTGCTAGACTGTTAGTTTCTGGATTTGAGATTGATATGATTAGTTGAGTTTGATTCCTGTCTCTGAGCATGCCTATCATTACTCTTTCCCTCTTCCTCTTACACTTGAGGTTACCGGTATACCGCCATTTCGTAAACTTATTATGTATACACTGTTATTGCAAGGACCCCAGGTGTGTTGTTTCTTACTTTCCCCTGTACCTATGGTGTATATATTCAGCTTGCTGGCCTCACATGTGGTTCTGTTGATTTCCCTCTGGGCTAGTTCCTGTGTACCTTTCGTTGATTTCTGTGACTACTTGCTTCTATTCTGTCTGTTACTATGCTTTTATCTTATATGTGCCAGTCGGCCTATGATACCTACTGGGTACCTTATGCTTCACATTTGGTGCTCACCCTACCCCCTGCATCTTTTGGTGCAGATCCTAGCATGGGCCATCGACGTTAGATCGCTGTGATTCGTGCTTGGAGATCTGTTGGGGACTACTTCAGACTGAGGGTGAGCTCTTAGCGATCGGAGCTTAGCTTTAGTTTATCTTTTGCTTTATGTACTATATTACCATTCAGAGACATCTGTATATATTATTTTGGATTGTTTGCACTCCATGTATGTAGTTCTGGCTCTATACTATGATACCAGGTCTTGGGGTTTGGTTTAGTTTCTGCATATGTATATATATATATTCCTGTTATCTATTCTCTTCATCTTGTTCCCTTACTTTTGCTTATTAAATTGTTCTTCCGCTTATTTGTTAGATAGTAGCCCATTACTAATTGTCTTGGGCAACGGGATTGGTTCTCCTACTGGGGGGATTGTAGGAGCCATCATGACCGAGAAATCGGGTCGTGACAACTTGGTATTAGAGCTCTAGGTTCATCGGTGTCATCGGTATATGAGCCAATGTCTAGTAGAGTCCTGCGGATCGGAGCGAAGACATCCGGACTCAATCTTCGGGAGGTTACAGTGACATTTTAGGAAATTTGACTCTTTCATTGCTTCTGTGTCGTGCGTAGAACTCTTGAAGTTTCTGGAAATCTCATTTGTTCTACTTCATTCTTCCACAGATGGTTCATCTGAGATCATCGGCATCAGGCGGAGATGAGCCTCCCACTCCAGCTAAGGGTCGAGGACGCCTTCGAGCAGCGGCACCTGCTAGAGCTACTAGAGTTGATATAGAGCCCGAGCAGCATGTGGATCAGGGGGCAGCCCAGGTACCACCAGCTCTAGTACCAGCTCCAGCGCCCACTTCTGTGCCAGCTCCAGCCGCAGCTCAGTCTCCAGATATTCAAGGATTACTATTACAGCTTTTGCGTATGATTGGAGAGCGGCCTTCTGAGGTAGCACAGACATCCGCTCAGGGGGTAGCCCTGGGTGCACAGAGTTCAGGAGCGCAACCTGCTACTGCGGCTCCCCGTGCGGAGGTCATTCCGGGTCCATCAGTTGCACAACCTCTTGCTCCTCGCCCAGCTATGAAAGAGTCAGAGCAGAAGGCGTTGGGTAGGTTTTTGAGGTTACCACCTCCGAGGTTTGCTGGTACTTCTGGACAGGATCCATATGAATTTATTACTACCTGTGAGGAGATGTTGCATTATTTGGGTTTATTGGAGACTCACGGGGTTGGTTATACTACCTATCAGTTGGAGGGCCCAGCAAAGTTATGGTGGAGGGCCCAGGTTGCTTGTAGACCACCATCGTCACCTCCTTTGACCTGTTCTGAGTTTTATGAGGCCTTTATGGCCAAGTTCTTGCCTCAGAGTGATCGTGAGCATCACAGAGAGCAGTTTACTCACCTTATGCAGGAGTCTACGACTGTCTCAGAGTATGAGACCCATTTTCATCAGTTAGCACCATTTGGAGCTATGATTATTCCTACCGAGGCAGATAGGATTCACAGATTTGTATGGGGTTTGAGGCCAGAGATCAGGCAGCTAGCTGAGATATTGATTGCCGGTGGTCAGTCATTCCAGGCTATCGCAGACTATGCCTGCACTGTGGAGGACTTACAGCGACATGGTTAGGGGTCCAGAGATAAGAGGCCTCGATATCAGGGTGGCTACAGTGGTTCTAGATATGGTGGTAGAGGTTCTGGCTAGTGGAGCCGGGGTTATCAGCCACAGCAGCACCAGGGTCAGTCCAGCCGACCGGTTCAGGCTTCCCTTCAGACTTTTGGTAGTACCCAGTTCGAGCATGGTCAGAGCAGCCATCAGGGCTATAGCGGCCAGTCTTCGAGGGGTACAGTTTCTGGGGCATCAGGCCGTGGTGGTTATATGGGATCTGCTGGTTCATCTCGACCGAGTAGGCCACCATGGGCTTGTTTTACTTGTGGTGTGATTGGTCATTTTGCTAGAGATTGCCCTCAGCAGGGTACATTTCAGTTGGCCGAGCCTTTACGAGCAGTTCAGCCTCCGACTAGAGGGGGTGGTCATCAGGGTAGAGGTGGTTCTCCATGCGGCAGAGCAGGTGGTAGGGATGGCGATTGGACAGGTAGAGGTCGTCATCAATTTTATGCGGTCCCTAAGAGACCAGAGGCGGAGGCCTCAGATGCCGTGATTACAGGTACGATTTCTGTGTGCCATCAGTCTGCTATGGCTTTATTTGATCTTGGATCCACTTGCTCATATGTATCTGCCTACTTTGTGCCTTGTTGGGGGTTGGCTAGTGAGCCATTATCTGTTCCTATTTCTATTTCGACCCCAGTAGGAGATTCTTTAGTAGTGGATGAGATTGTGAGATATTGTAAGATATCTATTGGTGATTCAGAGACTTGGGGTGATTTGATGATCCTTGATATGCTAGATTTTGATGTGATATTGGGCATGGACTTGTTATCCCCTCACCGTGCGATTTTGGATTGTTATGCCAAGACCATTACCATAGCTGTGCCCGGTGTATCCCCGGTTGTGTGGCAGGGTTTTGTTAGCCATGCACCATCTGGGATCATCTCTTGTCTTCGAGCTAGGAAGTTGATTTCCCGTGGGTGTTTAGCTTATCTAGCATATGTACGAGATGCTAGTGCTGACCCTACGTCTCTTGAGTCTGTTCCTGTGATTAGAGACTTCCTTGATGTGTTTCCTACCGACCTGCCAGGCCTTCCACCTGAGAGAGATATTGATTTTACTATTGAGTTAGAGCCGGGCACCAGGCCCATTTCTATTTCTCCTTACCGTATGGCTCCGGCTGAGTTGAGGGTGCTTAAGGAGCAGCTCTAGGATTTGTTAGCTAAGGGGTTTATTAGACCGAGTGTGTCACTTTGGGGTGCTCCTGTTCTCTTCGTGAAGAAGAAGGATGGGCCGATGCTCATGTGTATTGATTATCGGCAGCTGAATAGGGTGACAGTGAAGAATAGGTATCCGATGCCGAGGATTGATGACTTGTTTGGCCAGCTTCAGGGTTCAGTCATATTTTTGAAGATTGATTTGAGGTCCGGCTACCATCAGTTGAGGATTAGGGCGGAGGACATCCCTAAGACAGCGTTCAGGACACGTTATGGCCATTATGAGTTCCTGGTGATGTCTTTTGGGTTGACTAATGCCCCCGCAGCCTTTATGAACTTGATGCACATGGTTCTTGGCCCGTATTTGGACTCATTTGTAATAGTTTTTATAGACGACATCTTGGTATACTCGCGTAGTAGAGATGAGCATGAGCAGCACTTGAGGGTTATACTCCAGACTTTGAGAAATCATCGGCTTTATGCCAAGTTCTCAAAGTGCGAGTTTTGGCTTGAGTCAGTTGCATTCCTAGGGAACGTGGTGTCTAAGGATGGGATTAGGGTTGATCCGGGAAAGATTTCAGCGGTTTGTGAGTGGCCTAGACCTACTACTGTTACTGAGGTTCGCAGTTTTATTGGGTTAGCAGGTTACTATAGACGCTTCGTTCAGGGATTTTCTTCCATAGTAGCACCCTGGACTATGCTGACTAGGAAGGATGTCCTATTTCAGTGGTTGGATCAGTGGGAGGATAGCTTTCAAAGGCTTAAGGCCTTATTGACTTCAGCTCCAGTTTTGACTTTACCGATTGAGGGTCAGAGCTTCTCCGTGTATTGTGATGCTTCTGGGGTTGGTCTTGGTTGTGTGTTGATGCAGTAGGGTCGAGTAATAGCATATGCATCGAGGCATCTGAAGGTTCACGAGCGTAACTACCCCACTCATGACTTAGAGTTGGCAGCGGTAGTTTTCGCGCTCAAGATCTGGAGGCATTACCTAAATGGAGTTCACTGTGAAATCTTCACTGATCACCATAGTCTTCAGCATATCACGAGTCAGCGAGAGTTGAACTCGAGACAGAGGAGATGGGTCGAGTTACTGAAGGACTATAATTTCACTATTCTGTATCATCCGGGCATGGCAAACGTGGTAGTAGATGCCTTGAGTCGGAAGACAGTGAGTATGGGTAGCCTAGCTTCTCTTTCAGTTTCAGAGCGACTGTTGGCCTTGGACATCCAGTCCTTGGCTAACCGTTTGGTTAGGCTTGACTTGTCGGATCCTAGCAGAGTTCTCGCCAGTGTTGAGGTTCGTTCTACTTTGATTGATCAAATTCAGAGCCGTCAGTTTGAGGATCAGCAATTGTGTGACCTTCGTGATCAGGTTGTTCAGGGTGAGACCAGTCGGGCTACTCTAAATTCAGATGGTGTTCTGAGGTTTGATAGTCGCCTTTGTGTTCCGAGGATTAATGATTTGATTCAGTTGATACTTCATGAGGCACATTGTACTAGATACTCCATTCACCCTGGCACATCAAAGATGTATAGAGACTTGAGACAGCTTTACTGGTGGAGTGGTATAAAGCGGGATATAGCGGATTTCGTATCTCAGTGCTTAAACTGTCAGAAGGTTAAGTTCGAGCACATGAGACCTGGTGGTTTGATACAACGACTTCCCATTCCTGAGTGGAAGTGGGAAGGGATTACTATGGACTTCGTTGTTGGTTTGCCTCGTACTTCTCATAGGTTTGATTCCATATGGGTGATTGTTGATAGGCTGACTAAGTCAGCACATTTCTTGCCGGTTCAGACTTCTTATGGTGTAGAGAGGTTAGCTCAGATCTACCTTCGTGAGATTGTTCGGTTGCATGGGGTCCCAGCTTCTATCATTTCAGACCGCGACACTCAGTTCACATCTCAGTTCTGGAGGGCTATTCAGCGAGATTTGGGTACAGAGGTTCATCTTAGTACCGCTTTTCACCCTCAGACAGATGGCCAGTCCGAGAGGACCATTCAGGTCCTGGAGGACATGCTTCGGGCCTGTGTTCTTGACTTTGGAGGTTCCTGGGATCAGTTTGTTCCCTTGGCAGAGTTTGCTTATAATAACAGTTTCCATTCGAGTATTGGCATGGCACCTTTTGAGGCTTTGTATGGCAGGCGTTGCAGATCACCGGTTGGTTGGTTTGATGGTTTTGATTCAAGGCCACAGAGTACAGATTTGCTTCGAGATTCCTTAGATCGGGTCCGAGCGATTCAGGACAGACTTCGGGCAGCTCAGAGCAGGCAAAAGAGTTATGCTGATCGTAGGCTTCGTGCCTTAGAGTTTAGTGTCGGTGACTTGGTGTTTCTCCGTGTATCGCCCATGAAGGGCGTGATGAGATTTGGTAGGCGGGACAAGCTTAACCCTAGGTACATTAGGCCGTTTGAGATTCTTCAGAGGGTTGGTAGCGTGGCCTATCAGCTAGCCTTGCCTCCGATGTTTTCAGCTATACATCCTGTATTTCATGTTTCGATGTTGCGTCGGTATATCCCAGACGAGTCTCATGTGTTACAGTGGGATTCAGTTCAATTGGGTGAGGGTTTAGCCTTTGTTGAGGAGCCGGAAGCTATTTTGTCTAGAGATGTCAGGAGATTGAGGTCTCGAGAGATCTCGATTGTTAAGGTTTAGTGGAGGCACCGTCCATCCGCAGCTGTTTGAGCCTTCAGGTACCCCCTTGACCTTGACTTTTGAGGACGAAAGTCCTTTTTAGTAGTGGATGATGTAATGACTCTTCCGGTCATTTCCACGTATACATTTTCCTTGTACCGTTAGAGCTTGTTTGTAGCGGCCCCAAGTCATTTAAGGCTTTTCGGGACCGGTATTTCGGTCCGGGGCCATTTGTTTGGTCGTATGATAAGTTTTGAAGTCAAGCAAGTCGGCAAAAGTTATCGTAAGTTTCTTTAATAAATTTTCTGAACTTTGGGTCAAATGTCTCAGATTTTTTCTCTCAATATATAAAAATTTAGAAGTCCCCCGAAATACTAAATCGAAGGTCTACGAGTCTAGTTTCCAACGCACAAAACCTCACGTCCAACTGATCTCGGAGTAAAAAGTTATGACTGTTTTACCGCGGACTGTCTGGCAGAAACTGGGTCGCGAACCAGGTCGGGTCAAAATCGATTTAAAGCCTCAACTTCACGTTTTAAAATGCCATTTCAGTTCTGAAACAGTGAGAAAACATAAGGGAGGGTTCCAAGAGAGTTTTTGAGTGATCAAGGTGCGTTTTTGGTGATTTCTATGGCTAAAGTTTGCCCTCGTGCCTAGAAACGCGACCTCTACGCGTGGCAACCATTTTCCCCTTCGATAAACCACGTTTGGAGCTGGTTTCAAAAGATAGGAATTGGTATTTCTTGGTGTTTATTCAAGGTTTACACTTGGTTTGCTAAGGTAACCATCTCGGGGCTCTTTTATGATCATTTTTATGAAGTTCTACCGACGTTTCGTCAAGTTATGATTATTTTGGGAAATCTGCCAATTTAAGCTTAATTATGAACTGTTTATAGGTGAGTATAAGCTGCGTATATATAGTGTTTGCGAAGCTTAGGATGTAAGGAACAATTTCCGTGAAGTAACTACGGGCATTCGGACGTTCGTTGGAGGGTATTTTTGTCATTTTGGAGCTTCTTGGAGTGGTTTGATCTTGGACATCGTCGTCCTAGCAGCTTGTCGTCGGATGAAAGGTAGGTTATGGTTTAAACTCCCTAGACTTAGCATATATCGGATAAAATTGTACTAGCTGGCATCCTTGGGTTGGATTATTAGGTTGGTACCACAGACCTTGACCGCTTTATTCATGTCCGCCTACTTTTGTTCCTCCGATGCTTGTAGTACTTGCCGATATGTTTTATTTACCCTTGTGGTCCTGTGAGGCCTTGTTGACTCTGGAACATAGAAGGTGGGATATTTGGAATGTCCACGAGTCCCGAGCATAGAATTATCCTTCTAGGCTGGTTATACTTGCTGAGTAGCTATGGGCCTGTGCAGGGTCGATAGGTTGATTGTGAGCTGCTGGGCAGCTATTGTGTTTGATCATACCATTTCCATGCATATAAAGAGGTTTTATCCATATTTTACTACGGTTTTGGCTTCGGGCTTACTGGCACTATTTTCTAAACCTTGCATGGCCCTGGGGGCCCATTTTTGATGGAAATGAATTGGAAATGGTTTGATTTAACTTGCGAATATTCTTGGGTAAAAGAAGGTAAAATTATGATTTATATCACCAGTTTTACGATTAACGCTAGACTCGGCAGGGCCGGGGTGCTAGTTGAGATTTCTTGCTACTTGTGATGATTTTAGAGTCGGTCGGACCGAGCACGTGAGATGACTTTCTACTGTTTAGACCCGGTTATGCTGGGCACCCTTGGAGGGGTTTTTGAGATATTTTCCCACTACTTTAGTCCTGGACAGGGTCTGGGCATGCATATTCGAGACTGGGTCTCTATCTTGAACCCGGACTTGCTTCCGGATGACATGTTTTGATACTGAGATTTAGTATAGGGTCAGGGACCTCCATGGACCTTGCTATCTGGGCTTGAGGCTTCGGGCTGCGTGTGCCGGAGAAAGGGTATACGGTGGAGTAGAGGTATACGGGCAGTGTCCATCCATGGAACCTACCTGCTGGGCCGGATCGGCACCAGAGGAGGTACATACAGAGATACCATTTCACTTGAGATCTTCATGCATCATATCATTCATTGTTTGAGGCTCCACCCTTGTTTGTTGTTTGTTGATTGTACGCTCCGGTAGTATGGGATGCCGGAGGGTTTGTTTTCACTTGTTTGTGTTCCTCGGTTGTATGAGCGGCCGGGGGACTGTAGGTAGACTCTTGCTATTTACTTGCAGAATTATTCCCTGTTATGGTTAAGTATAAAATTGGTTACTGCTAGACTGTTAGGTTCTGGATTTGAGATTGATATGATTAGTTAAGTTTGATTCTTGTCTCTGAGCATGCCCATCATTACTCTTTCCCTCTTCCTCTTACACTTGAGGTTACCGGTATACCGCCCATTTCGTAAACTTATTATGTATACACTGTTATTGCAAGGACCCCAGGTGCGTTATTTTTTACTTTCCCCTGTGCCTATGGTGTATATATTCGGCTTGCTGGCCTCACATGTGGTTCTGTTGATTTCCCTCTGGGCTAGTTCCTGTGTACCTTTCGTTGATTTCTGTGACTACTTGCTTCTATTCTGTCTATTACTGCGCTTTTATTTTATATGTGCCCAGTCGGCCTATGATACCTACTGGGTACCTTATGCTTCGCATTTGGTGCTCACCCTTACCCCCTGCATCTTTGGGTGTAGATCCTAGTGTGGGCCATCGCCGGTAGATCATTGAGATTCGTGCTTGGAGATCTGTTGAGGACTACTTCAGTCTGAGGGTGAGCTCTTGCGATCGGAGCTTAGCTTTAGTTTATCTTTTGCTTCATGTACTCTATTACCATTCAGAGACATCTGTATATATTGTTTTGGATCGTTTGCACTCCATGTATGTAGTTTTGGCTCTATACTATGATACCAGGTCTTGGGGTTTGGTTAGTTTCCGCATATGTATATATATATTCCTGTTATCTATTCTCTTCATCTTGTTCCCT